>LPNX010553342.1:41694-108909 GCA_001517045.1 Pseudotsuga menziesii
CAAATCGATCCCTCCATTCTCACCAGAATCAAGAGCTCGGTTAAGCATCATGACCCTTGGGAAATTAGATTACAAGAGCAAGAATTTATTAAATGGAGATCTTCTCTAAATGAGCACATCCTTCACGTAGACGGGGCCTCGAAAGGAAATCCAGGCATTGCTAGAAGTGGCGGAGTTATCATCGATGTCACCGGAAGGATCATTCTTAATTTCTCTTGGGGTATGGGGAATAAAACAAATAACGTTGCAGAATTCCTTGCCATTTGGCAGGGCCTCTCACAGGCCATTGCTCTCTCCATTAAGAAGCTCGTGATAATCAGTGACTCCTGAAACACCATCCAGTCTCTCATCCTGAAGGAGCCTCCAAAAAATATGGAGCTAACCCACATCTACAGGAAAGTTTCGCTCATGATAAAAGAATTTGAAGGGGTGAAATTCTTTCACATCCTCCGGCATCTAAACAACTTAGCGGATCATGAAGCCAACGTGGGAGCCCAGTTGAATAAAGGAGAACTAAAGCTGAACGGAATCATAAGCCACGTGAATATTCCCTAGCCAGTTAAACTCTGTCCTTTAGCTCGGTTCAGGTTAAGCAATGAAAAAAACGTGACTCCAAAGCTCAGCGTGAAAGATTTCTGGGGAACCTCGCTCTGTCCAAATTCCAGATGGATACCATTAAAAAATCCACAAAGAAATCTGAATCGCGATCCTATTCAGTACAAAGATTGTCTTCATTGAAATGGTCCTCCAATAGACGCTCCCAAGGACGATTTCTTCCTCCAAGGCAAATCTACAGTGCAGGAAATGAAATCCTCTGAATCGGGCTGTTTCAGATTCTCTTCTGAATCCTCATCTATTTCAGGCAGCGCCCCTCTCTCAGTCTCTCCATCATTCTCTGTCTCTCCTGAAGGAATCGCTGAAGTAAATGCTGAGTGAGCTCTGAACCGGTAAGGAAGAACGCGATGGCTTCCAGCTCGTCCACCCCTGAAGCTCGTCTCTCCCAGCTCCAGGCGGATCTCAACGAGTTGAAGAAAAAGCACGACCGTATGCTGGTCCTTGGCACAAGCAGGTGGGAAAGCTTGAATATGGAAATAAAAGAACTCCGGGATGAAATGCTAGAGGATAAGCTGAAAAACATCAAGGAATTGGTTGAGGCCACTGGAGGTTTTGGCCATCGCCTGAAGGAACTGGAAAAGAAGGTAGCAGATCTGACCAAAGAGAAAGGAAAGGAGCCTAAACCAGAACGCTGATTCTCAGAATCCAATCTCTGTTTTCATTGTTTTCTCATTTCTGTCATTTAGCTCTTATGTCTATGGCTGTCGCGTTATGTATCTTCTTAGTTCTCTAGATCCTCTGTAAAGGGTGCAATAGATAGATTGCAGCCTGTTTTTGGGACAACAAGATTATGATAAACTAGTTTCTGAATGTAAAAGCCCCTGGCAGCTGGTTTTCCAGTCGATCTATAAAAGAGCTCCATAACCGTTGTAGTAAAAAAAAATAATAAAATTTCAATGGAATAACCATGCTCAAGTCTTTAATCATTGGAATGATACTGCCTGACTTAGATTTAGGAAGTAAGGGAAAACAGCATTCCATGTGAAATGATGCAGTTATTTTTTTTACAATAATCAAGCTTATAATATCAAGGAGTTTTACAGACAGTGTGTTTCCCTACAGAATGTAAATAACGATTAGTTTGGTACTTTAGTAAATCCTACGTTATTGCATGTGATTACAATAGTACATGCAGTACGACGTTGATGAGGAAGCTGATAACCTGTTAGTGAGCGACTGATACTTACCATAACTAGTAAGTTAAAAATAAAATCAAATTGTATATTCTAATGAGAATCTTTACTATCAGTATTGATAGAAGCTCTTTCATGTATTAAAAAAAAATAGTTCGAATAAGTGTAACATTGCAACTTAAGCATGTTAAAATAGAAATGATTATACGACAAAGATTACAAGTTTAGAGTTCACAGTAAGTAGCTTTAGTGTCACTAATATTGATAAATAAAGGACCCGTTTATCTGAACTCTACTTACAAGAAAAACTAGAGAAGATAAACTACTTTACCTCATTGAAGTTGCTTGAAAATTATCAGCTTATTTTACTAGCATATTATTTTGCAAACATAAACACTTCTTGATACTTTATGATTTTTAAAACGTCTACTTGTTCGATCATACCTGCGAACCTGTAAGAACGAGCAATCTGTCTGCATTAGCATAAATGCTAAGTAATCCCAGGATTCAAAGTTAGATTCCACATACTTGCCATAAAGAAGACTCATTAGTAAACTGAAAGAAAACAGTACGCAAGTAAACCTTATTTACGTTACGATAAAGAAACTACTTTAGTTAACATAATTTGAAAATGTGTAATACTAATCGTTAGACTGTTTCATTTTCCGCTAGCTTTTAGCTGTTAGTAAACCACATATTCAACATTTTATGTCATCTCAAAATTTTAAATTTTTGTGAAAATTTGGGGTTTTGACATGTGGTATTAGAGCACAAGGTTCAAACACTAGGCCTTGATGAAGCCTAACTAGATTTTATGAAACAGTGATTTTGAATTATTTTGCTGATATATTTTCTTTTAAATGTTATTTAATAAAGAAATTGTTTCTGAAGTTTAACAAACAGGTATGGAAAGGCTGGAGGAATATGCGGAAGAGGAATCTCCACTTACTGAACCAGAAAACTTACCAAGAGATCCTATACCAGAATATCTAACTACTAATTCCTCAGAACTGTTACAAAAAGTAAGAGATTTAAAATATGAAATGGAATTAGTTAAACAAGAGAATGAAAGGATTTTGAGGGCTCAGGAGGAGTTGAATTAGATCCTAACAGAAAGGTTTCAAACTGAGGGTGGGGGTAAAAGAGCTGAATCAGAAGATACAAGTCATCAACATAGAAATAAAAAGATTAAACAGACTAAAAATGAAAGCAGCTCATCCTTAGAGGTGTTTGGTGAGCAACATAATTTTCATTCCACTAGTGATGGTAGTGATGATAACCATTATACTAAAAAGAGAAAATATAAACCCTATGAGGAAATTTATGGGGAATTCAAAAAGATAAAACCACCAACATTCAATGGAGAGGCTGAGAAGGGGGAGGAAGCAAAATCCTGGTTATCTGGGATGAAGAAGTACTTCCAGATATATAACTATTCTAACCAATTAAGGGCTAGAATGGCTATCTACAATCTCTCAGGAAAGACTGACATTTGGTGGCAGGACTTGAAGAGAGTGAAGGGAATAAAAGAGAAGAACGTAAATTGGAGTACCTTCAAGAGGTACTTTAAAAAGAAATTTCTGTCCGAACAGTACTATGAAGAGAGAGCAAAAGAATTCTATGAGCTTAAATTAGGATCAATGACTATGAAAGATCTAAACAACAAGTTTTTAAGTCTGCTTAGGTATGTGGCATACCTTGTAGATGAAAAACCAAAGGTACAGTGATTCCTCAGCTGTTGACCTTATCATATTAAGGACAGGATTGAGTATGACAATCCAAAGACTTTGGAAGAAGCTATGAGGAAAGCCAACTTCTGTTATGAATAGAATCGGAAGAAGGAAAGCATGGCCAACTGGAAGGCCAAGAAGAATAATAACCATTATGATCAAAAGAAGAAATAATTTGTGCCCAATAGGAATTCCAAAAACAATAAGGCCAGAAATTTTCCTAACAAGAATTTCCAAGGGAATAAGAATAATTCACCAAGCAATAAGAATAATTCCAAGGGTAAAGAATTTATTAATAACCATGGTAATTACACCAAGAACTTTGAACACAAAGAACCTATAAAGTGCTGGGAGTGTAATGGCCCACATTATGCTTCAGTTTGTACTAATCGAAAAAATACTGTCAGTAATATTCATACCATATAGGAGGAGATGATTGTTGGAGAATTAGCGAGGACTATGCCCAGAATCAATGAAGCCTTGGAGAATCGACACACAGAATATCCAACTTCCATGGTGGAAGTATAAGGTATGATAAACCAAACCTCTATAACTATTTTAATTGTTCCAGGAGCTAGTCTCAGTTATATTTCACCTAAAATTGTAGAAAAATGTAAGTTACCTGTTGAAAAATTTGAAAATTCTTGGTTGGTTCAATTAGCCACCGGTGCTAAAATGAAGGTAACTTGTTTTGTAAAAGAATGTGCAGTAGTTATGGATCAATTTGAAACTATTGTAAATCTTAATGTATTACCTCTTGGTTCTTATGACTTACTCATCGGTATGGATTGGTTAGAACAACATAGGGTAATTTTAAATTGTTATGATAAAACCTTTACGTGTATAAACAGTGATGGAAAACCAGTAAGTGTAAAATGAATCCCTAGAAAAACCACCATAAGGCAAATTTCTGCTCTGCAGCTTAGGAGAGTTGTTAGGAAGGGTTGTAAATCTTATGCAACGATAATAACTGATGAGGAGAATTTAAATAAGATAGATAAATTAAAATTGGAGGACATACCAGTTTTAAGAGAGTATGCTGATGTATTTCCGGAAGAAATTCTGGGACTACCTCCAAAAAGGGAACTATATTTTACCATTGAGCTGGTACCTGGTGCAGTACCTAGCTCAAAGGCCCCTTATCAAATGAACATACTTGAACTTAATGAATTAAAGTCACAATTAAAAGAACTTATTGATAAAAAGTATATTCGACCTAGTGTGTGTCCCTAGGGGGCACCTGTCATCTTTGTTAAGAAAAATGACGGAAACATGCGACTTTGCATAGATTACCGTCAGTTGAATAAGATAACTATTAAAAAAAGATACCTGTTGCCCTGCATAGATGATCTATTTGATCAACTACGTGGAGCCACGGTGTCTTTGAAAATTGATTTAAGGTCGGGATATCATCAAGTTAGGATTAAAGATGAAGACATCTTTAAAAAAGCCTTTAGAACTCGATATGGTCATTATGAGTTTGTCGTCATGGCATTCGGACTTACTAATGCCCCAGCTGTTTTTATATTTTTAATGAACAACGTTATGCATACGTATCTAGATAAGTTTGTAGTCGTGTTTATCGATGATATATTAATCTATTCAAAAACTGAAGAAGAACATAAAGAGCATTTAAAAATTGTTTTGCAAGAGTTACGAGATCATCAACTCTTTGCAAAGTTTAGTAAATGCGATTTCTTCAAAGATAAGATTCAGTACTTAGGTCATTTAGTGACTAAGGAAGGGATTTTGGTAGATCCTGAAAATATAAAGGCAATTGAAGATTGGCCGGTTCCTAAGGATGTAACTGATTTTCGATCCTTCATGGGAATTACCGGTTATTACTGGAGGTTCATTGAAGGTTTTTTGAGAATCGCGAATCCGATAACTTCTTTGCAGAAGAAAGGAAAGAAATTTGATTGAAACTAGAAATGCGAGGAAAGCTTTAAAAAGTTAAAAACTTTATTAATTAGCGCACCTATTTTAAGAATAGATGATCCAAATAAAGAATTTGTAGTGTGCACTGATGCCTGTAATGATGGTTTAGGCGGTGTTCTGACTCAAGAAGGGCATGTTATTGCCTATGAGTCTAGGAAATTAAAAATTCATGAAAATAATTATGCAACTTATGATCTGGAATTAGCTGCTGTTATACATGAACTAAAGATGTGGCATCATCACCTAATTGGCAGAAAATTTATTTTAATGACTGATAATAAATGACTAAATTATATGTTAGATTAGCCTAATTTAAATACCAGACAAGCTAGGTGGCTAGCTTTTCTAAGTGAGTATGATTTCGAAATTCAGCACATTAAAGGTAAAGAAAATAAAGTTGATGATGCATTAAGTAGGAATGCAAGGTTGAATTTCACAGCAGTTATCAGCACTTATACAACAGATCTGGATGAACAGTTTAAAGTAGGGTTAGAACAAGATGAAATTTACCAAAATTTACAAGCTAAAACGAAATAAAATCCAACAGAAAGCTTAAGTAAAGGGTACAGTTTGAATGCAAAAGAATTTTTACTGAATAAAGACAGAATGTATGTACCTAACGTACCTAAATTTAAGTTGTTAATTTTGGATGAAATCCATAAAACTCCATACTCAGGTCATCCAGGCTATCAAAAGACTATAACTATGTTAAGAAAAGAATATTTTTGGCCAAATATGAAGACTGAATTAGCAGAGTATATCGCTAGATGTTTTGAATGTTAGGAGGTGAAAACTGAACATCAACACCCAGCTGGATTACTTCAGCCATTACCCATTCCTAGCTGGAAATGGGAGATAATTAGTCTCGATTTTATTACTGGATTGCCTAAATCAGAATTTAAATGATTCTATCATGGTAGTGGTCAATAAGTTAAGTAAAGCAACTCACTTTATACCTGTTAAAACTATGTATAAAGCTGCAAACATAGCTGATATCTTTCTAAAACAGATTTTTTGATTGCATGGAATACCGAAGGTTATAATCTCAAATAGAGATTGTAAATTTACAGGTAATTTTTGGAAATCTCTGTTTAAAGGATTAAACACTACTTTAAATTTTAGTACTTCATTCCATTCTCAAACAGATGGACAGACTGAAAGAGTAAACCAAGTACTGGAAGATTTATTAAGAATGTATGTGAAAGACCAGCCAGGTAAATGGGAGGATTATTTGCATATGGTAGAATTTGCTTATAATAATAATTATCAGGCATCAACTAGATTTAGTCCTTTAGAAATATTGTATGGAAGGAAATGTAATACTCCTATGTCTTGGAGTAATCTGGTGGATAGATTAGTATTAGGTCCTGAACTATTAAAGAAAATGGAAGAAATTGTAAAGAAGGTACAAGGTAATCTAAAAGTTGCACAGGATCGACAGAAAATTCAAGCAGACATTAAAAGAATTCCAAAGGAGTTTCAGGTAGGTGAAAATGTGTTCATCAAGGTGAGGCCCAAAAAGAGCTCTCTGAGATTGGGAAGTTGTGCAAAAATAACACCTCGTTATTGTGGTCCATTTGAAATACTGTCCAGGATTGGACAAGTAGCTTATCAATTAACATTACCACCAAATTTAAGAGTACATAATGTTTTTCACATTTCTGTTTTAAAGAAATATGTTCATGATGCTACTCATGTTGTTAACTGGAATGATGTATAGGTGGAACCAAAATGAGATTTTCTGGTGAAACCAGACTGTATCCTCAGGCGGAGAAAGATCACACTTCAGAACTGCACCATTGGTCAGGTGAAGGTGCAATGGAAGCACCTTAGTCCAAAAGAAGCCTCCTGGGAATTGGAAAGTAATATGAGAGATGCATATCCAATTCTGTTCCAGGGGAATTCTAAGGATGAAGAATAAATAACATCGAGGACGCTGTTATACTTTAAGGGGGTGTGTATGTCACATGCCCCAATTTTACGAAAACGATGTTATATTATTTTCTTTTATTTGAGGACAATATGCTAAATTTTATGCTAAGTTGTAATTGATGACTCAACAGAGTCAAGGATATTTAATGTAATTCTGAATATTTAATTATAAATAAATAAAGGAAGAGACAATAGCTTAGGAGAGCTGTTAAAAGAGTGTTTACTGGTCAAATTGGTGGAGGATACTGGGTGGAGAGAAAAAAGACATGTGGCAGCATCCTCAAACCGCTTCCAACTGTTGCAGGTGGAAACCTCCCTACATTTGGGGTCAAGATTCCCCAAGAAAGTGGAATCAGAGCAGGTGGTTCAATTAATGAAAACTAACCCAAAAGACCTAGGAAATCTTTATAAAAATTTCCATTGAAGAGAGCTGAGGTTGCTCATTCTAGAGAAGTGGTCATTCAGGTGAATGTACTTCAGAAGAAATTCAATGGAAGGGAATTGTGGAAAGAGTTTGAGGGGATAACTGCTGAGTGATCGAGTGCAACTTTTAAGCTGAAAGATCTTACTGCTGAGTGCAGGGTGTTTTACTGAGTTATTGGATCAGTCTACTGTTTGCATGCTCCCCTAGTTCTCAGCCAAGAAGACCAAGAATAGGCTCGAGGGTCTTGAGGAAGCTTTGTTTGAGCGCTCTCCAGGAGTTTGGTAGGGAGGAACAACCTCCTAACGCTGTTGTTGTCTATCCTAATCAGGTTCTACATTATTTTGTTTTACTGTGTTAGATAGATAAATCTGAATCTGACTATTAAATGAATGTTAAATATTCAGTTTGTAAATTGTTAGAATGGAAAATAATTCTAGTCTGTGTTTTTCCACACCTGGAAGGACCAGGCCGTACTCCAACACAGATAGAGTATTTACAGTAGATTAAAGAATATGTTAAGAGACTAAATAGAATAGATATGGTTCTACATTTCGTATTTAGCAGAGTAATTTATTTCAGTATGTAGGTTATTATTAAAAAGAATAATGATTTGGTTATCTATGTTTATTGCTTTAACCAGCTTATTTATGTAAATATATTGGAAAAGAAATAGCAGTAATTGAGTACAGGTAGAAGGATTAATATGTTAAGAAAATATCCTAGTAGATAGACTGTGTATTTACGGACAGTAGATTAATTGTATTCAAGTTAAATTATTATGGAGGTTAAACCGTGCTATGATAGGTTATATTTCGTTGTGTTCACTTAGTAATTGATTGCAATGCAGCAGAAAAATCATAGTCGAATTACAATGTTTACATTCAGTTCAGTAAAGAAACAAACTAAATCATTTAGTTTATTTTAATAATATCAATTCATTTAAGACTAATAATTAATATATACTAAATAGGGTTATATTAAAAGTACTTAACTTATAAAGAGCAAACTAAGTTACAGAATCTATGCTTATCTTTGCAAAGAACTCTGAGTAAATTCTATCTGTCAGTTTAGTAACTAAAAGCAATGAGAATATGATTAATAACTAATATAAAAATAAATATCTATCTATGTCAAGAATTGTTTATAATTATCAGACATGCTTATACCGGTAAAGGTAAACTTCAGGGTCGAACCCCTAAACCAAATTTATTTAATCTATACAAATAAAAACATTTAAGCTAGAATCCATTTATTTGGATTATTATATTAGTAAGCCATTAAACTACTATAGACTGTTTACAGTCCTTTTAAGGACAAATGAAAATACAAATGTACGAATACAACTTAAAATTATCACAACACATCTGTAATACTAAATAAAACAAAAATTAATAAGTAACAGAACTTATTAAAAAAATAAATTGAAAAAATAAATTAGACAAGGGTTTCATTCAGGAAAACCCTAGTTTGTTCTTTCCGAACAGGTAGGTTAATTTTATAAATTATACACTATGACTGGGTTACAGTCTTAATTAAAAACAATAATCTATTTACAAAATATAATATACAATAAAATTCTTTATTAACAGTCGGTTAGGGAAAACCCTAACATACATAGAGTCACATTATACATTATCACTACAAAAACAAGTCTGAGATCGAAGAAAATATTTTTAAAAACCAATGTATTACATTGACAGGTCATAAGGCTAGAAACTTAAACTAATTACAACACCCAGCTTAAGGTTGAGACAACCCAATGACATAGCGAGGTTTTGCAACAGAGTAGAACCAACTACGTTTTAAAAACAAGAAAATGATGTAACTAATGGCGAAACTGGACAAGCTTCCAAGCTCGGGGTTTCACCATCGAAAACCTGTTGCAAATAGGGTAAGAACCTATCCGTTGAACCCAGGGCTTACCAGATTGGAGCCACAAGCCCTCGAAGACAGCCAACATTATCTTCGTCACAGGTTGCAAGAAGTAGCCACAAGTTCTTGCAAAGAGAGCACAATAATGAGCGTTAGTTTCAAAACTCTTTCGCTATTGTAAACCCTACTGTAAAATATAACATTACTATGAATCTTCTATTCTGAAAATAAAACTAAATATTTACATTAATGAAGAGTAACGAATAGTCTAGCGACGGGACTGTCATCAACTACAAAGTGTGCATACAAATCTTCAAAACCCTACGACATCGATGGAGCACAACCAACAACAATGAAATTTAACTTCTCACCGCAGTGACAGGCCACAGGGAAGGTAGCATGAAGCTAAGGACAGTCTGTGAGCCAAGTGCAAACAACGAGTAACTCTCGCATAGTAAAACCCATAGCTACGAAGGCTAGCAATAATACTGAACTCAGGAGACTACAACAATGTCAACCCAAGTTTTGGAGCAAGCTAGAACAGGAAGAACACTCACGGCCGCCATGAAACCTTGCAGAGCAGCCCGAAGGCCAGCATGAACTTCGGAGGAAGAATGACAAGCGATTAGGGTTGTAAGATTTTTATACCGCCAACACATGGACAAGAGGTGACCACGTGCCCTCAAATATTTCCAACTATGCATGGGTTGATTCCAAAGTTCACCTGCATTTCAATCATCCGAATTATTATTTGTATCAACTTTGCATGAACTATGTTATCACATCATTAATCATATATATAATTTATATCATAATGTTTGATAGCTTGTTTTTAGCGTTTGGATAAAACAATAATTTCTAATCGTTGACCTAGTGAAAGGTGGTAACCACATAATCTTTTGGATAATCCCGAAATCGATTATGCTTAGAACCTTTCAAACTACAAGTAGGCTTATATACTTGTAAACATTGTGGAGTATGCATGTATTAAAGTTTGAACTTATCATTTATAAACAAACAGCTTGGGTGGTTATAAATTATGAAGTTGAATAGCATAATAAAATAATATAAACATGACTTTTACCAAGATCGATGTTGGTTTAAACTTTCTTAGACTTTAGTTGCTTCTCAACCTGTCAATACTAGAAGTTACCATATTTGTTTATGTTGGACAAGATAGTTGGTGATTGATCAAGATAACATGTACTTAGCATAGGGTAGAATTATGATCATAGTAGAAAGATCTACCATAATAGCCACTATAGACATTAAATTAATGGAAAAGAGACATTATGGTAATAATAAAATTTCAATGGAATAACCATGCTCAAGTCTTTAATCATTGGAACGATATTGATTGACTTAGATTTAGGAAGTAAGGGAAAACAGTATTCCATGTGAAACGATGCAGTTATTTTTTTTACAATAATCAAGCTTATAATATCAAGGAGTTTTACAGACAGTGAGTTTCCCTATAGAATGTAAATAACGATTAGTTTGGTACTTTAGTAAAGACTACGTTATTGTATGTGATTACAATAGTACTTGCAGTACAACGTTGATGAGGAAGCTGATAACCTGTTAGTGAGCGAGTGGTTGTACATATAAGTAATAGGTTCATACTTACCATAACTAGTAAGTTAAAAATAAAATTGAATTGTATATTCTAATGAGAATCTTTACTATCAGTATTGATAGAAGCTCTTTCATGTATAAAAAAAATAGTACAAATAAGTGTAACATTGCAAGTTAAGCATGTTAAAATAGAAATGATTATACGACAAAGATTACAAGTTTAGAGTTCACAGTAAGTATCTTTAGTGTCACTAAGATTGATAAAGAAAGGACCCGTTTATCTGAACTCTGCTTACAAGAAAAACTGGAGTAGATAAACTACTTTACCTCATTGAAGTTGCTTGAAAATTATCAGCTTATTGTACTAGCATATCATTTTGCAAACATAAACACTTCTTGATACTTTATGATTTTTAAAACATCTACTTGTTCGATCGTACCTGTGAACCTGTAAGAACCAACAATCTGTCTGCATTAGCATAAATGCTAATTAAGCCCAGGATTCAAAGTTAGATTCCACCTACTTGACATAAAGAAGACTCATTAGTAAACTGAAAGAAAATAGTACGCAAGTAAACCTTATTTACGTTACGATAAAGAAACTACTTTAGTTAACATAATTTGAAAATGTGTAATACTATTCGTTAGACTGTTTCATTTTCCACTAACCTTTAGCTGTTAGTCAACCACATATTCAACATTTTATGTCATCTCAAAATTTTAAATTTTTGAAAATTTAAAATTTGGGGTTTTGACAATCTACTTCAATGCAGATCCTTGCACAGGAGAACAACAGACCCTTTGGTTCCGCTTTGTCAATATAATTGCTGAGAGAGTTCCATATTGCTTGTAGAGTTTCATCACTCCAGCAGTGCAAGGAGAGGTGTGGGAGGCGAACCCAAACCGGAACTGTTGAAGGCACCTCTTTTTCTAGATCAAAAGATAAGCTCCAATGATTTAGATATAAACCATGAGGACCCTTGAAGTAAGGTTCGCACTTGAATATGATATCTCTATCAGCTCTATTTTCAAAGAATATGGTAAAAAACCGCTTTCCGCAAAAACAATGTTGCAGGCCCCCAGAGATCAAGGGCATCCAATTATGGTTTATCCATGCGTCCATAGTTTTTGGTAAGGGCCAAATTCCTGTAAACTGGCATGTCAAGCCTTTCTCACTCAAAGCAAGGGCTTCCAACCTTGAAACTGTAGACAGGATCTAGATTCAAGGAGCGACTACTCGCTTAACAAAATTCGCATCATTGGAATCCAGAGTAGAAGGAGGTGGGGTGGTGTGGAAACCACCACAGCCATAAAGGATTCATCTAAAATACACCATCGTTCCTCCAGACTCAGATCCAGGGGGGTATCCATTGGAGAAGATTCCCTCGAGGAGAGCCAATATCGCCAATCACTCACTCAGTAGTTCCTGTGTTCGATCATTGATACATATCTTATTTTCAATATGTTAGGCTTTCACAGATCTTGGAGTTTTCCTACTGCTATCAAGGATGAGCCTTTGTTGTGCGCTCACTGGTGCTATCGGTGGGTTCTCGGAGCAGATCAGATTACAATTATTTAGCTTATTAGTGAGTCTTTTTAATTCATAATATAGTTATACCTATAATCATTTAGAATATGTAACCCTCTTCAATTCAATATGGCCATTTTTATTATTATCTTTTATAATCTTTTAACCTAATCACCTTCTAAAAGAGATATATTTTAGAAACACAATATTAGTTTGTTATCTCATTCTTTTGTCTTCATTTATGGTAGAGTATTTGTTTCATTATTCAAATTAATTTCAACATTTATATTGTATTTAAAAATTTCTATTAAACTTATTAAAACTAGCACACCCACATAGTTTGTGGCTGGAACACGTCAATAGGGACCTGTTGGAGGTTTTACGATCATATGGAAAACAAATCAGAGTGTGATATGGTTGTCATTGATGGAAACATAGTTCCAAGCATATGATCCAGATGACCGAAGGACTCAGAAGAATCCATGGCTTGTGTAGAGATCCGATGGACAGTAGTAAACCCACACAAGAGATCAACGGACAAAAGGAATTTCGCTGGTTGGAAGAGCGAGGAGGATAAAAAAGGTGTTGAGTTGCGAAATCGGAAACTAATCACTAAGAAATAGATCATGATCAACGGACGAGGTTGATCATGGAAGCAGATCAACGGATAACAATGATTTCTCTAAGAGAACTAGCACAGATTAACAAATTTCTGATGTGCGCAAAATTTTTATGAAGTCTGCCTTATGGTATTTGAAGTTCACCGTCGATCTAGATTTGACGGTGCTCAATGATTTCGCAGAGTCAACTAGTAGGTGAGTTAACGATCAGATTGGGAGTGAAATTTTAATGTAATATGCTCTATAACATTTGGAGTCCACCGTAGATCTGCATGGACCTAGATCGAATGGTTATCAATCATTTCACTCGTTGAAATAGGAGGTGAGTTAACACAGAGGATGGACACAGAATTATTGTGAGAACCAAAGGTTGAAAGAAAATATGTTGAAAAGATCCGATGGTTAGGAGTAAACCCGCACAAGAAATCGACGACGTGGAAGGAGTTATGCAGGAGGAAGGCAGAAAGTATGGAAGTTGTTTAACAAAATATTGAAAACCCAGGATCCGCATCCTGCACCAGATCTAAGATCGATGTTCGGGAAAGGGTGAATAAGAAATCAACGGTGCGGAAGGATATCTATAGGCAGAAGGAAGAAAGCAGAAAGTATGGAATTTATTTAACAAAATATTGAAAACCCGAGATCCACATCCCACACCGGATCTAATATCGGTGGTCGAGAAAGGGTGCACAAGAAATCAATGATGCAAAAGGATTTTTGCAAGAGGAAGATGGAAAGCAGAAAAGTATGGAAGTTGTTAAAAAAAATGTTGAAAACCCGGGATCTGCATCCTGCATCGTATCTAAGATCGACGATCGGAAAATTTTGTACAAGAAATCGATGATGCAGATTGAATTTGCAGAAAACGATGTGCGGAAGCAGGTGTTTGATTTCATATCAATGGTTAGTAGAGAGGCAGCATGAAATCGACGGTGCAAAAGAAGTCATGCAGAAAAGGATGTGCTGAAGGTGGAAAGCGGACATCGTAGAATGACATCTGGAAAATCACATATCCAATATCCGATTTTCTTCTCATATCAACGACCACAGAGAGCTTGAAGAAGATCAATGGTGCAGAAATAGTACTGCGAAACAAGAACTATGAAACCAGGAGTGCGGAAACTCTGATTTGTTGAAGAAAGAAAATTGCGGAAGATCCGAGTTGTAGAAAATGACAATTGCGGAAGAAGCCAAATGATGAAGATATGTTGCAGAAACTCATGACTAGTCAATGATTGGACTTCTTGTCTATCATAAGGAATCGAACAGTTTGATAAGTTATGGAAATGGACCATCAGGCATACGAACAGGTAAAGGGTTTAAGGACATATATGTATAAAAGGATGTGCATGATGAATGGATGGTTGTGCTCTCTGCAGTTATAGAGATGGTGCATGGACCATCGTAGAAGTGGGGATTGTAGAAGGAAAGAGGACCTATTGCAGCTGCAACATTTTCCCAAAATTCCAAAAAATTTCAGGACCCTCCTTTTGCTTGGATTAGTTTGATTTTCTTCTTTGATCTGATCTAATGAGTTTTTCCATAATGATTTTCTAATGCTTGAAATGATCTATCACTTGTTTGATTCTTCCTCTAACACTTGAAACAATCTACGGTTTGTCCAAACTTTATCGTTGCTTTTAAATGCGTTTCCAACATGCTTGAATCGGAAGTTTATTTGGTTGATGCTCCCGCCGTTGCGGAGAAATAAGGAGTCTTGACTTCGACTTTTCTTCCGATGCGTTCGCTTTAATCGGCTGATTTTTTTGTTTAATTCAGGAAGATTTGTCATTTCTTTCTCCGCCGTTGCGGACGGCAAACTACTAACTCTCCCGATTATTGCTTTGACGTTGCGGGTCTCGCTTTGTTATTTTCACCGGTCCGTGAGTTGTGGGCTTTCGCCGTTGTGGGTGCGTAAAGCTCTATCTTTTCGATCGTTTAGTCGTTTTAAATCCCGTCGTTGCGGAAGGATAATCAACTTTGGCTTCGTTATTTTCTTCGATGCTTTTCGTTTAATCGACTGATCTTTTGTTTTACGTCGGAACATGTTGCTTCTTTGGTCTCCGCCGTTGCGGATGGAAGATCGCTAAGTCTTCTGATTGTCGCTTTGACTTGCCGGACCCCGCTTTCTTATTTTCGTCGATCCTTAAGTTTATGGTTCCGCCGTTGCGGATGAAAGAAACACTAACCTTGCCGATATTTCATTGGTTTTCTCTTCCGATTCAAGCCTTAGCGGACTATGATATCCTTCATGCCTCCACCGTTGCGGCTCCCGTTTCACTATCGCTCTGATGCGCTATTGGTTTGTTTCCCGGTTATCCCTGTGGATAGATTAGTGGTTTGGCCACCCAGCATTACGAAAGGGATTACGCTTTCGACTTCCGATCCATTTGGCTTCTGCCGTCCGATTTTATATTTGCCCCGCCGCACGTGGTTGACTTATATATATTTTTGGGGCCGGGTCTATTTTTCGATTATTCTATTTTGGATTGCCGTTTTGACTTTCCCACTATCGCTCTCGTTGTGCTGTCATCCTCTCGAGCTTGGTCGGACCCTGCCGTCGGTGTACGCTCGTTCCAGGTGGCTTCAACTGTGGAAGCTTGACCGCCCTTTCCCTGCCATCCATACAGCTTTGCCAGGTAGGCTACTCATTGCGTTTTCTTGTTCCTTTCGAGCTTTGTTGGTTTTCTACGGTTAGGGTTGTCTACGGTCGTTTCCCTTGGCCTGTTGGTTACATGCATATATAGTCGATTAGGGATTTGTATTGTAACCGTCTCTGGGAAGGCATTTTAGCACATAGGGTGTTGTTACTCCACGGCTTTCGATTATGCAACCCTACTCTTAGAGAATAGGGGGTTTGGTGCAGGCGGTCGTTACGCTGTCTGCACCAATCTGCCATGTGTGATGATGTTTGATGGGGATGGTTTTTCGCTGCTTTCCTTTGATACTTGTACTGGTTGCCCCATTTTCATGCTACCCGTATCCTTTAGACCAGTCGTGTTTCGCCGCGCTGTTCCGCGCAAAGTTGGTTCATGGCCAGTCTCGAACCCGAGCCCGGTGGGGGTTATATAGCACCATAGCGTATTATTGAACACGATTTTAAACAGACAGTAGTGTGTTTCCTAAAAGCGCACCGTTGAAATTTTTCATGATTCCCCCTGTCATTCCCCATAGCGAGAGGGTCATGGCGTTCACTGATAGCTCAAGTTTTCTTCATTCTTATGTAGATTTGCTTCATGTTCAAATTTGTTGATAGAACTGTTTTGCACATTTTCCTTCATTTAACTAATTGCTGTCATGGTACACATACAAGGAGTGAAATGATGTACTTTGTTATATAAATATTTGCAACTTAACCGGGAATGGCTTAATGTTTACAATGTCATATATGGCAGGAAGATTTCGAATTCATAATCTTAAAAAGGCAAAAGAAGAAGGCCCCTGTGGTCGAGGAGGAGCCCGAAATGGAAGTCATTACCAAAACATAATACATATATGAAGACACCAAGTGTATATCTGGTGTGGAACCTGAGTACCAATGGGGAGAGATTTACAGGCTGATCACACACCGGGAGGTGCCGGATATGGGCCTGGAAGAAGAGGGCATATATGCCAATATCGAGAGATCTTCACTGATGAAGATTGCCACCAGACCAGAGATTTTCCCATGCTCTGAAGTAATTGGTTGGATTCTGCCCCGAGCAGATGTAACAATGATGATCCTAGAGAATGTTGAAAAACAGGGCTATGTTGCATATAGCCCAGGATATGTAGCTCTGGCCTACCACCTGCCAGAAGCGCAAATATTTCTGTGTGATGATTGGTTGAATAACATTAGAATGGACCTTGTAGAAACCCTTAAAAGAATGTTGCTATCAAGAAAACATGTCAGAACTAGGGCTACGGGAGAGTATGATACAGCAAGCTTAAGGGCCCCATACAGGTTCATAGCTTTAATGCTCAACAGGATTTTTGGAAGAGCTCATGGCAGGTTCTTCAAATTGGAATGGATGCCAATCATTTTTTATGTTGCAACCCAGGGGACAATTTTCAACTGGGCCAACATTGTATCAAACAGTCTCTCTTCCTGCTTGGCCTCAGCCTTGGGTGGAGTATCCCAAAAAAGGTCTGAATTCTATATGAGTTCCATACTTGTCGATTGTATATTGTGCAATCAGCCTTTCCCCGGCCTCAGGTGCATCTGGGATAGGGAAAGAATGCCTGTCTATTCTTCTTATAAACCACTGTGGGCACACAAGTACCACAGTCATTATCGAGAAGTCTGTGAACACTTCATCATGCCCTTATATAGACTCATTTTTCTGAAGGAGTGTGATTGCATGTCACAGGAGGCGCTGCAGGTAATGGAAGAATATGCAGATTACTATCTGACTGAGGATGGCCTTTACTTCAGGATGTTTGGAGGTTCAAGAGCACCGTCCCTGCTGCCCAAATATGCCACTGACTACATCATTCACAAGGAGGCTGTTAGGCAAGTCTTCTTGGATGGCATAGGGAGCTTCTTGTTTGAGCATAAGAAGGCCGCCTATCCTCCTTTGCCCTTCAAGTTAGGAGGTTACAGGTTCACCAGAGTGAAGAAAGTTGATGAATTTGTAGAAGAGTTGGAAAGGTTTCATTTTGGCGAGATGCCTTTCCATAGAAGTGACTCCCGCGGTAAAGTAGCTGAACATTGTAAAGAAAACAACGTACATTTTGAGTATACCCACCATTGGGATAGAGAATAATTAGTTTTCCGAAGTGTGTTGAATATGACAGCCTTGAGGAGAAGGTTCAAGAAGAAGATCTCCACCAAAGATGGGAAGGGAGATGAACAAGCCAAAACTGATGAAGAAGCCAGAAAGAGAATTGAAGATGCCCAAAGGTTGGCACAGGAAACTGCAGGGTGGCTGCAGGGAGAAGAAAAAGAAAAAAGGAAAGCTGCCCAAGAAGCAGCCCAAAAGGCAGAAGAAGATGCTAGGAATGAAGAAGAAAAGAAAAGAAAGCTTGACGAGGAGATACAAAAGCAAGAAGCAGAGAGGCTAAAGCTGACACAGACAGAGACAGAACAGTCAGCCTCTGACACAGCTGGAGGACAGACACAGGACATGGAGAACCCCGAGGTTCAGGACCCAGAAGTACCAACTGCTAGCACACCTGGACAATCTGTGGTCCCTACACTGAAGCTGGTCCCCTTTGTACAAAAAAAAGGGGAAGAGATCCCTGATTTCAATACAGTTTTCTATGACAGGGCGACAAAGAGGATAGTGAAGAGAACAGAAAGGAAGATTGAAATGGGAGGTCTACCTGGGAAAATGATAACAGATACACCCATTGTATTTGGAACAGACCAAGACCCTAGATTCACCATTAGAGCCGGAGCAGCACTGATTCAAGCTTCGGAAGATAATGTGGATAGGATTATGACAGACTTGGAGCTATCCAAGAAGTCCTTTGCTCAATTGAAAGACACATTTAGAAAAGAGAGAGAGGAAATCAATAGGCTAAAAAGGAAATATGAAGACATGAAGAAAGAAATGAGATCTTCAAAGGATGAACTGCAGCTCCTCCAAGCAGAGAAACAAGCTAGTGAAACTGCACAAGGATGCCTGGAGAAAGTGCAGAAAGAATATCAAGAGCTAAAGATGGAAAAGGAACAGCTGCTGGGAAAGGTAGAAGATTTAGAGCAGCAAAAGATCATCTTGGAGGCCAGTGAGATGCACGCCCAAGAACAGGAAAAGAAGCTTCAAGAGCAGGTCACTTCTATAACAACTTCTCTAGAAGAAGCAAGAGAGCAGCAGGTCAATCTACAACCCTTCAAGGAGCATGTGCTGGCCCAAAAGGCCAAGATGCTGCAACTACAAACTGCCATAGAAGAGGAAAGGTGCAAAGTGCTGCAGATAGATGGCCGACTGGAGGAAATCCTGGAGACCTCCTCTTACTTTGTTGATAGATCTTAGGACGTCCTTGAAGTCCTGACTGCAAGAATGGCAAGGCTGGAGAATAATGAAGAAACTCCAGTAGAGCTGCCATTGAAGGATAAACAGGCCCTCAAGCGGGATGATGACTTATTGGAGTTTGCCATAAATACCGCAGAGGATTTAAAAAGGCCGTTAAAAAGATGAAAGGAGCATGCGCAGAGTTTTTCAGGAGGCTCCTTATTACCTACAATCGATGCCAAACAGAGGCCGAACAGAGGCTTGATGTTTTCCCAGACCACAACTCATTTGTGGAGATGCTGCAAAAGAGATATCAGGAGGAGGAAGTGAAAGTACAGCATATTAAAGCCCTGGATGATCAGATCTTGAGGAGTGAAGTATATGATTCGGCCATCAGTGTGAAGCTTTTGGAGGACCAGCTTCGGTTGAGCACGACCAGAATTGAGGCTATAAAGAACCAGGCTGCGAGGTTTGAGATCAACATTCAGTTTTTGGAACGTTGTGCCTTTGAAGGCATCGCCTCTGAAGCTTTGGCGTGGAAGAAGTTTCTGCACACCCAAGTGGGACCCTCCTCGTAAAAGATTGGTCACTTTTGTTATTTGTAACGATTTTGTAAAAACATGTGAGAAAAGTGAAACATTGAAGGTGAAGAGTTGGGAAGCCCAAAGGTCACTTTGGGTAGCCCAACAGTATCGCCCTTTTTGTATAAATGTAGAAGGCTTAGAAGGAATATGGGTTTTTTCCCATTTGGACATTTAAAGCGATATTGTAAGAAGAACTACTTTTTTTTGCAATAAAGAATCATTGTTTGCCTGTTGGAGAAAAAGTGGTGGGACTCTCAAATGTTATGCTGTGGATTGTGGAAAGATGAACTAGTTTGTTTTTTCAGCTTTGTGTCCATTAACTGTGAGATCGTTCTAACTCTCAGAGCCTATATTCTTTTTTGAATGATTTCTAGTTTATTCTGTGGGATTACCACCATGAGTAATGTATGCTATTCATAAAACAATTGGCTATCTGATTGTCTAAATATCTTTAATCGTTCATGCATTGTGGGAAGAAATATCAGCTAACTGTAATTTCTCTTTATATTGCATGTACAATACACATTACTCATAATTAAGTTACAGTTTGCTCCCCGGGGATAGATAGATAGATAGATAGATAGTTTTATTTTATTGCTGCATATGTGATTTAGATGCTTGTGAGTTCTAAGACGAGAGGTAAGAACCTGCGCATCACGTTGTGACTGCTCCTTGCATCCTTATCATCATGTATGGTTAATTAGGCACATGCATATCATACTTAAGTCAAAAAATACAAAAATATATGGTGGACCGGGCCGCAACCGGTAAAACCTTTTGTTTTTGTTACTTGACCTACGGTAGACGGACCGCAAACAGGACGGATTCCCTATACCAAACAGTCACTGGCTAGTTGGGAACATTGACTGGGGAGAATCCCTTGCTGTTGTTGCCTGCGAATTTCCATGCCTCAACAGTTCTGGCGCTAGAAGGAGGGCTGCCAGTGCATGGCTGGCCGTGAAAAATTATTTTCCCAAGATTACCTCACCAACAAATGTTTTGAAGCTTTCGACCTAACCCACGTATAGACAGGTTTTGGTTCTACCTTTGAAGCAAGAAATCCTAGTTTCATCTTACTGTGTTTCTTACTCAGACTCCTGGTCATTCACCTTTGCTCATGGCTGGTATAAATGTGAATCAGCCCAACCCACTTCCGGCTTGGAGAGCTAGATCACCTTTGAACCTCACACCTCCTTTGCATAACCTACCTCAAGCCTTTGATAAGTTGCTGCCCAAGTTTGACCCCGATGAAAAAAATGTTGTAGATGACCACTTGCAAAGTTTCTATTTAGCAATAGAAGGGTTAAGGGCTGGGGAGTATGAAGATGTTGTCTGTAGATTGTTCCCTCACACCCTTAAAGGAGCAGCAACATCCTGGTATTTCAGTTTGCCTGCAAACTCCATTCCTGATTGGGATACTTTTGAAAGGACTTTTAGAAGTAAATACTTAGCCCAAAAGACACATGCCTCACTAATGAAAGGTCTTGGTTTGTTAAGAAAAGAGAGGAATGATAAGGTACATAGTTTCACTCAAGGATTTTCAACATACCTAAAGAACTTTTCTGAAGCTGACCGACCCTCTGACAAGGTCCTAATTGAATATTATACCTCAGCCCTAGGACCTGAGTTGGCCATGTTTTCCAAGATGAAAGCTAGACCTACGTTGGTAGAAACTTATGAAGACCCAGAAAGGGTAGAGGCTGAAAAGGAAAGTGTAGCAGATTATCCCGATCTACCTGAAGAGAAAACTACCAGGAGAAGAGCCTTATTGCTGTCTAAACCTCAAGCTGAACAATCACATGATTATCAGGGAATGCTGAAAATGATGTAGAATCTATCCAACAGAATAATAGATCTGGAGAAAGGGAGGGAAGCTCAGAAAACTTATAAACCCTACTACCAAAAAAGAGAGGATAGCAACCAATGGAAAATACCTCCACCGAATTTACCATCAATAAACATAATAGAAGTAGGGAGGGATAATTTCTGCACTTTTCACCAACAACCTCATTCTAAAAAGAAGTGTCCCCAATGGTTAAATTCGATGACATTGGTGATGAATAAGCTGCTGGACTCAAAATTGACTAAAGACAGTAGTAAGGAAGAAGAGAAAAACCAGACCATGGAGAAACAAGATGATGATACCATGTTCTTATGGAATGGTAGCTCGCTTTTCAACACAGAAGAGAATGCTTTTAAATCTGAATACACACCAACATCAACAAAAGATACGGACCTAGCAATTAAAGACAATGCAATAATTTCAAAGATTAAAAAATTGCAGGAGAATGTCAAGAGACAGGTTGATGTAAATATTAAAGATAAAACACCTAAAGCCACCACTGTCAACCAGGAAACCGAGCCAATCAGTGAGCCTGTCAAACTTGTGGAAGAACAGGCAGGTGTTGACCAAGGAAACAATGAAGAAATTGAGGAGCTTAAAGAGGATATACCCACTCAAAACCAACCAGGAGAAGAAGGCATAGAACCAGGTTGGGAAGAAAAAGCTGAAACCCCGCCTTTTCTTTTGACCCTAGAAATGCTGAATCATAATGTGCATAATTGCTTGGTAGATTCTGGATCATCAGTGAATGTTATGCCGCTGGAGGTTTGCAAAAAGATTAATGGACAACCAGAGTCCACACCTTGGGAAGTAACGCAATTAGATAGCACAGGTCTCAAAGTAGTAGGAGGGATGAAAAATGTCCTCATTCGCTTTTCTGCAAATAACAAGATATGCCAATTTATTGACATTATGGTGGCTGACATACCAGGTGTATATGGGCTTATTCTCAACCGAGATTGGTCTGCCAGATTAAAAGGTTATTTTTCTTGAGACTGGTCTCATTTATTGTTACCTCTCAAGGGTACCCCAAATCAGATAAAAATTGTGAGAGAGCCTTACATGAAGCATACCGTCACCAGGCTGGGAGGGGGAAATGAATCTGCTAATTCTTTCTTGGGAAATTATCTAACCGAGCTTAAGCTAAGACATCATACAGAAAGAAAGGCCAGTTATAAGATTGACAATCAGCCTGAGCTCCTTCAACTTCCTCAGGCTGATAAAGATGAATGTAGACTAGTAGATATGGTCTCAATTTCAAAAATGGTACACTTAGACCATGGACAGATTTTTGACCTTCACCACAGCCTAGCCCTTTAACTCGTTTGATTGAATATTTTTAAGGGTGGGCACACATTTTCTTTTCTTTTCTTTTGCCTTGTACATAAATAATGTTGTTTTTCTTTAATGCTTTGATGCTGTTTTCTTTTGATTTAAATGCTTTGTTACTAGTTCTTTTTATTTTTGAATAAAGAGGCAAACTTTTGGTTGCAATGGAAACATCGGGGTTCTTCATTAACTGAAATCTTGAGCAAAAGACTGTGCTTTGAAACATAGAATGTCTTCTAGTAGCGGTGTTCCTAATTGGCCATGCATTCATTGAAGTTCTACTTAACCCCTGTAAATAACTCAGAAGTAACAGGGCTGGAATAGTATTTCGAGGCTCCATCCATTTCACATCTAAGATGCCCAAGGGAGTGAAAGCAGAAGACCCACAGAAAGGAAGCAAAGTAGACAGTACATCATATATAAATGATCCCATGCCATAATTTCAGAAAAGCTAAAAGCTATCAAGAGTCAAAACTCGTTAAAGAAACAATACATATCAAAGAAAAGTATCATAAGCATGAATTTCAAATTGCCGAAAGTTCCTCTCCGTCCGTGAGATGAACAATAAATCCTTCTCTCACACAAAAGGACACTATGGATAGAGGAGCCTGAATAAAATTCAGAAAGAAAGGCAGATGGAGGACTCACAAGAAATAAAGTTCAAATAGCACAAAAGTGCAGTTGGCATGGGAATGAGGAACAAATGGATAGTGCTGTTTACTATATGTTACAATCCTGTGGTGTCCAGGCTTGAAACTACCCAAGGACAGGGGTAAGATAAATCTCACTTATTTGGCCTCAAAAGAGTTATTCAGACTTGCAAATTTTTCTGATGTTACCTTTTCCCCAATGAACTATTTCTCAATGAGTTAAATGTATGAGTTGGCCAACTTAGGAATACAAACATCTAGAAGATTTCAATTTTTAGCTAGACAGTCTTTTACTGGGAGGAGTTAAGTCAGAAATCTAGGGTTCACTAGGTAGTCGCCAATTGTTGCAGCTCCAACATTTTCCCAAAATTCCAAAAAATTTCAGGACCATCCTTTTGCTTGGATTAGTTTGATTTTCTTCTTTGATCTGATCTAATGAGTTTTTCCAGAATGATTTTCTAATGCTTGAAATGATCTATCACTTGTTTGATTCTTCCTCTAACACTTGAAACAATCTACGGTTTGTCCAAACTTTATCGTTGCTTTTAAATGCGTTTCTAGCATGCTTGAATTGGAAGTTTATTTGGTTGATGCTCCTGCCGTTGCAGAGAAATAACGAGTCTTGACTTCGAATTTTCTTCCGATGCGTTTGCTTTAATCGGTTGATTTTTTGGTTTAAATCGGGAGGATTTGTCATTTCTTTCTCCGCCATTGCGGACGGCAAACTACTAACTCTCCCGATTATTACTTTGATGTTGCGGGTCTCGCTTTGTTATTTTCGTCGGTCCGTGAGTTGTGGGCTTCTGCCGTTGCGGCTGCGAAAAGCTCTATCTTTTCGGTCGTCTAGTCGTTTTAAATCCCACCGTTGCGGAAGGATAATCAACTTTGGCTTTGTTATTTTCTTCGATGCTTTTGGTTTAATCGGCTGATATTTTGTTTTACGTCGGAACATTGCCGATTTTTCATTGGTTTTCTCTTCCGATTCAAGCCTTAGCGGATTGTGATATCCTTCATGCCTCCGCCATTGTGGCTCCCGTTTCACTATCGATCTGATGCACTATTGGTTTGTTTCCCGGTTATCCCTGCGGATAGATTAGTGGTTTGGCCACCCGGCGTTGCGGAAGGGATTATGCTTTCGACTTCCGATCCGTTTGGCTTCTGCCATCCAATTTTATATTTTCCCCACCGCACGTGGTTGACTTATATATATTTTTGGGGCTGGGTCTATTTTTTGATTATTCTATTTTGGATTTCCGTTTCGACTTGCCCACTGTTGCTCTCGTTGTGCTGTCATCCTCTCGAGCTTGGTCGGACCCTGCCGTCGGTGTACGCTCGTTCTAGGTGGCTTCAACTATGGAAGCTTGACCTCCCTTTCCCCGCCATCCATACAGCGTTTCCAGGTAGGATTCTCATTGCATTTTCCCGTTCCTTTCGGGCTTTGTTGGTTTTCTACGGTTAGGGTCATCTACGGCCATTTCCCTTGGCCCGTTGGTTACATGCATATATAGTGGATTAGGGATTTGTATCGTAACCATCTGTGGGAAGGCATTTTAGCACATAGGGTGTTGTTACTCCGCGGCTTTTGATTATGCAACCCTACGCTTAGAGAACAGGGGGTTTCATGCAGGCGGCCGTTACACTGTCTGCACCAATCCGCCCTGTGTGATGATGTTTGATGGGGACGGTTTTCTGCGGTTTTCCTTTGATACTTGTACTGGTTGCCCCATTTTCATGCTACCCGTATCCTTCAGACCAGCTACGTTTCGCCGCGTTGTTCCGTGCAAAGTCGGTTCACGGCCGGTCTCAAACCCGAGCCCGGTGGGGGTTATATAGCACCACAGCACATTATTGAACACGGTTTTAAACAGATAGTAGTGTGTTTCCTAAAAGTGCATCGTTGAAATTTTGCATGATTCCCCCTGTCATTCCCCACAGCGAGAGGGCCATGGCACCCGCTGATAGCTCAAGTTTTCTTCATTCTTATGTAGATTTGCTTCATGTTCAAATTTGTTGATAGAACTATTTTGCACATTTTGCTTCATTTAACTAATTGCTGTCATGGTACACATAGAAGGAGTGAAACACTGTACTTTGTTATATAAATATTTGCAACTTAACTGGGAATGGCTTAATGTTTACAATGTCATATATGGCAGGAAGATTTCGAATTCACAATGTCAAAAAGGAAAAAGAAGAAGGCCCCTGTGGTCGAGGAGGAGCCCGAAATGGAAGTCATTACCAAAACAGAATACATATACGAAGACACCAAGTGTACATATGGTGTGGAACCCGAGGACCAATGGGGAGGGATTTACAGGCTGATCACACGCCGGGAGGTGCCGGATATGGGCCTGGAAGAAGAGGGCATATATGCCAATATCGAGAGATCTTCACTGATGAAGATTGCCACTAGACCAGAGCTTTTCCCATGCTCTGAAGTAATTGGTTGGATTCTCCCCCGAGCAGATGTAACAACGATGATCTTGGAGAATGTTGAAAAACAGGGCTATGCTGCACATAGCCCAGGATATGTAGCTCTGGCCTACCACCTGCCAGAAGCGCAAATATTTATGTCTAATGATTGGTTGAATAACATTAGAATGGACCTTGTAGAAACCCTTAAAAGAATGCTGCTATCAGGAAAACATTTAAGAACTAGGGCTACGGGAGAGTATGATACAGCAAGCTTAAGGGCCCCATACAGGTTCATAGCTTTAATGCTCAACAGGATTTTTGGAAGAGCTCATGGTAGGTTCTTCAAATTGGAATGGATGCCAATCATTTTTTATGTTGCAACCCAGGGGACAATTTTCAACTGGGCCAACATTGTATCAAACAGTCTCTCTGCTTGCTTGGCCTCAGCCTTGGGTGGAGTATCCGAGAAAAGGTTTGAATTCTATATGAGTTCCATACTTGTCGATTGTATATTGTGCAATCAGCCTTTCCTCGGCCTCAGGTGCATCTGGGACAGGGAAAGAATGCCTGTCTATTCTGCTTATAAACCACTGTGGGCACACAAGTACCATAGTCATTATCGAGAAGTCTGTGAACACTTCATCATGCCCTTATATACACTCATTTTCTTGAAGGAGTGTGATTGCATGTCACAGGAGGCGCTGCAAGTAATGGAAGAATATGTAGATTACTATCTGACTGAGGATGGCCTTTACTTCAGGATGTTTGGAGGTTCAAGAGCACCCTCCCTGCTACCCAAATACGCCACTAACTACATCATTCACAAGGAGGCTGTTAGGCAAGTCTTCTTGGATGGCATAGGGAGCTTCTTGTTTGAGCATAAGAAGGCCGCCTATCCTCCTTTGCCCTTCAAGTTAGGAGGTTACAGGTTCACTAGAGTGAAGAAAGCTGATGAATTTGTAGAAGAGTTGGAAAGGTTTCATTTTGGCGAGATGCCTTTCCATAGAAGTGACTCCCGCGGTAAAGTAGCTGAACATTGTAAAGAAAACAATGTACATTTTGAGTATACCCACCATTGGGATAGAGAAGAATCAGTCTTCCGAAGTGCGTTGAATATGACAGCCTTGAGGAGAAGGTTCAAGAAGAAGATCTCCACCAAAGGTGGGAAGGGAGATGAACAAGCCAAAGCTGACGAAGAAGCCAGAAAGAGAATTGAAGATGCCCAAAGGTTGGCACATGAAGCTGCAGGGTGGTTGTAGGGAGAAGAAGAAGAAAAAAGAAAAGCTGCCCAAGAAGCAGCCCAAAAGGCAGAAGAAGATGCTAGGAATGAAGAAGAAAAGAAAAGAAAGCTTGATGAGGAGATACAGAAGCAAGAAGCAGAGAGGCTAAAGCTGACACTGACAGAGACAGACTCAGTCAGCCTCTGACACAGCTGGAGGACAGACACAGGATGTGGAGAACCCCGAGGTTTAGGACCCAGAAATACCAACTGCTAGCACACCTGGACAATCTATGGTCCCTACACTGAAGCTCATCCCCTTTGTACAGAAAAAAGGGGAAGAGATCCCTGATTTCAATACTGTTTTCTATGACAGGGCGACAAAGAGGATAGTGAAGAGAACAGAAAGGAAGATTGAAACAGGAGGTCTACCTGGGAAAATGATAACGGATACAGTCGTTGTAGTTGGAACAGACCAAGACCCTAGATTCACCATTAGAGCTGGAGCAGCATTGATTCAAGCTTCGGAAGATAATGTGGACAGGATTATGACAGACTTGGAGCTATCCAAGAAGTCCTCTGCTCAATTGAAAGACACATTGAGAAAAGAGAGAGAGGAAATCAATAGGCTAAAAAGGAAATATGAAGACATGAAGAAAGAAATGAGATCTTCAAAGGATGAACTGCATCTCCTCCAAGCAGAGAAACAAGCTAGTGAAACTGCACAAGGATGCCTGGAGAAATTGCAGAAAGAATATCAAGAGCTAAAGATGGAAAATGAATAGCTGCTGGGAAAGGTAGAAGATTTAGAGCAGCAAAAGATCATCTTGGAGGCCAGTGAGATGCACGCCCAAGAACAAGAAAAGAAGCTTCAAGAGCAGGTCACTTCTCTAACAACTGCTCTAGAAGAAGCAAGAGAGCGGCAGGTCAATCTACAACCCTTCAAGGAGCATGTGCTGGCCCAAAAGGCCAAGACGCTGCAACTATAGACTGCCATAGAAGAGGAAAGGTGCAAAGTGCTGCAGATAGATGGCCGACTGGAGGAAATCTTGGAGACCTCCTCTTACTTTGTTGATAGATCTCAGGACGTCCTTGAAGTCCTGACTGCAAGAATGGCAAGGCTGGAGAATAATGAAGAAACTCCAGCAAAGCTGCCATCGAAGGATAAACAGGCCCTCAAGCGGGATTATGACTTACTGGAGTTTTCCATAAATACCGCAGAGGATTTCAAAAAGGCTGTTAAAAAGATGAAAGGAGCATGCGCAGAGTTTTTCAGGATGCTCCTTATTACCTACAATCGGTGCCAAACAGAGGTCGAACAGAGGCTTGATGTTTTCCCAGACTACAACTCATTTGTGGAGATGCTGCAGAAGAGATATCAGGAGGAGGAAGCGAAAATACAGCATATTAAATCCCTGGATGATCAGATCTTGAGGAGTGAAGTAGATCATTCGGCCATCAGTGTGCAGCTTTTGGAGGACCAGCTTCAGTTGAGCACGGCCAGAATTGAGGCTGTAAAGAACCAGGCTGCGAAATTTGAGATCAACATTCAGTTTTTGGAACCTTGTGCCTTTGAAGGCATCGCCTCTTAATATTTGGCATGGAAGAAGTTTCTGGACACCCAAGTGGGACCCTCCTCGTAAAAGATTGGTCACTTTTGTTATTTGTAACGATTTTGTAAAAACATATGAGAAAAGTGAAACATTGGAGGTGAAGCGTTGGGAAGCCCAAAGGTCACTTTGGGCAGCCCAACAGTCTCGCCCTTTTTGTATAAATGTAGAAGGCTTAGAAGGAATATGGGTTTTTTCCCAGTTGGACATGTAAAGCGATATTGTAAGAAGAACTACATTTTTTTGCAATAAAGAATCATTGTTTTCCTATTGGAGAAAGAGTGGCGGGACTCTCAAATGTTATGCTGTGTATTGCGGAAAGATGAACTATTTTGTTTTTCCAGCTTTGTGTCCATTAACTGTGAGATCGTTCTAACTCTCAGAGCCTATGTTCTTGTTTGAATGATTTCTAGTTTATTCTATGGGATTACCACCATGAGTAATGTATGCTATTCATAAAACAATTGGCTATCTGATTGTCTAAATATCTTTAATCGTTCATGCATTGTGGGAAGAAATATCAGCTAACTGTAATTTCTCTTTATATTGCATGTACAATACACATTACTCATAATTAAGTTACAGTTTGCTCCCCGTGGATAGATAGATAGATAGATAGTTAGTTTTATTTTATTGCTGCATATGTGATTTAGATGCTTGTGAGTTCTAAGACGAGAGGTAAGAACCTGCGCATCACGTTGTGACTGCTCCTTGCATCCTTATCATCCTGTATGGTTAATTAGGCACGTGCATATCATACTTAAGTCAAAAAATACAAAAATATACGGTGGACCAGGCCGCAACTGGTAAAACCTTTTGTTTTTGTTACTTGACCTACGGTAGCCGGACTGCAAATCAGACGGATTCCCTATACCAAACAGTCACGGGCTAGTTGGGAACATTGACTGGGGAGAATCCCTTGCTGTTGTTGCCTGCGAATTTCCAGGCCTCAACAGGACCATGAGTTCTTTCAAGAATATCCAGAACATAGATAATTAGGGGAACCAAAGTTCCTAAGGAAATCTAGAAATAGATTAGAACAGATTTGGTATGCATTGTTATATCTGTTTTTCTTCATATTGTAAGGGACATGTTTGAATCTAAGAAACAAGGGTGGTAGGGTGGTGCTAGGAAAAACATGTTGTCTTCTCTGAACAAGTTGGATCCTGTACAAGTGGAAGTTGGTGCTTCCATCCAGTAGTAGCTGGAGAATGTTATCTTAGTGAGTGCTAAGGAAAATATGAGGGTTGGTGCTCTCCACAACAAGGAATTTGTAAACAGAGGTTGCAGCCTCATTTGAGTAGGTGCTCAAATATGAATATTTGCCTGTCTCTATCATGTGTATGTGATTGATGATTATCATTCCTTCTGTTATACTTGCTGCATTATCATAACTGTAAATCTGTAACCAGTAACACTACTTTAAATATTGGAAATGGTTTAAGCTTTAGAAACACTAATTCCCCCTCCCCCCCCCCTCTCTCAGTGTGCCATTGTGTTTAACAGGATCAAATGGTAGAAAGATAGTTATGGAATGGAAGATAGTTTGGAAGTATTTTTTTATTCGTCATATTGTTCTAGTTAAACAGGTTCAACTGTGAATTATCCATGCCTAGCTATATGTTATCATCGACATTCTTCTTGTTGTCCATTTATCAACTACGAGTTATTTTTTATATTCTTTTGATTTTTATCTCACATTCTTCTAGTTATCTGCCATGAACTGTTAGTTATCCATTCATCAACTATGAGTTATCTATTTATTGCTACCAGTTATCAATTCATTAGTTAGCTTCTAGTTAATTAGTTAGTTATCTATGTATGTATGTATTTTGTCCAAAAAAAAAATCACTTTATTCACAGTGAATAAACATGGGCCGCCCTCTAGGAGCATACATAAAATGCATAAAAAAACCCCATATTTTATCACAAACATTTTGTGGGCTTTTCTTATCCTCAACGGGATATATATATAATTCTTTATTTCAAATTTTGAACGACTGCCATATAACCAATCTTGACAGTACACTTGTCTCATCCTCATTCGTAGATGAAAAAGCATAGGTTGTAGTCCACTCCAGATCTCAAATAAAAACATCTATCAACATAATTATACAAAATTTATATTTTAAAATGAATAAATAATTAAAATAAAAAATAAAATTTTAAATTTCATTTTTTCAATTATAAATTAATTAATATAACTATTATTACGTAGTTTTATATAACTATCAATTTAAAAGAAATAAAAATTTAAAAAAAAATAGACAAAGTAACGAATCTTTCTTAATTAATTATTTATCCTTGTCCTTCTTAAATATTTATTATCGTTATCAATATTTATTACCCTTAAATTATCAAAGATATTAAATAGTTATACATTTGCCACACAATCTCTATTAGTTTGATAGATATATGTTTGACACAGCAATAATCAATTAAAAAAAAACTTTACGAAGAGGATAATCAATAACAAAAAATATGTAGTGACGTATTTATTTTATTAATTATTTTATTTTTAATTTAATATTAAAAATTATATATTTTTAAATTTTATAATATTTAATTAAATATATAATTTTAATAAACTTTATAATAATATTTGTAAATAATATTCATTAATTGAAAATTAAAACTAAAAGTTAAATTTTTAACTATTTAACAACTAACTTAATCCATTAACCATAAATCCTTTAAAGATTATAGAGGAGACACTTTATATACCAAATAATTTTTAATAATTAATATACACTTGTATTGAATATCTTAATAACTAAGGTCTTCCTCTTTGGTTACACGAAGACTTAGAGCTAGCTAATAGGTACAAAAGAAGTTTTGAAGATCTAGATGAAAATTTAACCGGTTATGAGTTGGTCAAATTTTGCTAGTGTTCAAGGTCTTATCATTGCAATGGTCTCACAAAATGACCAAACTCTAGCTAGATGACTTGTATCCATGGGCTTGGAAGTAGTGTGATAGATTATGTTATATCTGATATCCCTCTAGAGAACAAATTAATAGATTTCAACATCTTCAATGGCCATGAGCCTGACTATAATCATAGACCTTTAATTATAACTCTCAATATTGCCATGCATAGCGATCCCAAGGAGGAAAACTATCATTTCCAAAAACACCCGATCTTTGATAAAAATAAAGGTAGCATTTTTCTCCATAATCTAAAAAATGAATTGTTTCATTTATCTTGTATGGAGAATATATAAAATATATACCATAATTTTGCTACAACCCTCTCGTCGTCTATTAACAAGTTCTCTATTGAAGTGTCGACTAAAACGAGTGATAGTAGGACCAACCCTTGGTATGATCAAGAGCGTAAAGATGCGAGAAAATACATTAAGCAAGATACTACAGATTCGATAAAAGTGGACAAGATAAATCACTACAAAGCCTTAATTAAAAGAAAAAAAGACATTATCTAAGTAAAAGGCAAGAAAACCTCCTACACCTCTCCAAGGTGGCTCTTAAGAAATTCTGGAGGCAAATTCAAACTTGCAAAACAAAAGAAGACAATAAAATTGCTTTAAAAGATTGGAATTCCTATCTTCAAAAGCTTTATGATGCCTCGAATATTAGAGATAACATTCAAACCCTTCTAAGAAGACATAGATTTCGGGGTTAAGTGCTTAGGAAATGGAAAAGCCAAATACATTGAAGGATACCAAGCAGAAATTTTAAAAATTGGAGGGCATGTCCTCATCCTGCACATCCACAAACTCTTTAATCTAGTGGTCAAACAAGGGTTTCCTACACCTTGGACTCAAAGCCTCATTATCCCTATTTTCAAAAGTGGTGATAAAAATGACCCCTCTAATTATTAGACTATTATGATTAGCCCTCTCTTAGCTAAGTTATATGGTATTATCTTAGAAAATAAGATCAATGAATGGCTAGAAATGGAAGGTAAGCAGGCTAAAGGCCAAGCATGTTTTAGAAGGCATCATTCAACCACGAACCACCTCGTTATGCTTAGGATCGTTGCAGAGGAATGTCATAATAATAAGTTTGAATTATTTTGTTGCTTTGTGGATTTGATAAAAGCTTTGGACACAGTGCCTAGAAATAACCTATGGAATAGGCTAGAGGAGCTTAAGGTTCCTTTTGAGTTGAGAGTTGCCGCGATAAGCTTATACGAAAAGGTCATTGTCAAGTTTGAGAATAATGAGGGGTGTACAACGTATATAAATTGTAATATTGGAGTTAAACAAGGTTTCCCCATCTCCCCTACCCTTTTTGGAATTTACACTGATAAGCTAAGAAGGTGTTTAGAAGAACAAGTTGCGTCGGTACAATCTTAGTTGGGATAGTTATCATACTCCTTATTTATGCTGATGATATTGTTCTTATGGTAAGGCATCTTTCTGATCTCGATAAGCAATTAAGATTTCTTAAATATTTTTGCTCTAACATGGGTATGATTGTTAACACCAACAAGACAAAAATCATGATTATAAAATCTAAGAAAGACACCTATGCAAATTTTATCTATAATAATTTGAATCTAGAGGAAGTGGCTTCTTGCAAGTATCTCGGAATTGGTATTCATCACAAGATCAATTAGAACTATGACATTTAGAAAAGGATTAATTGAGGGTGGAAAGCTTATTTTGGTCTTGAAAATAACTGTAAATCAACCAATCCGATCATGCAGGATAAAAATAAGTTCCTCTTTAAAACTCTTGTCATCCCTGTTATCTTGTATGGTTGTGAAGTATGGGGGTGCAACATTTCTAGAGAATGTTGGAGGAAGTTTGAGAAAATCCAGAAGTGGTTTATAACTTATAACCTCAAAATTAAAATCAATACGCCTTATCCCATTTTCCTCATAGAAGTGGGTCTCCCCCCCATCGAGAGCATGGCTATGACTAGGTACCTGATGTACAAGCATAAGATAAATAATGATGCAACCAATAAGCTTTGATTCAATTCACAAGATCTAAAAACCATGCAAACACACGAGAGTGGAAAAATAACTATCTTTTTATTCGTTCTCCATCCTAACTATTACAATGAAGGTCCAACCCTTTATAACTACTTTTTGAGATTTTAAAAAATTGCAAATTTTAGAAAATTCTTGCATGGATATGAAACTGAACACCAACTATAAGCTAACTAGAGTGACACTAGTTGTAAACCGTCTCTTTTCTAATTAGGTTTATAAACTGAGAGATAATTGTTAACTACAAATTTAAAAATATCCCGCACAACACTAAAACCTCAATTTGAGGCCTTATATGACGGAATTCGGCCTTAGAAAAGTGTAAATAGAAACTTCAATTAGAAGGATCTGATCGACCACTACATTAAAAACTTTGAAACACAACTTCCTATTAAAGTTGATCCCAAACGGATAACTAAGTCAAAAGTTATGAACCTCAGAAATCACCGCATTTATTCTCTTTTATTTTATTTATTTATTTATTTCTTCTTCAACATTTAGAAATCACTACATCATTCTCCTCTGGTTAAAAAGAACGCAGCTCCTGCAAGTTGTTGTCTTCAAATTGTTTCCACTTAACATGATCTAGATTCACCAAGTCCCCCTCTGTAATCCATGTACTCTCTATTGGTGCTAAGCCTTCCCAGTAGACTAGATATCGGTAGTATTGACCTTACTGAGTATGAAGGGTATCCTTATTTAAGATATGAACAATATTTTCCTTTTTCTTTCTCGGAATAGCTTGTTGCCAATCCACCCCTTCCTCACTGTCATCACCTACACTGTCTCCATGGAAGATATATAAGTTAGAAACATTAAAGACATGGGAGATGTCAAGATCAACTGGTAAATCAACCTTGTAAGCATTGTCATTATTTTTCATGAGAATCTTGCAAGGGCTGATTTTCTTATAGTTCAATTTGTGGTAGGTTCCTTTAGGAAACCACTCTTTTCATAAATAAACCATCACAAAATCACCTCCAATGAATATTTGGTGTTGTCGATGATCATATTTTATAATTTTGTTCTGCTCATTACTGGCTTGCATCTTTTGTTTCACTTGTTGCTGCAACTATTAAATGTGTTATGTAAATGCTTCCCCATCATCATTAATTCTATCCCCAAGCAGTAGTTGCACCAAATCTAGTACACCCATAGGATTTCTACCATAAACAAGCTGAAATGGAGATTTACATGTAGATCTATTTACTGAACTATTGCAGGAAAATTTCGTTTGAGGTAAAGACAAATCCCATTGCTTGGGATTCTCTCCAACAATGCTTCGTAACAGGTTTCCCAAACTCCGATTTACTACCTCTATTTTCCCATCTATTTGGGGGTGATAGGAACTACTGAAATGTAATTCAGTCCCTATTTTCTTCCATAAGGTCCTCCAAAAATGACCCAAAAACCAAGTATCCCTATAAGAGGTAGTTTTTGGAACACCATGCAATCTAACAATTTCTGAAAAAAAAATTCTGCCACCTTTGATGCATCATTAGTTTTCTTACAAGCAATGATATGTACCATTTTAGAGAACCTATCAACAACTACAAAAATAGAGTCTTTACCTCGTTGTGTGTGTGGTATCCCCAACACAAAGTCCATGCTAATATCTATCCATGGATACGCGGAAACTGGTAATGGAATGTACAGCCCTATATTTTGTGAGTGCCCTTTATCCATTTGAAAAATCCTACATTGTGCCACATACCTGGTTATATATTTTCTCATCTTCAGCCAACAATAATTATCTTTGATTAAGACTAACATCTTATCCTTTCCAAAATGTCCTTCCAAGCAGCTACTATGAATTTCTCTGATAATATTTCTCTCATAGAATCAATTGGAATGCATAGTTGTTTTCCTTTGAAGAGGTAGTCATCTTGCATAAAATATTCACTCTGAATAAGATCCATGTTCCTAGTAACTATATTCTTCAAATGTTCCACAATCTCTTGAAAATTGTTATCTGTCACGTAGAGATCCTTCAATACAACAAACCCATTTACTTGATTTTCCACGGTGGTCAAAAGAATAGCACGCCGACTCAAAGCATCCGCAACTTGATTTTTATTTCTTGATTTGTGCTCCAAAACAAAGGTGTATCCTTGTAAAAAGGAAACCCATTTTGCATGTCTACTGTTTAATTTCTTTTGGGTGTTTACATATTTTAAAGCAATGGGATTAGGAAATAACACAAACTCTTTTGGCACTAAATAATGCCTCCAATGTCCCAATGCTTGCACAACTGCATAACATTCTACATCATATGTGGAGTAGTTCTTTCTTACATCATTCAAATTTTCACTAAAAAATGCAATTGGTTTACCTGCTTTGCTAAGTATAGCTCCAATGCCTACATGTGAGGCATCATAGTCTACCTCAAACACTTTATCAAAATATGGTAAGGCTAATATAGGTGCCTCAGTTACCTTTTTCTTTAGAAACTTAAAACTGTCTTCATTGGTCCACTCGAATGTTGTGCCTTTGGTGCAATCTGTTATGGGTGCTACAATACTGCTAAAATTTCGATTAAATTTTCTATAAAAGGTGGCTAGCCCATGAAAACTTCTTACCTCTGTTGTGGTCCTAGGACTAGTCCACTCCAAAATTGCTCTGACCTTCTCTGAATCCATCTTGAATCCTTCTGTTGAGATGACAAAACCCAAAAATACAAAAATTTCTTGCAGGAACATACATTTCTTAAGGTTTGCATAAAGATGATGTTTTCTCAACGTATCCAATATAATCTTTAAATGTTGCAAGTGATCTTCTTTGTTTTTACTAAAAACTAGAATGCCATCAAAATAAATGACAACGAACTTACCAATGTAAGGTCGAAGCATAGTATTCATCAACCACATGAAGGTACTAGGTGTATTGGACAACCCAAATGGAATCACCATCCATTCATATAGTCCATCCCTGGTCTTGAAGGCAATTTTCCATTAATCTCCTTCGCGAATTCGGATATGGTGGTATCCACTTTGCAAACCAATTTTACTGAAATATTTAGCTCCGTATAGTACATCCATCATGTTGTCCTAGTGCGGTATAGGAAACTTATATTTGATGGTAATTTTATTGATGGCTCTGCTATCTGTGCACATCCTCCACGTATTATCTTATTTTGGATTCAACAATGCTGGTACAACACATGGACTCATGCTTTCTCTTACCACACCTTTCTTTATAAGCTATGTTACTTGTCAGTTGAGCTTTGCAAGTTGTCTAGGACTCATTCTATAGACTGATTAGGTAAGGATGATCTCAAGATCATATCAATGTAATGTTGAATATCCCTCTTTGGTGGAAGGCCATCAGGAAGATCATTAGGGATGACATCAACATATTCTTCTAGTAACTTGGCCACTTCAGTAGGTATTAGTATGTCTTCCTCGACTCCTTTTTGCACTATTAATGCATAGCAGAATCCTGTTGCCTTCATTTTTTTAACAATCTCTTTTTTCTAATAACATATTCTTAGTTTTCCCTTCATATTTAAGGGGAAATAAGATGGATTTTGTTTCATCCTTCCAAAAGGTGTAGGTATTCTTTCCTCCATTGTGTATGACTTTCCTGTCAAATTAGCAAGGCCTCCTAATAACATATGGCATGCATCCATCAGAATGACATCACACCATACTTCATCTTTATAAGTCTTACCGATGTAAAACTTAATCAAACATATTTTATTAATGGTGAGTTCATTCCCTTTTTTGAACCATGCAATTCGGTAAGGATGGGATGTGTTTCACAACGTCATTTAAAGTTATCTACTGTCTCTTTGGAAACCATATTCTCACAACTTCCACTATCAACAATAACTTGACATACCTTTCCCCCAGAAGTGCACCTGGTTTGATTTTTTTTTTTGAAGCCATGAATCGTCATTGTTGCTACTCCGTCTTTGCTCTTTCTTGGGAATCACCATTGACCTTCGTATCATGATATTTTCCCCCATATCAGGTTGGACTCCATGTTCAACTTCTTCTTCTTCATTCTCAGCTTGGACTAAGTTTAAACTGGGTTGTTGTGCTTGCTTTAGCTCTTGCATGTTGTAATTTGAGCATTCAAATTCTCGATGACTCTCTACACCACACCTAAAACACCAATAATGTATTCCTCTTCCACCACCGTAGCCTCTACCCCTATGAAATCCTCTTCCTCATGGTTGGTTCAGATTACCTTTTCTAGTATCTTCTTCTTTTTCATCTCCTTGGCATGATTCACCTCTTCCATAAATAGAACCACCCCATAAGGTAGACAATGTGCCCCTCCTTGCTCCTCTATTCCTTTGAGAAAATTTTTGGTTTTGTTTTTCCTCAACCTTTAAGGCTAACTAGTATTCCTCTTCCATGTTGCGAACCCTATGCATGCTCAATTCATCTTGAATAGAAAATTTCAAACAATTCACATACCTTGCAGCCAGTTGCTGATCAATTTCCTGGTGATCCACATGAATAGACAATTGATAAAACTCATGTGTGAATTCCTCTACGGTATACATGTTTTGCTTCAACTTCTGAATTTTACGAAAAAGTGTTTGTGCATAGTCCAGCAACAACAAATTTTCTCGTAACTTTTTTTCCATCTTAAAGTCTTTATTTTGGATTTTCTTTTTTTTGTTATGTCTTTTTGCACATGATCCCACCAGATCATGGCATGACCCTTCAACATTGTGCATGCAAATTTCATCTTCTTTAATTCTATCATAAGATTACATTAAAAAAAAATCCATGGATTTCAACCAATCTATTAACTCCTCTGGTTTAATTCTTCTTGCATAATCTGAAATTTCCATTTTGATCCCATCATTTCTCCCTTTTAGAGCCCCGAGCATCCTTTCTTCAAAAGGTATGCGCTCTACTTCTTCTTCATGTTCTGTGTGCTGATCTACACCTCCTTGGCCTATCTCCTTATCAGACGCTTCTCTCTGTATTATCCTTTGATTACCCAACATGTCTATAAGATCCGTAACTTTCCTCTGGAGGTTTTTCATATCTCTATCCATCTGATCAAGACCTGCTCTTCCTCTTCCTCTCCTAGCCATATTTTGGCTCTGATACTAGATGATGGAGCTAATAAGCTTTGATTGGGTTCACAATATCTAAAAACCATGAAAATCCACGAGAGTGGAAAAAATAACTATCTTTTTTATTGATTCTCCATCCTAACTATTACAATGAAGGTCCAACCCTTTATAACTAGTATATGAGATTTTCAAAAATTGACAATTTTAGAAAATTCTCGCATGACTATAAAACTGAACACCAACTATAAGCTAACTAGAGTGACGCTAGTTGTCAACTTGCTTTTCTAATTAGGTTTATAAATTGAGAGATAACTATTAATTACAAATTAAAAAAAATCCCGCAAAACACTAAAACCTCAATTTAAGGCCTTATATGAAGGAATTTGCCCTAAAAAAAGTGTCAAAAAAATCTAATTAGAAGGATCTTATCGGCCATTGCATCAAACACTTTGAAACACAACTTCTTGTTAAATTTGAGCCTAAACGGATAACCGAGTCAAAAATTATGACCCCCGTAAATCTCTGCATTTTTCTCTACCTTTTAGAAATCACTACATCAAATAAAATGGGAAACGGGAGACGTCCTAAAATAGCTTTAAACTCAAGTCAAAACCAACTATGCCTCAAGCGATGTTGGTGTAAAGATACCATGGCTTGGTTAAACCATTGGGGCATTGATGAAAATGACATTTTGCAGAACATTGATAATGTCAAAAATATTATTACTTCTAAGTTTAAAGAGAGATTCTGTTGTGAGGAAAATTTAGCAGTTAAGAGAAATTAAGATACTATAAGGAGGTCATTAATCCTAACTTGGAAGAACGGAAGTATCTCTCGGGAGTAACTAGCTAATGAAAGAAAGTTAATATAGCCAAGATTAGAACGAACTCTCATGAACACCATAGCGAAATAGGGTGTCGGTCTATTCCTAAAACTCTATGGGAAGAAAGGGTTTTCCATATGTGGGAGTCTATGACCATTGAGGATGAAAATAACTTTCTCTTAGAGTGTTGTTCTTACACCCACATTATATTTGAGTTTCATAGTATTTGCTACAATACAAACCTTTATAACCTCCTAACTTGTCAAAACTATAGTGAGATTGGAAAGCTTCTTGGCAAGCGTTTTGAGCACATGAACAAGATTTTAAAGTAAAGCAATTATTATCCTTCTAAAGGTCCAATAGACCAAAGTTGGTCTCAGTGGATGTTAATCATCATCATCAATAAATAATATAACTATGTTTATTGTTTTAACCATATAATACAAAACACATTAGTTATTATTATTTATTATCCAATTGTTTTTTTTTGTCAAACTTTAACTTCAACTTTAGCTTTGGACTATGCCCAATTATTAAATTAAAACATTTCTAAATTATTAGATTAAACTATTTTTAAAAGGTAGGTATAAGCAATTTGTTGCTAATTTTACTTGTTACATAATACACCTTCAAATTAGATCTAACACGCATCCAAAAATTCCTCCAGCTTAATTAGATCTAACACAGGTCCAAAAATTGTCGTAAGCATCTGCAACCTGGTTAAATAAAGCATTCCACTTAATGAAAGAAAGGATTTAAATTTTAGATACCAACAATAAAAACTCACACAACATTAATGTGACATTATATTCATTTGCAATAATTAAGTTAGATTGATTGTTGATATCACATTATATTTACTTTAACCTAAGTTATCCATATTATAGTGTTTTAAACCTTTCATAAAATGCAATTTAACTATCCCTCTACAAAGCGACAGAGACTAGCTACTACATAGCGCTTGTTTTTAATTTTGATATGTGAATATTATATAGTTTATGATTGTGTTTATTTCTTTTTTATTGTCTCAATCTATTTATGGATTCTTTAAGTATTGTGGATTGTTTATTAACCGCTCATTTACATATTAACTAGCAAAACCACATTTTTAAAAGTAGTTGTGGTGCCGATGGGATTGACGTATATCAACCACTTTTAAAAATGTAGTTGTGTTAGTCTTTATGGTTATCTTGATAACAATAACTAGGGGTCTCATGTGTGTGACTATTTATTTATGCTTCTAGAAAGCACATGAATCGACTATAGGTAGTCTTAGTGATTACTACAAGGGACATCGAAATTTTTGTTGATACTATCTAAGCTGAAACCATCTTTTGGTTTTGGAGTAATATTCCTTGAACGTAAATAAAGTTGTTAATAACCAAAGTCCCAAACACATCTAAAAAGAATGAAAGTATACCCCCTTATGGACCATTAAAGGGTCATTTTAGGTGGCATGGTTTTCCTTGAATAATGTTGATTAGCCCACATCCATGGATTGTAACTAGTGATGATTATCCTCAATGTCGATTAACAACTCAATTATAATCAATTTTTCCACCTTTAAAGAACAAAAAAAAAATCATCTACTCTTTGTATAAGTGTGTTTACATGATCATCATCCTTTTGTTTTTTTCTATTTACTAGTATAGATCTATATTAAATATGAATTTATCAAGCACCAAGAGGGCTCAAATTTCTAGAGGTCTATTTTTCCATCATTTAGGTTTTAGAAGGCATCATTCAACCACGAACCACCTCGTTATGCTTAGGATAATTGCAGAGGAATGCCATAATCATAAGTTTGAACTATTTTGTTGCTTTGTGGATTTTATAAAAGCTTTGGATACAGTGCTTAGAAATAACCTATGGAATAGGCTAGAGGAGCTTAAGATTCCTTTTGAGTTGAGAGCTGCCGCGATAAGCTTATATGAAAAGGTCATTGTCAAATTTGAGAATAATGAGGGGTGGACAACGTATATAAATTGTAATATTGGAGTTAAACAAGGTTTCCCCATCTCCCCTACCCTTTTTGGAATTTACATTGATAAGCTAAGAAGGTGTTTAGAAGAACAGGTTGCGTCGGTACAATCTGAGTTGGGATAGTTATCATACTCCTACTTTATGTTGATGATATTGTTCTTATGGTAAGGCATCCTTCTGATCTTGATAAGCAATTAAGATTTCTTAAATATTTTTGCTCTAACATGTGTATGATTGTTAACACCAACAAGACAAAAATCATGATTATAAAACCTAAGAAAGACACTTATGCAAATTTTATTTATAATAATTTGAATCTAGAGGAAGTGGCTTCTTACAAGTATCTGAGAATTGGTATTCATCACAAGCTCAATTAGAACTATGACATTTAGAAAAGGATTAATTGAGGGTGGAAAGCTTATTTTGGTCTTGAAAATAACTGTAAATCAACCAATCTGATCATGCAGGATAAAAATAAGTTCCTCTTTGAAACTCTTGTCATCCCTGTTATCTTGTATGGTTGTGAAGTATGGGCGTGCAACATTTCTAGAGAATGTTTGAGGAAGTTTGAGAAAATCCAGAAGTGGTTTATAACTTATAACCTCAAAATTAAAATCAATACGCCTTATCCCATTTTCCTCATAGAAGTGGGTCTCCCCCCCATCGAGAGCATGGCTATGACTAGGTACCTGATGTACAAGCATAAGATAAATAATGATGCAGCCAATAAGCTTTGATTCAATTCACAAGATCTTAAAACCATGCAAACACATGAGAGTGTAAAAATAACTATCTTTTTATTCGTTCTCCATCCTAACTATTACAATGAAGGTCCAACCCTTTATAACTACTATTTGAGATTTTAAAAAATTGCAAATTTTAGAAAATTCTTGCATGGATATGAAACTGAACACCAACTATAAGCTAACTAGAGTGACACTAGTTGTAAACTCTCTTTTCTAATTAGGTTTATAAACTGAGAGATAATTGTTAACTACAAATATAAAAATATCCCGCACAACACTAAAACCTCAATTTGAGGCCTTATATGATGGAATTCGGCCTTAGAAAAGTGTAAATAGAAACTTCAATAAGAAGGATCTGATTGACCACTACATTAAACACTTCGAAACACAACTTCCTGTTAAAGTTGATCCCAAACGGATAACTAAGTCAAAAGTTATGAACCTCAGAAATCACCGCATTTATTCTCTTTTATTTTATTCATTTATTTATTTTTTCTTCAACATTTAGAAATCACTACATCATTCTCCTCTGGTTAAAAAGAATGCAGCTCCTGCAAGTTGTTGTCTTCAAATTGTTTCCACTTAACATGATCTAGATTCACCAAGTCCCCCTCTGTAATCCATGTACTCTCTGTTGGTGCTAAGCCTTCCCAGCGGACTAGATATCGGTAGTATTGACCTTACTGAGTATGAAGGGTATCCTTATTTAAGATATGAACAATATTTTCCTTTTTCTTTCTCGGAATAGCTTGTTTCCAATCCACCCCTTCCTCACTGTCATCACCCACACTGTCTCCATGGAAGATATATAAGTTAGAAACATTAAACACATGGGAGATGTCAAGATCAACTGGTAAATCAACCTTGTAAGCATTGTCATTATTTTTCATGAGAATCTTGCAAGGGCCGATTTTCTTATACTTCAATTTGTGGTAGGTTCCTTTAGGAAACCACTCTTTTCATAAATAAACCATCACAAAATCACCTTCAATGAATATTTGGTGTTGTCGATGAGCATATTTTATAATTCTGTTTTGCTCATTACTGGATTGCATCTTTTGTTTCACTTGTTGCTGCAACTATTAAATGTGTTATGTAAATGCTTCCCCATCATCATTAATTCTATCCCCGAGCAGTAGTTGCACCAAATCTAGTACACCCATAGGATTTCTACCATAAACAAGCTAAAATGGAGATTTACATGTAGATCTATTTACTGAACTATTGCAGGAAAATTTCGTTTGAGGTAAAGACAAATCCCACTGCTTGGGATTCTCTCCAACAATGCTCAGTAATAGGTTTCCCAAACTCCGATTTACTACCTCAATTTTCCCATCTATTTGGAGGTGATAGGAACTACTGAAATGTAATTTAGTCCCTATTTTCTTCCATAAGGTCCTCCAAAATTGACCCAAAAACCAAGTATCCCTATCAGAGGTAGTTTTTGGAACACCATGCAATCTAACAATTTCTGAAAAAAACAATTCTGCCACCTTTGATGCATCATTAGTTTTCTTACAAGCAATGATATGTACCATTTTAGAGAACCTATCAACAACTACAAAAATAGAGTCTTTACCTCGTTGTGTGTGTGGTATCCCCAACACAAAGTCCATGCTAATATCTATCAATGGATACGCGGAAACTAGTAATGGAATGTACAACTTTATATTTTGTGAGTGTCCTTTATCCATTTGACAAATCCTACATTGTGCCACATACCTGGTTATATATTTTCTCGTCTTCAGCCAGCAATAATTATCTTTGATTAAGACTAACGTCTTATCCTTTCCAAAATGTCCTGCCAAGCAGCTACTGTGAATTTCTCTGATAATATTTCTCTCATAGAATCAATTGGAATGCATAGCTGTTTTCCTTTGAAGAGGTAGTCATCTTGCATAAAATATTCACTCGAAATAAGATCCATGTTCCTAGTAACTGGATTCTTCAAATGTTCCACAATCTCTTGAAAATTGTTATCTATCACATAGAGATCCTTCAATACAACAAACCCATTAACTTGTTTTTCCACGGTGGTCAAAAGAATAGCGCCCCGACTCAAAGCATCCGCAACTTGATTTTTATTTCTTGATTTGTGCTCCAAAACAAAGGTGTATCCTTGTAAAAAGGAAACCCATTTTGCATGTCTACTGTTTAATTTCTTTTGGGTGTTTACATATTTTAAAGCAATGGGATTAGGAAATAACACAAACTCTTTTGGCACTAAATAATGTCCCAATGCTTGCACAACTGCATAACATTCTACATCATATGTGGAGTAGTTCTTTCTTACATCATTCAAATTTTCACTAAAAAATGCAATTGGTTTACCTGCTTAGCTAAGTATAGCTCCAATGCCTACATGTGAGGCATCATAGTCTACCTCAAACACTTTATCAAAATATGGTAAGGCTAATATAGGTGCCTCAGTTACCTTTTTCTTTAGAAACTTAAAACTGTCTTCATTGGTCGATTCGAATGTTGTGCCTTTGGTGCAATCTGTTATGGGTGCTACAATACTGCTAAAATTTCGATTAAATTTTCTATAAAAGGTGGCTAGCCCATGAAAACTTCTTACCTCTGTTGTGGTCCTAGGACTAGTCCATTCCAAAATTGCTCTGACCTTCTTTGAATCCATCTTGAATCCTTCTGTTGAGATGACAAAACCCAAAAATACAAAAATTTCTTGCAGGAACATACATTTCTTAAGGTTTGCATAAAGATGATGTTTTCTCAACGTATCCAATATAATCTTTAAATGTTGCAAGTGATATTCTTTGTTTTTACTAAAAACTAGAATGCCATCAAAATAAATGACAACAAACTTACCAATGTAAGGTCGAAGCATAGTATTCATCAACCAGTCATGAAGGTACTAGGTGTATTGGACAACCCAAATGACATCACCATCCATTCATATAGTCCATCCCTGGTCTTGAAGGCAATTTTCCATTAATCTCCTTCACGAATTCGGATATGGTGGTATCCACTTTGCAAATCAATTTTACTGAAATATTTAGCTCCGTATAGTACATCCATCATGTTGTCCTAGTGCGGTATAGGAAACTTATATTTGATCGTAATTTTATTGATGGCTCTGCTATCTGTGCACATCCTCCACGTATTATCTTATTTTGGATTCAACAATGCTGGTACAACACATGGACTCATGCTTTCTCTTACCACACCTTTCTTTATAAGCTATGTTACTTGTCAGTTGAGCTTTGCATGTTGTGTAGGACTCATTCTATAGACTGATTAGGTAAGGATGATCTCAAGATCAAATCAATGTAATGTTGAATATCCCTCTTTGGTGGAAGGCCATCAGGGAGTTCATTAGGGATGACATCAACATATTCTTCTAGTAACTTGGCCACTTTAGTAGGTATTAGTATGTCTTCCTAGACTCCTTTTTGCACTATTAATGCATAGCAGAATCCTGTTGCCTTCATTTTTTTAACAATCTCTTTTTTCTAATAACATATTCTTAGTTTTCCCTTCATATTTAAGGGGAAATAAGATGGATTTTGTTTCATCCTTCCAAAGGTGTAGGTATTCTTTCCTCCATTGTGTATGACTTTCCTGTCAAATTGGCAAGGCCTCCCGAATAACATATGGCATGCATCCATCAGAATGACATCACACCATACTTCATCTTTATAAGTCTTACCGATGTAAAACTTAATCAAACATATTTTATTAATGGTGAGTTCATTCCCTTTTTTGAACCATGCAATTCAGTAAGGATGGGATGTGTTTCACAACGTCATTTAAAGTTATCTACTGTCTCTTTGGAAACCATATTCTCACAACTTCCACTATCAACAATAACTTGACATACCTTTCCCCCAGAAGTGCACCTGGTTCAAATTTTTTTTTCTTTCGAAGCCATGAATCGTCATTGTTGCTACTCCGTCTTTGCTCTTTCTTGGGAATCACCATTGACCTTCGTATCATGATATTTTCCCCCATATCAGGTGGGACTTCATGTTCAACTTCTTCTTCTTCATTCTCAGCTTGGACTAAGTTTAAACTGGGTCGTTGTGCTTGCTTTAGCTCTTGCATGTTGTAATTTGATCATTCAAATTCTCGATGACTCTCTACACCACACCTAAAACACCAATAATGTATTCCTCTTCCACCACCGTAGCCTCTACCCCTCTGAAATCCTCTTCCTCATGGTTGGTTCAGGTTACCTTTTCTAGTATCTTCTTCTTTTCAGCTCCTTGGCATGATTCACCTCTTCCATAAATAAAACCACCCCATGAGGTAGACAATGTGCCCCTCCTTGCTCCTCTATTCCTTTGAGAAATTTTTTGGTTTTATTTTTCCTCGGCCTTTAAGGCTAACTGGTATTCCTCTTCCATGTTGCGAACCCTATGCATGCTCAATTCATATTGAATAGAAAATTTCAAACAATTCACATACCTTGCAGCCAGTTGCTGATCAGTTTCCTGGTGATCCACACGAATAGACAATTGATAAAACTCATGTGTGAATTCCTCTACGGTATACATGTTTTGCTTCAAGTTCTGAATTTTACGAAAAAGTGTTTGTGCATAGTCCAGCAACAACAAATTTTCTCGCAACTTTTTTTCCATCTTATTCCAAGTCTTTATTTTGGATTTTCTTTTTTTTGTTCTGTATTTTTGCACATGATCCCAACAGATCATGGCATGACCCTTCAACATTGTGCATGCAAATTTCATCTTCTTTAATTCTATCATAGGATTCCATTCAAAAAAAAAATCCATGGATTTCAACCAATCTATTAACTCCTCTGGTTTAATTCTTCTTGCATAATCTGAAATTTCCATTTTGATCCCATCATTTCTCCCTTCTAGAGCCCCGAGCATCCTTTCTTCAAAAGGTATGCGCTCTACTTCTTCTTCATGTTCTGTGTGCTGATCTACACCTCCTTGGCCTATCTCCTTATCAGACGCTTCTCTCTGTATTATCCTTTGATTACCCAACATGTCTATAAGATCCGTAACTTTCCTTAGGAGGTTTTGCATATCTCTATCCATCTGATCAAGACCTGCTCTTCCTCTTCCTCTCCTAGCCATATTTTGGCTCTGATACTAGATAATGGAGCTAATAAGCTTTGATTGAATTCACAATATCTAAAAACCATGAAAACCCACAAGAGTGGAAAAAATAACTATCTTTTTTATTCATTCTCCATCCTAACTATTACAATGAAGGTCCAACCCTTTATAACTAGTATATGAGATTTTCAAAAATTGACAATTTTAGAAAATTCTCGCATGACTATGAAACTGAACACCAACTATAAGCTAACTAGAGTGACGCTAGTTGTCAACTTGCTTTTCTAATTAGGTTTATAAATTGAGAGATAACTATTAATTACAAATTTTAAAAAAATCCCGCAAAACACTAAAACCTCAATTTAAGGCCTTATATGAAGGAATTTGCCCTAAAAAAAGTGTCAAAAAATATCTAATTAGAAGGATCTTATTGGCCATTGCATCAAACACTTTGAAACACAACTTCTTGTTAAATTTGAGCCCAAACGGATAACCGAGTAAAAAATTATGACCCTCGTAAATCCCTGCATTTTTTTCTACTTTTTAGAAATCACTACATCAAATAACATGGGAAACGGGAGATGTCCTAAAATAGCTTTAAACTCAAGTCAAAACCAACTATGCCTCAAGCGATGTTGGTGTAAAGATACCATGGCTTGTTTAAACCATTGGGGCATTGATGAAAATAATATTTTGCAGAACATTGATAATGTCAAAAATATTATTACTTCTAAGTTTAAAGAGAGATTCTGTTGTGAGGAAAATTTAGCAGTTAAGAGAAATTAAGATACTATAAGGAGGTAATTAATCCTAACTTGGAAGATCGGAAGTATCTCTCGGGAGTAACTAGCTAATGAAAGAAAGTTAATATAGCCAAGATTAGAACGAACTCTCATGAACACCATAGCGAAATAGGGTGTCGGTCTATTCCTAAAACTCTATGGGAAGAAAGGGTTTTCCATATGTGGGAGTCTATGAGCATTGAGGATGAAAATCACTTTCTCTTAGAGTGTTGTTCTTACACCCACATTATATTTGAGTTTCATAGTATTTGCTACAATACAAACCTTTATAACCTCCTAACTTGTCAAAACTATAGTGAGATTGGAAAGCTTCTTGGCAAGCGTTTTGAGCACATGAACAAGATTTTAAAGTAAAGCAATTATTATCCTTCTAAAGGTCCAATAGACCAAAGTTGGTCTCAGTGGATGTTAATCATCATCATCAATAAATAATATAACTATGTTTATTGTTTTAACCATATAATACAAAACACATTAGTTATTATTATTTATTATCCAATTGATTTTTTTGTCAGACTTTAACTTCAACTTTAGCTTTGGACTATGCCCAATTATTAAATTAAAACATTTCTAAATTATTAGATTAAACTATTTTTAAAAGGTAGGTATAAGCAATTTGTTGCTAATTTTACTTGTTACATAATACACCTTCAAATTAGATCTAACACACATCCAAAAATTCCTTCAACTTAATTAGATCTAACACAAGTCCAAAAATTGTCGTAAACATCTGCAACCTGGTTAAATAAAGCATTCCACTTAATGAAAGAAAGGATTTAAATTTTAGATACCAACAATAAAAACTCACACAACATTAATGTGACATTATATTCATTCACAATAATTAAGTTAGATTGATTGTTGATATCATATTATATTTACTTTAACCTAAGTTATCCATATTATAGTGTTTTAAACCTTTCATAAAATGCAATTTAACTATCCCTCTACAAAGCGACAAAGACTAGCTACTACGTAGCGCTTGTTTTTAATTTTGATATGTGAATATTATATAGTTTATGATTGTGTTTATTTCTTTTTTATTGTCTCAATCTATTTATGGATTATTTAAGTATTGTGGATTGTTTATTAACCCCTCATTTACATATTAACTAGCAAAACCACATTTTTAAAAGTAGTTGTGGTGCCGATGGGATTGACGTATATCAACCACTTTTAAAAATGTAGTTGTGTTAGTCTTTATGGTTATCTTGATAACAATAACTAGGGGTCTCATGTGTGTGACTATTTATTTATGCTTCTAGAAAGCACATGAATCGACTATAGGTAGTCTTAGTGATTACTACAAGGGACATCGACATTTTTGTTGATACTATCTAAGCTGAAACCATCTTTTGGTTTTGGAGTAATATTCCTTGAACGTAAATAAAGTTGTTAATAACCAAAGTCCCAAACACATCTAAAAAGAATGAAAGTATACCCCCTTATGGACCATTAAAGGGTCATTTTAGGTGGCATGGTTTTCCTTGAATAATGTTGATTAGCCCACATCCATGGATTGCAACTAGTGATGATTATCCTCAATGTCGATTAACAACTCAATTATAATCAATTTTTCCACCTTTAAAGAACAAAAAAAAAATCATCTCCTCTTTGTATAAGCGTGTTTACATGATCATCATCCCTTTGTTTTTTTCTATTTACTAGTATAGATCTATATTAAATATGAATTTGTCAAGCACCAAGAGGGCTCAAATTTCTAGAGGTCTATTTTTCCATCATTTAATTCCATGTCTCGTATTAATTTCTTCATATTAATTAATTCAAAATTACACCTCATAAATTTGATACCTTTAGGTACTTGATATATTCGGGTTTAAAATGGATTTATGTCAATTTTTTTGTTTTTCTATTATATTTATATTTGACTTACATATTTAACCTTACTATTATTTATAGAAGTATTTTATTTTTAAGTCAACATATAAGTGTTACCTAAGTATGTGACAACATCTCCCCCTAAACTATAAAGCAACTCACTACTCTCAATACAATTATTGATACTTAGTAATTATCATTTTGTTTTCAAATAATGATTTTTTAACTTCTCCAACAATAAATCTTCACAAAAATAAATACAAATACAAACAAGGGTTGTGAGGAGCAAAGTCCTTGCCTTCAAAAAATAATAAAATCAAAATTTGAAAGAAAATCGAAAGCATAAGGAATCAATTCTTAGTTTTGTATGCTTTGATTGGTGATAGTTATACAAGTCTATATCATTTAACATTAAAATATTACACATTAAAAAATGACAAGAACATCAGCTGCATTACATTTTTCCAACAAGAAAGAGCCTTGAATGTGGCAATGTTGCTACATTTTATTGTTCAGGATCATACAAGAAGTGAGAGTGAGAACATTGTATGAGTTAGACAATTTTGATAACTATATCTAAAACATTTTTTACATTTTTATTGATGTTAAATAAGCTATAAAATATAATATATTTAACATTGTTACTTTAATGTTTTTTAAGTATATAAAAATTAAAATAAATAGCATATATGGTTCATTTAGAATATAGATTTTTAAAAATAATAAATAGTCTTTTTCTATAGCAAAAACTAGTAAGTATAAACAAGCACTAATAATAAAGTGTCACCCAAATACAATATTAAAAAAATGCATAGAGTGAGTTGATTTTAATATCTTTTGTTTTATTTCTAATATTATTATAATCAACTTATTACTAATTTTTTATTTTTAATATTATTATAATTTTTTATTTTTAATATTATTATAATTAACTTATTGCTAATTTAATATTTTTTTTTAAACTTTTAGTATTATGAGAATGAGTGACTTAAATGGAACGTCCTTTTAAGATTCGAATCATGTATATTAAAAATAATAAAAGTGTAAATTTAAAAATACATGAATGTTTTTTTAAAGCAAGTCATCTTAATTGTTTTTAATAACAATAATAGGTAGCACGAATATTTTAAAACTGTTTATAAAAAATAGAAATTAATTTTAAAAATACATATCGCTTTTGATAACATATAATACATATTTGTATCACAGCTTATATAGATATAGTACATATGACAGTGTCTTCTATAACACTCTTTTATCTAGAAAGCTTGATGGCCTAACGCTCCTATAGGTTATTGATGCGGTATTTGATATTGCAAAGAGCATTGATAAGTACTTTTTGTTGTGAGAATTATAAAAAGTTTTTATATTTGTCACTAATTTAATATGGTTGTTTAGTTTATGATAGCCAGTGATGTTAATTATGATGCCAAGTGTTTGATTTTTGATATGGAAGCAGAGTGAAGTCAAGTAAAAATTAAAGTTCGATTTTCTTTTCACATTTGTACACACCGTGAGTGAGAGGAATTCATAAAACAAAGATGAGGTATAAATATCACTAAGTATATTCCTTATTTCAAGTCATGAATACAATACACATGAGAGTTTGCTTCCTTCGTGTGTCCACAAGGGAAGAGATATGAGTCACATGATATTGCCAGTCATCACTCTTTCCCTCATTAGAATGTGCTTTGTGATGTTAATGACGGAAGGGGGGATTGAGAAACTGTATGGAGAAACAAGGAGAATAATCTTTGCATTTATTGCTACAATTTGGTAGTGTAGACCTTGATCACGCCTTCTCTATCAATTTTTTTCATCTTGCATTGTAGAAAATCACTAAAACAAGTTCGCAAGTTCCCAACCAAAACACACATTTAATATGAGAACCAAGGCAAAACATAAATGAAACTTGAAAAAAAAGTAGAGTATAGAGTAATCTAAGATGATTGTTCCCTATTGTCACAATTACTTATATATTCACTAATCAACTAATCAAAAGAATGACCAATAATAATATGTTATTGCACCTGGGTGTTTGGAGATAAGGTAGCAAGTTGGGCACCAATTGTTCCTGACACTGCCCTTGAATATACATAGATAGATTGATTAAACTGGTAAGCAAACAAAAAAATTACAATTCTAAAACTGAAAGCATATCATTATTAACATAAGATGATAATTGATAAGATAAAAACTAGCATACTGATTACAATGATAAAACTGAAAGCACATCATTATTAACATAAGATGATACTGATAAGATAAAAACTAAGAAGCAAAGTTTGATGAACCTGTTGAATCTATTAGAACTACAACTTGAACTAGAGGGGAAATAATAGTTGAAAAAAGTAGCAATTCTCCAGTTATCGTCACAAACACATCCACAAATTGTGATCAACATAATATATATATATATATATATATATATATATATATATATAGCTACAACTTCAAAATCAAAATAATGCCACATTTTGTCTAAGCATTGCATATAGATTTGTTAAATATAGTTAGACTTGTAAAGTTAGCTTACGCAAATGCAGTGGTAGTCGGTAGAATATGGTTAATCGGATGAAAAAACCTATTAGTATCGATTCTATAGCAATATGAAACAAAATTATGCAAAGAGAAAAAAATGGAAACTTCTTAATTCCAATCTTGGAAACTGCAATATGGAACAAAATTATGCAAAAAGAAAATGAAACTTAACTTTTAGTTGGTAAATTTTATTTTCATTCAATTTTTTATTAGTAATTTCAATGGTATAACACCTAGAAAGTGAGCACGTAATAACAAAAAAAAGGAATGAAACTAGAAGCTTTCCTAAACTTTTGTCCTTGCATCTAAGGAAACTTAATTTTTAGTTGGTAAATTTTATTTTCATTTTTTTTATAAGTAAATTGAACCAACACTTTAGTTAAACTTTAGAAATGTTGAACTATTAAATCTAGTTCTATGCAATTAATGGAATAAAACAAAAACAATATGGAACAAAATTATGCAAAAAGAAAAAAAAGGGAAACTTCTTATTTTCAATCTTGGAAACTGCAATATAGAACAAAATTATGAAAAAAAAAAAAAAACTTAACTTTTAGTTGGTAAATTTTCTTTTTTCATTCATTTTTTTATTAGTAATTTCTATGGTATAGCATCAGGAAAGTGAGCATTGTTTTGTAGTAACAAAAAAAGAATGAAACTAGAAGCTTTCTTAAACGTTTAGCTTGGCATCTAAGGAAACTTAACTTTTAATTGGTAAATTTTATTTTCATTCATTTTTTTATTAGTAATTTTTATAGTATAGAACGAATCATAATTGAAAATTTTTATTTCAAAATTAAAAATAAATAAATAAATAAAAGAAAATGGATCAACACTTTAGTTAAACTTTACAAATATTGAAGTATTAAATTTAGTTCTATACACAATAAAATAGAAACAATAGTCACTACTTACGCGGAGGGACTAATAAATTAACTAGATCTCTCTCTATTTTAAAATTAAGGATCAAATCTCTTCCTATCATGTGATACATCACAGAAAACTAAGATCAGGAACATAGGGATTGCACCTGTTTTATCATATCCAACATGTTTTTTTTTTTATGGTGCTTATTCAAATCAGAGAGGAGGTGTTGGTATATATATGTTGATCAGTCAGACTCATTTCTTCTACATCAGGATGGGATGTGGTCACAACACTNTTTTTTTTTATGGTGCTTATTCAAATCAGAGAGGAGGTGTTGGTATATATATGTTGATCAGTCAGACTCATTTCTTCTACATCAGGATGGGATGTGGTCACAACACTAACACAAGAGCTGAACTATTGGCCCTCTGGGAATTGTTGTACTTTTCAAAAGAAATTGGAATCCCGACACTTCATGTTTTTGGAGATTCATTGGTCATTATCAACTGGGAAAATGACAAAGCAACACTTACAACTCTTGATCTGGAGGTCTGGTGTGAAAACATCAACGAACTCATAGCTCATTTTTCTTTCTTAGACTTCCATCATGTCTATAGGGAATACAATGAGAGGGAAGACATTTTATCCAAGGAAGTGCTCCCCATGGCCACTGGCATGCTATCCTTCACAGAATACTATGAAGGATTAGCTATTGGGGAAGATAAACTTCAACTCTTTTAAAGAAATTGAGCTTATATACCCTACTCCACAAACCATTTTGGTTTCAATGAGTATGGATGCTTGAGCCTGTTTGGAGTATCTTTTGGATACCTAAGGTAGACATTGCTCTCCTCTGAATGTTTGATATTAGTACTCTTCCTCGAGCACTTCCTTGGATAAATTGATCTGGGCTCTCTTTGTCTTCTCTAGGGACATTTCTCTTGGATACTCTCACATGAGTTGGCAGTATTGATGGTGACTCCTTTGATCCTCCTTATACCATGGTGACTCATATGGCTTTGTATCAGCTCTTTGTTTGCTTTTGATTAGATTATGACTATGTACTGAAATTGTATCTCAATGTCATGCTGATGTAGCTAGTTACCTTTGATTCAAATTGAATAACAAGGAACGACTATTTTTTTTTCTGGAAAAAAAACTTATTTTAAAAGCGGTATGTCTCACATGAAGTCCTCTTTGTCACTTACTTTATAGGTCTTTCCTATGAACTTTATTTATTCTTTTCTTTTGCTTTTTTATTTAGTGCTCGTGCTTGAAATTTAGTTTATAGGTTTTTTGTCACGATTAAATTATCTTTTGGACACAAGGTTAAATAGTAAAGGAGTTATAATATACAGGTTTCATGTCTTTCATGTACATGGGACTAAAAGTTCGTTGTTTGTTGTGTTTGGATACCACATTATATGTATTTGGTAGTCTTAATAATGATTAGATGCGATATTTGGTATCTAATAAGTATTTGGTTAAATTTTTGTTTTTGTTTTTGAAATATGACTTTAAATTATTTTTAATTGTTTAAGAGTATTTTTTTTTCTGATCTAAGGAAACATGTTAAAGACATATGATCTAGAGGTATCTAATAATCAAGCACGTCCCTTTACAAACCACCAACATGTTATTACATGAGACCAAAATTTGTTTATACACATTATGCAACTGCACATCAAGGTTTTGAGATTGTATCAATAAAAGTTATGCTGATAGCTTGAGTATTGTATGCATTTACTTGTTAAGAAATAGAAATAAAATAAATAATCACAATTAAATCAATGAATTTAATATAACAAATAAACCTTATTTTAAAAATTGTTTTTTAAGCTCAACTATTTTTTTCTTCTTTTTTCAAAGGTAGCAAAACCTACCATAACTCAATTGAGGGTAACCATCATTGACTATTATGCGTATCCGTGGATATAGGTTGACACATTATCGTTATTCAAGGAAAACCATGTCACATAAAATAACGTATTGGTGGTTTGTAATGGGTTGGACTTTCACTCCTGCGAGATGCTTTTGGGTCTTAGGTCATTTACATGTTTCCTTACATCCCAGAAAGACAAACTCTTACCCAATTAAAAAAAGTTTTAGGTCTTACTCCAGATTAAAAAAAATGGTTCCAACCTATATAGTATTCACAAGAAAATCAATGTCCCTTGTGATCATCATCAAAACTAACTCAAATGAGATCATATATATATATATTTAATAAAATTTAATCTTAATCTCACACATAATATCAAAATCAAACATTTCATACAAAATTCCCTTATACTTTTCATTTTAATTTTAATAAATTAAAATATTTTTAAAAGATTAAATTATATATATTTCTATATTTTTGTTGATAGATTCATTAAGATAATTATATGTTATATCTCAACTTAAATTATTGTCCAGACATGTTTCACCTATTAATATTGAGTATTCTCCACATATAGTAAAACTATTTAAAGATATCTAAATTACATAAGATCCTTTCATGTACTTTTGTTGTGTCTACGTATTTCAGATGTATTGTGGATATGTCTTTTTGGTTTTTTTAGACGAAAAAAGGCATTCCTTGCTATTCAATTGAATCAAAGGAACTGGGTACATCAACAAATTACAACAACCCAAAACCTATGGAGCCAATATCAACCAACAGTACATCAAGAGGGAAATCACTTCCACTGAGCCTAACTACCGGAGCATGGGAATCATATACAAAAAGGTCCTCTCATAAATGTTAAGTCGGCCACTCAGTCATATATGTCCTTACAGAAACTATTAAGAACCCAGAAACAATATCCATGTCACGGCTTGAATCATTCAAAAGCCAGAGATATAACTGATCAGCTTAACCAAAAACTTTCACAAATCAATAGTCTAAGAATCGAAGCATTGCTCTTCAAAAAATCTGGAGTGAAACCTCCCCAACAACTTCATCCTCACATATTTCAGTGAGGGAAAGATGGTCTGCAGCCATACTAAGCCCTTCCTTGGATAGTGTGTCTTCCCTCTTATTATGTTCCCTAAAGACATGACTTTTTGGTTTATTATGCTGTCAGTAATGTTTTGATCGACTATGAGGGGCACTCAGTAATGTTTTGATTGACTATGAGGGGCACTTATGCCAGTTTTTGGCAATTGTTTCTAGTCTTTTTTATGCTATAAATACATATACTATTTTAATTGTATAGTTTTTCTTTGGAAAAAATATGGCTTAAGTTTAATTTTGATGATGTCACAAAGTAGCCAAAAGTTTGTTTTAAAAATTGATTATTATTTTTACAATAGATTTAAATTTGCTCACATATTTTAAATTTTATATTATTTAGAAAATTAAATTTGAAAAAATTCATAAAAATTAAAAAAATAATAACAAAGTAAATAAATGAGTAAAATAGTCTTGAGGATTAACTCAAGTGGTTATGAATTAGACATGAAATCTCTCCCAAAATGGAAAGATTACCTGTTTGACTCTAGATTTATCAATAAATTATGAAGAAGTGGTCATACAATTTTACAAAAATATTGTTCATTGATTTTTTTTAAGTTTAACATTTTATTTTCTAAATGCAATAAAAATTTTGTTGTTGTTGTTGATGATGATGATAGTTAACGTCCATTGTGACCAAATTTGGTCTATTGGATTTTAAGAAATTACTTTGTTTGTTGTAACAAATTATTCCTATGCTCAAATAGCTTAAAAGAAGCATACCAATATCACCATAGTTTTGACAACTTAGAATATTAGAGAGGTTGTATTATAATAAAGAGTAAGAAATTGAAATATAAAGTGGTTGTACGCATGTCACTTTAAGAGAAAGTGACTTTCATCCTCAACTCTCTTGGCCTCACAAAGATGGCAAATCCTATCCTCCCTTGGTGTTTTGTGAATTGTCCAATACCATGTTTCACTACGAAGCTCATGAGAGTTCGTTCTTATTTTGGTTGTGTTCACTTTTTTCTTTAAGCTAGTTAGAATAGAGAGATACTTTTAGTCTTCTAGATTAGGGTTAATATCCTCATTGTAGTATCTTAGCTTCTTTTTGACCTCTATTTCCTTTCACCCCACATTTTCTCTTTAAACATAGATGTAATAGTATTTTAATGTTATTGATATATTGCAAAGTTGCATTTTTGTCTACCCCCAATGATTTAACCAAGCCATGCTTGATGTATGCCAACCGTTTTTTAGTCATAGGTGGTCTTGACTAGATTTTAAAGCAATTTTAAGGAGTCTTTGGTTTCCCGTGCCATTTATCTTGTACTTGTACATCAAGTACATTGTCATAGTAATGCTCACTATATGGGGAAGGGATGTGTCTATAAGAAGAATATGATAAGACGTAATGATTTTAATTATGAGGTTATACTTTATAAAACGCTTCTAGATTTGCTCGATCTTTATTCAGGATTCTCTAGAGATGCTACAACCCCAAACTTCACAATTAGAGGGGTTATTTATATCATCGCTTTTAAAAATAGGAAAATGAGGCTCTAAGTCCGAGGGTGAGGGAAACCGTGCTTAACTACTAGAATAAAGAGATCGTGGATGTAAAGGATGAGGAAAGGCCCTCCGATTTTTAAAATTTTGATTGATAACCTTCCATGTCCTTAGATTTTCCATTTGCAATGTTCCTAACATCGAAATCTATGTCATCCAACAAGAAAACTTCTTCTGATGTAAGGAGGTTTGGAATGTTATCTTTGACCTCCAAAGATTCTTAAATCTTTTTAAGATAGGAGTTCCAATCCTTTAGAGCTATTTTATTACTCTCTTTGGTTTTGCTAGTTAGAATTTGCCTCCAAAATTTCCTACGAGCAACTTTAGAAAGGTGCAAGAGGTTTTCTTATATTTTATTTGTGTAGTGCCTCTTTTTCATTTTAATAAGGGTTTTGTATCTCTTTATTTTGTCAAATTTTTGGGACCCTTCCATAGCTTCCTTTATTTCACTTCCTACAATTTTACACTCTTTATCAAACTAGGGGTTAACTCTTCTATTTTCCTTTTTACCCGAGACTTCAAATGAGAACCTCTTATTGGAATAGAAGAGGATTGTAGTGAAATTGTGGTAGAGGTCTTCAATATTGTCCAATCTTGAAAGAGGGAGCAAGTCATTTTTTAAGTTATTTAGAAAAAGACCACTTTTGTTTCTGTCAAAGATTAGATGCTTATGGTCATGAGAATTATAGTCTATGGGATCGCTATGCATTGCCAAATTAAAAGTTATAATTGAAGGTCTATGATAAGAATTTGGATCATGCTCATTTAGAATGTCTAAATTTATTATCTTGTCATATAAAGGGACATAACAGATAACATAATATACAACACTACTTCCAATCCCATGGATACAAGTCATTTGGCTAGAATTTGACCACTTCATTATACCATTGCAAATTATAAGATCATGAGCACTATAAAGCTTGACTAGCTTGGAACCAAACAAATTGTCTCCCTTGTACCAGTTAGCTATATTAGGGTTTTCATCTAACCAAAGAGGATTAGGGTTGGAATATTTGCTTAAGAGAATAACTTGATTTCTTGAAGTTCGAGCATTAAAGTCACCCATTAGGAGGATATTGCCTTTATTCCTTAGACTAGAAATAGAAGGATAGTTTTTATCTAAGTTACTTGTATTATAAAAGTTAGAGTTAATGGGGGGAAAAATAACAGATTCCTATGTAGGTTTTCTTATCATTAGTGTTTGTAATCTCTATCCAAATATAATGGTTGTAGGGATTTTTCTTATGAAACCTAAATGATGGGGGCAGATGTTCTTCTTAATGTAGCAAGCTATACCACCAATTCCTTTACGACAAGACCTCTTGTTCTAGATTGACCAAATGACAAATCTTTCCATGTTAGGGATTTTAGATTCTTCATCTTCCTAGGTTTCAACAAGAGGTAAAATATCAATCTCACTAGGGATCCAACTTAACTTGGGGCCTTTGTTCCATAGAAACCCTAGACCGTTCCAAGAAAGAGGATCCATATCATATCTAATTACTATTTATTATTATTATCTTTGTGGTTTCTATCTCAAATAATGATTATAAATTATAATTTTTATTTAATAAATACAAACTTTAATTTTATATATTTTAATTTCAAAAATTTAAATAATAATAAAAATAAGTTTTTATTTTTCTAAAAAAACCATTAAATTATAATTTTATTTGAACTATACATTATTATTATTATTACAACAAATGATACACATGCTCCATTATAAAATCATAAAACTTAAAATAATTTTCAAATTCTCACCAACCAATTCACAATATTAAGTATGAACTAATTTTCAAATTCCCAACCATAATTAACCAGCGAGCGCATGAATATCTAATACCATTAACCACTACACGAAAGTCTAACAAGTGAAATAGCAGCAAGGCTGCTTATACCTGCCTCTTAGAAATATTTTATTGTGATATTGTATATAGTTTAAAGCTAAAAGTTAAAGAAATTATGAAACATTCAAACTTGAAACAATGTATTACTTGTTGCCATGGTACTTATATTTCTATGTGAGATTACTTGTTGTTTATAGGTTGTTGCATTACTTGTTACTTCTTGTAACTGTCATTGTTTATATTTCTATGTGTATATCAATTAATTAGTTATTAAGTAAGTCCTTGAAATTAAAGATCCAAAATGAGTTTAATTGTCTTTGTGAATAAGAGAGCTTTTGTCACTACCAATAGGAGAGAGGTATATGTCAATTGAGACCATTACACATCTTTTTAGATGTAGATATATCACTTTTGATACTATAATTTTACTAATATTTTTTAATTAAGAAAATAAAATTTTTAAAAATAATCGATATATTTGAATTAATTTCCACATCTTTTTAATTAATAATACGGATAAACATATCAACTGCTTGGTATGAACTTACGAATAATATTCAAACTCATTCGAAGTATGGACTCTATCCAGCCACGTTGCCACCCTGCAACACCGTAAAATGAAGTCAGTGCTCTTTTTATCATCCACATTTCATATCGGCCTTCGTATCTTGCACTTGTTGGCATCTCATGTATTTCAAAAGCCAAAGCTAGCTAAGCTAACACCTGTTAACTCATGTGTTTGCCAAAACGACTCATGTGTTTGCCAAAACGTTTGGGAATCGTACACTTCAATTTAAGAGTCAACTGTGGCCAGCTTGACTAGGTAATGATAAATTTTTTAAAGTTAAGTAATTAATTTGAGATGGATCTCTTGTAACAGCTCTCCTTTACGTATTGGCGCTGTTGCAGTGGATCATCGGCACTTTTGCTACTTTTTCGGACTGTTGAGTTGCTATACAGATCATGACGGAAGGATACAGGTTCTGTTACAGCTTAATCTGCACTGTCTCGTTTATGTTCATTCTGAGTCACTGGGCCACAAATGCCCAGAACTTTGATGGATTCCTCACCATCAACACAACTTGGTCTATTTCCGACGTCACTACGACCGTAGCTTCCGTGGTTCTCGATAACGAAGACAACACCCCTGCAATCCTTATCACCCATATTGTTCATCCGAGCAACGCTTCCGCGATGAAATACTGGTCCTTCGTGAGCTTCGTTGAAACGAGAGAGAACGAGTATGTTCTATCCATTGTGTTGTGTGGATCGACTTTGCAGAAAAATGGTGAGGTTGTGTGGGCTGCCAACGGAGATACACCCGTCTCGCAGAACGGGATTCTGGAGCTGCAGTCTGATGGGAATCTGGTGCTCTCCGACTCCATTAATGGCCGATCATCGTCTTCTGGCCGTAGGAGAATCATATGGCCGACGAACACGGGCCGTAAGGGTGTTACGGGGATGAGACTATTCAGTGGCGGTTTGCCCCAAATTCTCGGCAAGGAGAACTCCACTATCTGGCAAAGCAGCGATAATCCCACTGATACGCTTCTGCTTGGCCAATTCCTCCGTCTAGGGGAAGCGCTCGTTAGCCGATCGTCACCTTATAATCTGTCACAGGATATATATAGCCTGCAAGTGAGGCCCGAGGGTTTAGGACTCTACGTCAGGGGATCTGATCCTGCGTTCTCCGAGCTTTACTGGATGTGGAATGTCTACAATAAGAGCGCGCTCGCTCTCGACCAAAATTGCTCAGGCATTTCCTTCAATGTGTCTATTTCATGGCCCGATTCAAGTCTCGGTTTGAAGTTTCTACATTCTACGATTAGCACTAGTGCATCCAATATTTGCGATAATTCATCTTTTTCTCCGTATTATTACCCCTCTCGTGCCGTTGAGCCGAGTTCATCTTCCGATGCCGTCTACATAAGACTGGATTACGATGGAAATTTGAGAGGATATGCAGCTGGGCTTGCAGAGCACTTCCAACCGTTGTCTGAAGCGATGAGTAAATGCCAATTGCCAGGCTCTTGTGGCAACTACGGGGTTTGCTCTCAAGAGAATCAACGATGTAAATGTGCCAACAATGGTACGCATCACATAGGAAACGAATCCAATTTCAATGGATCAGGCTGTCAATTATCTGAGATACCCAGCTGCGCCAACTTTAATGGAAGCTGGCAGATGTTTTCTCTTACAAGAATGGAATACTATCGTAACCGGTATGCAGTTCCTCTTAATATGCCTACAAGGGAAAAATGTTCAGACTACTGTTTAAAAAATTGTTCTTGCATAGCTTCCTTCTATGTGGACGAATCCAAATCTTGCTTCGTCGTTTCGTCTCAGCTTGGGACACTTGCGGAGACCTCCAACAACAGAAATTTTGTTTTCCTCAAAGCGCGCAGCACGGATATAATCAAGAATCCAAAGGCCTCAAAGCATGGCAGTAATTCCTACAAAGTGGTTATTGAGGTGATCGCAGCCGGTTTGGTGGCAGCTACAGTGGTTTTGATTTTCTTTCATCCTTTCAGGACTTGCCGAAGGTCGAAACCAGAATCAGGCAATTCCAGGACAGAACATCCAGTTGGAGCTAGGTACAATATTCCCGAAGTGACGGCAAGGAGATTCTCGTTCAAGGAAATTCGGACGCTGACAAACAGTTTTGGAAAGGTTCTGGGATCCGGCGGGTTCAGAACAGTGTTCGAGGGCGTGCTTGAAGATGCTACGATGGTAGCTGTGAAGAGACTCGAGATCGCAAGGCAAGGCGAGAAGGAATTTTACTCAGAGGTTGCCATATTGGGCATAATCCATCACTGGAATCTGGTGCAACTGCTGGGCTTCTGCGCACAGGGATCTCACAAGATCCTGATCGACGAACACATGGCCAACGGCTCCTTGGACCAATGGCTCTTCGACGAGAGCAAGATAAGGTTCCTGACTTGGCCCATTAGGTTCAATATCGTATTGGGCACAGCTCGCGGCCTGGCCTACTTACATCAGGAATGCTGATATAAGATCATTCATCTGGATGTGAAGCCTCAGAACATTCTTCTCGACGAGAACTTCGTGGCCAAGGTCTCCGACTTCGGCATGGCGACGCTAATGAGTCGAATGGATAGCGGCGTGGTGACCACGATGAGAGGCACTCCCGGTTAACTCGCTCCAGAGTGGCTTCTGGAATGCGCGATCACTGAGAAGAATGCCAACAAACACTAGAAATTAACTTATATTTGGTTCATTTTAATCTTCAATTCATTTTCTTAATCAAATACATAATAGTGTCAACCAATACTAAGGTAACTTAAAAAGTTATCATTTCCTATTATGAAAATATTTCAGTTTTAAATTAATTAAATTATCATTCAGAATTCCTAACCTCATATTATATATAATCATACTTTAATGATAAAACGTGGGATATTCAATGAATGTTTAAGATGAGATGACATGTTTTAAAAGAAAAATACAACATTGCTTTGAACACAATTAAGTTGCATACCACTCCATTTTATGTCCCGAAAAGTTAGTTTTTGGTTAGATGTATTAACAAGATTGTACTGAAAATCATTTTTTTTTATTGATTAATGTTTGTATATAGTAAGATTTTTGCTTATTTATTTTGAGCATTTTATAAAATAATTATTGATGTTTTTATTGGTTGACAAGGATGACGTCAATCTCGAAATTTGTTACACACTCCCAAGCAACTATCTCATGTAAGGTTCATGGCGTTATTAATTAATTGCTTTGAACTTTCACAACCATTGTGGCTTGAAATTGATGAACTCTTAGTACAGTTGTATTTCTTGGCCCTTGAGTGTGGTATTATCAGTGCATGTTTGCCTTCACATGGACTTATATAAATAGATTTGCATCGATTTTTGAGCCTAAGTATTGATGTCCCTAATTTTAATGAATGATGTGATGTATTTTCAATTTATATGAACATTTTTGTAGTTTTAACTTTGGTAAATTTTGCATTTGGTCCTTTGAAATCATATTTCCCAATTTTTCATCAATTGTGAGTTTTTTCACTTGTGGGTCATATATCAAGATTTTTTTTATTTTGTCAAATTGTAAATTCAATTGATTATTTACATGTCTGACATTTGTTTAATTAAATAATAGTAACTCTAACACTTACACTTAATAACTTTGTTAATTGTCTTATCCAGAGACAAGTGCAGTTCCACCACTTCACTATTACCTTACCATATAGACCACACACTTAATAGCTCTTTGAAATCAAGCTAACAAGTGTTTACGGCAAAAAATCATAAACTTAGAGATGTTGTTTATTGGAAGGAAAGGCCTGGGAGGGTGATTGTAACTCACCCCTTCTCATCGGATGCAGAACCAATTATCTTGAGTAATTTATATGCATTTGCAGGACTGACCCTCTTAGGTAATACCTTTTTTTCCCAGAAGAAAAATAGCAGTTCCTTGATATTCATTAGAATCAAAGGTAACAAGATACACATCTATGATACTAGGTATCATATCCAATCAACACACACAAACAGTGCTCAAAACCCACAAACAGAGCACAATACCCACAAACGGAGCTTAGTAACTTGAGCAACTAGGCTCCTAGCCAAAGTAAAAAATACCACAATCGATGCTCAACAACCTGAGCAACCAAAACACAAGCTCTCAGCCAAAGTAAGCATCGGGGCATGTACAAACTGCTCCAAAAGAGAAAGAAAAAAAACACAATCACATGGACAATAACCCATCATCCAGCAAGTAGCCAAAACCAAGGCCACTCATAGAATGTAGTGGAGAACTTCCACCACCGGAAAGCCACTGTTGCCATCAAGCCATACCAAGAACTAGTAGCAATGGACCTCGCCCACAACTAGGGTTTAGTCATCGACGTCGTCGCCTCTAGTATACTCTTCAAAACAAGAGGATGGCGGCTAGGGTTGGAACCCTAGCCGTCTGATACAGGGATACCTCCTCAACTATCGAGCTGAGACTAAGAAGCGGCTGCGTCCTGGGAAAGAGGTTGCAGACATGACCGCCAAACCAGTCGCCTCCATAGCCACGCTGCACATAGCAGTGGCCACCTCCATAGCCAACAAAACGCAACACACAACACGAACAGCAACCGCCGCCTCCGCCAAAGCTTCATCAGATGCACCGCCAACATTACCACCCAGTGTCACAATCGCCATAGCTCGAGCCAAAGTGGGACCAGAGCGTCTCCAAACTGCCGCCACCGCCATCACAAATAAACCAATTCCATGAATAGGTTGCAAAGATCAACCGAAATCCCACCAACAGCCTGTAGAATGTACTCAAAGAAGAAGGAGGGGGCGACTAGGGAAGGAGCGCCAGCCGCCATAGAATGGAACCGGAAGCGACTCTCAAACCCTAGTTTGTTCGCTCTGATGCGCCCGTTTAGATAATGGTTTGAGAAAACACAAGTAATGGAATATTTCCTATCCTCTTAGGTAATACCTTCTACAAAAGCATGGTTCCGACATGAAGATAATGAAGCTTCTTTCCTTGTTTTTGTTGGTCTGTCTTCGTGCTGAGAAACAAGTATATACAAAACAAAGAGACAATGACAAGTTGATGTTGTGTAAGGTTTTTTTTAATGCATATTAAATAATGTTGTTGAAATAATGCTTTGGAAAAGATTATTGATATTTTCCTTCTAGTGAATTCCGACAGTCAAGATACACTTTCTAAATCTCTGCGACAGAATTTTGAAACGTGTGATTTTCCGACTGCAATTTATGGATGAAAGTGCGTATGTTTGTTTGATTGTTGGGCCGATAGAAAGTGCTGCCCGTGTTCGGAATAAATTTGCTATTCGATGTAAGCAAGCGAGGAGATTTATCAAGACTTAGCAGCTTTGAAGCCTTTTCATGTCTACCTCTCGTTCTCCTTATAGCTCAATATAAATTTAAACCCTACTGGGCGTTGAGTCCATCCTTCCCCTTTTTCATATCTTTAGGGTTTCTGATTGGTAGCAATGGATCCCCTGTCAGGCTCTTGCAAGGCCCGGGAGCCCGATGTGCAGGTGCTGAAGAAGTGTTTGTGAAGTTGAATTGGAAGTGACTCATGTGCACTTGAAAGAAGAGATTGCTAAGTTGCTTGAGAGTCATGAGGCCGAGAGTTCAGTAGAAGCCGATGCTGAAGCCGAAATCAAAGTTGAAGCTGCAGATGGTGCATGTGCTAGTACTGGTACTCTCATCTCAGGTGAATTGCAGTACTATTTGCCTGGAATGGCTGAGTATGAATTTAGCAGTGAAGTCACATAGTGGCGTCGTCTTCATTGCCCCAGCTATGGCATTCAAGAGTGACAACTACGATGCTCGATAGAGAACAGGACATACTTTGCCTCATAAAACATGTCACGGATCGCCTCTGCAACGGGTGTGGGGCTCTTCTCAACCCACACAGATGATTCCAAAGGAGGAGCGGGAAAACGCATTTCCTAATCATTTCACGGACAGGGATTATATCAACATTCTTCGAACATGGGGCAAGCGGTTCATATATTTAAACCCTCACGAGAAATAACTTATTGGTATGATTTTCAGTCCATGGGGCAAGCTGCAAGCTGTTCATACATTTAAACCCACGAGAAATAACTTATTGGTATGATTTTTCAATTTGTTGTGGCATTCTTAAAACTATCAGACTTGCGTAGATACCCTTTCTTGCAGTGAAGGTGGTTATTTAAGACTTTCATTGGCATTGTTCAGCATACATCGCTGGTCATTTTGGTAGTTTTTGTTGAGTTTGGACTTTGATTTCAATGCATCAAGGCTTTATCCAACTGAATTTTCATTGCCCTTTTCTTGTATTTGAAATGGACGTTATGCGGGCATAATGTATGATCTGCTAGATGAACTTCGCTGGTCGTTTTGGTAGTTTTTGTTGAGTTTGGACTTTGATTTCAATGCATCAATGTTTTATCCAAGTGAATTTTCATTGCCTTCTTCTTGCATTTGAAATGGACGTTATGGGCATAATGTATGATCTGCTAGATGAACTTTAGTATCCTCTAAGTAACTTAGTATATAGAATTTTTTTTTGATGTGTACAGCTTTGGAATGGTGGTTCTCGAGATTATAGGAGGGCGCAAGAACTACATTAAAAGGGCTGAGTCCGCTAAGTGTTACTTCCCTGTTTGGGCGATCTCGATGATGGCTGTAGGCAGAGAGACGGAGGTGATAGATTCGAGACTTGCGGGTGATTATGATTTTGATAGACAGCAAGCGATGAGAGTATTGA
>LPNX010553342.1:109020-131668 GCA_001517045.1 Pseudotsuga menziesii
CAAACTACAAGAATGACATCACTTCTCATTGGCCAATTAGAAGTTTACAAAATAGCAAATTCAAATATTTTTATTAAAATTTAAAATATTTTTTTCAAGCTGTAAAGTTTAACTTTGGAAAACTGATTTTGATTTTTTGGTGACAGCAAACTAATAGAAGGTCAAAGGTTACCTATTACTATATACCTGCTTTATAAGATAGTTCAGTAAGTGGTTAAGAAAGCCCTTTGAAAAAAAAAACAATCCACCTTATACCATCATCGCCCTTCACCTGATATCCTTTGAAATATTAAATTCACCTCACCTTATACCTCATCATGATATCCTTTGAAATATTAAATTCACCTTACGTGAAAGGACTAAAGAAAATATTGAGATAATATTTACATGTAAACATTTTGGATGTATTACACTTGGAAGAAAAGGCACGCCACTCAACTCTTTTAGCAAGAAATTATGTAAGGAGGATGTAAAAGGAGTTTGTCATTATTTTTTAGTCACTCGAATCAAGATTATTTGACTAAGGTTTAAGTTTGAAGTACATCGTTAGATATTATAATTTAAAAATATGTTTAAAAATTTATAAGTTAGATATAACAATAACATGTAACTTAAAATGTTGGAAGTATTTACTTTTTTAGCTTTATCACAATGACCAATATTTTATTGGAGATTTGAACCTAGATAAGGAGAGTGTGATCTTGATGTAATTACAAGAGAGGAACAAAAGATACACATCTAAGATTGAATGCATTAGAGAAAGTTGTAGATGTATTTAAAGATGCGATTAATGATATTTTAGACATCAACATATCTCTCTCTCTCACATACACACACCAAATCATGTTGACTTTTGTAAATTTTGGTTTTGAGATTAAAACTTCAAAATAATTTGGTTAAAAAAAACAAAGGTAAATAAATGATTTGAAATGGATTCAAATAAGCGAATGGTTGTTAAGGCTTAGTGCCTACAAGTGTAATTTGACAATTAATGAAGGTTAGATATAACATTAGAATAACATTGCAAGCAATAAAAGAAAATAGAGGAAAATAAAAAAATCAAACGAAAAATAAATGTGAAAATAAGAGAGGAAAATGAGTAGTGGGAAATGAAAGGTCTCTCTTGGATTTTCCATTTCCCCGCACAAGCTCTCCTATATCTTCTTGTAACTTGACTCTGAAAGAGATTTTGGCTTTTGTTGGCTAAGAGGTGAGAATAGAGCCATGAGTTAAATATTGTAACATAGGATCTCCAAAATGAGAAATGCACAATCATTCAAAACTAGTTTTCATGTTTGCGTTTCCAAAGTAAAATCGATGTGTCTATTATGTGTTGATTTCATTGCTATGTGATGGGCTTTCATTTACAATTGCATTCAAAGGATTGTTATGATAAAATCCACATTGAATTGATGTTAAATTCTACGTTAAATTTGGTATGGGAGTTATTAGAAGCTCTTCTTTGCATTTGATATGCTACCTATAGTCATAACAATGGGTTATTAATGAATTCTTAGCAATGACACTGCTAGTTGATTCAAAATTTCATTCTCCATTATCTATTGATGAATTTTTAGTGATAACTTTATTAGTTTATTCGAAATTTCATTCTATCATTATCAATTGAAGAGTGCCACTATCTCCAAATTAACGATCATTTAATCCATTTTGTGATGAGAGATATATGGTTACCATTAATTAACTATTGCATTATTTTAGCGAGGTTTCTAATTTCATCTAGTAACTTTAGTCATTGTTGAAGCACACACAACATAGGATTCTTTCTCCAAGGTTTTATATTGTCATTCATCACCAAGAAGGGTGTATGTAGGCCATGCTCGACCATTGGAGGCCATACACAATAATTGGAAGATGCTTCTGAATTTGTATGCATGTTTGGGTAAAGCTTGAGGCCATATGTAGGTCATACAGGTTGCACATAGTGTAGCATGTTGTCCTCCATCTCCCTGGGGTCGCTTAGAATGCTCAATGGATGTTGGTTCGGTCGTTGGGAAATGGAACAAGTGGGATTACCATGGATCAATGAGTTTGGCATTGGGTTGTTTTGTATTATTTAAATCCTCGTAAAACCATCTAAAATAAGTTGGATTTTATCGTCAACTCACATATGTTTAGTTTATTACCATTGCATATACATTTTGTTTAATAGTGTTAAACTACATTGGAATACATAAAAGTCTTGTTGGGCAATGGTTAGCATTGATACACCCCTTTCCCTTGACACCATTAGAATGTTTCGGTTGTCCTTTGAAAATGGAAGGGTAATTCACCTTTGGTTACATCGGCATATTAATAAAGATTTTATAAATTGGGATAGAGCCATATGTGTATCTTGTTGGCAACATAAACATTGAGTAGAGCCTAAGCGCACGCTCTCTCTCTCCATATATATATATAAATATAATGGAGTAACATATTGCGTTTGTTGTTGGACTAACATTTTTTATGTTGAAGTGCCTCATTGATTCTTGATACTAAAGTTGTACATATCTTGTTGTTGCAGTAACGGTGACATTTGTATTGTGGATTTAAATTTATTTTGGATGGAGCTAGACTAACACACCTAGACCATGTAGGTGAACCAAGAATAGAAGCCTTGGAGCAATTTTGGAGGTAATGAAATCAATGACATATAAAAAACATATATCAAATTTAAATTCCATAAAGGATCTATGTTGGTGAAATGAGCAGGATGTAAGTCTAATGTTTGTGGTTCATAAGGTAATTGAGCAATTGAATCCTTGATTGTGATGTTTCTTCCATAACTTTGAAAAGAAACAAACCCATCGTTGGTAAAGTAAAAATAGAAAGGTTGGAAAACTTGGAGGCCATCAATGTGTAGTGTCAAGAAGATGGTCTAGATGTTTGATCACAGGATAGTAGAGATGAAGAAGAACCTTGAGAAATCAATTAGACTTTTGGCATTGCTAAAAAACAATTTATTGAACGTCAAGACTCCCTCACCATTATCATGGAAGATTCAAACAAGATCATAGTTTAGCTCGTGCAATTTGGAGAGAAGGGCATTCAAATGGATTATTGGAAAGAAAAATGACTCACTCAAATGATGACTCAATTGCATTGAGAGTTGGAAGAGAAGGAGGAGGCATTGACAAAGCCGCAAACAATTATCCAAGAGACTAAGTAAGCTCCTTCCATTGTTTCTATGGAAACAAACACCTTGACAAAGTCGAGCATGGTAAGTTGGTCTTTTTTAGACCTTTCTCATGAGAATTTTGGCAAGTTTGAAAATAATACAAGACAAATATGTTCAAAATTGTTAAGAATGATTTCCTAAAATGGACAATGGCTAGGAAAGAGAAGGCAAGGCATACTAGGCACCTTTGTAGCTGAATTGAGGGTCAAGTATGAAGGTTAAGATTTCAAAAGCAGAGAGGGGAAGGACATGAACACCAATATCACATTTGTGAAGGAAAAATACATGCCAAAGTTGCCATCCTACTCATCTAAATAAATAGTAATAGAAAATTGTAACATCCCTAGCATGAACCCATAGTTTGATATTTAAATGTATTTATGTAAATGACTATTAGTTCCCAAGTGGATGAAACTCATTGTATATTTTTTATTATTAATAAAACTACAATTGGTTATGGTTGAAGAAGAATGTTGAAAGATCGAGGACTCATGTATTCAACAGAGAAAAAAAGGCCCGTTGTAGATGGCCTAGGCGGCTATGTTATAACCTTGCTTAACCTTTAGAACCAAGAAAGGAGACATTATAACCTTAAGTGAACCTAAACCTTCATAATTAGCCTTAAATCTGATTAAGAGTTAACTATGCGATTAAATGGTGATTAAGGGGGAGCTAATCATGATGAAACGTTTCTCATGAGAAATGAAGTGTCACACAAAAAGTGAAATTGGAGGAGAGAGAGAAGATAGATGAGCAGGCTAATGGAGAGAGTGGGTGGTGAGCCCAATACACAAAACCCAGGATGCAGAGGGAGAGTGTGCATACAAAATGCTCAAATACAAAGAAGCAAAGATGAAAGAATAAAATCTCTAGTGAATGTAAAATCAAAATTGTTGGTTAGAATAAGAAAGCATGACCAAAACCTGAGCGAAGCTTCTTTTTTACTGAAACGCATTGGTTGTCGGGCTGGTAGAAAAACATGAGTGCCCAAACCTGAACTTGCAAGCTAATTGTTGATATAATTATGACTTTGTTTTGTCTCTGGTTACTCCAATGAAATAAAAAATAATGCATGCAATTAACTAGTGGAATTCTGAGCATTGAGACAATGATGTCTATCACTTTTTTGCTAGCAAAAGGAAGCTAAGGGAATGAATTGCATTGTTTGACATGGAATTGGTAGTAAGCCAATTATCCTGACTGTCAAGTGAGAAATTCTAAGAATCCTTGGGACCGGTGAGAAGTATGGTTGGTGAATGCATGAGTCTTAGCTTAGGGGTGGTGTTTTTCTAAGAGATATATGAGCATAGTTACCTACAATTGGGTGAAATGTGGCTGCCATGAAGCCAATCGCTAGATAGTTGAATTTAGATAAGTGATTAAATCCATATTAATTGTATATTGAATATCTATATTTTGGCATGTGAAAGAACATAATGTTAATGCAGTTCATGATGAATGCATGTTAAGTATATGATGGTTTGCTTGATAAGCTTAATGTTTACTAAGTAACTCAAGCATAATCCTATTGCTAAAATAGGGGAACACTTTGACCAGCCTAATTCACCTCTAGGTGAAACACTTTCACCTCTTCGCCCTCAGCGGATATTTGGGTAAGGTGGTATGGGACATCCACCTTCAGCACCTGAATCTCCCTCGGGACCATCTTCTGAAAGTTCATCTAAAGAATCTTCAGAGGAAGAGGGAAATCAAGTAAATAATGGAAACACACACCCTCATCATCCTGCTAATAATCCCCAAAACCAACCTCACAGGGTTGAAAACTGGATTCAAAATGCACCTTGGTTAAGCCAAGATGTTGTGGCCATACCTAGTCCGCAACATAACCTTCCTAAGAACCCAAAAAAGTGGCCACCAAGTTTGATCCAACAAATGATCCGCAAGATGAAGATCATATTAAATGTTTCATGATGGTCATCCGACTCAGTAACATTGTGAATGACGATGTAGTATGCAGGATTTTCCCCTACACCTTTGAATGGGAAGATTCAAATTGGTATTTTTACCCTTCACCTCACAGTATCTCATCATGAGATCAGTTTGAGAAATCCTTTTTAAGAAAAATTCGAGGATGATAAAACCCCGAAGGTCTTAGGTCATGGAACTATCTAAAATGAGAATAGATAAAAGGAAAGGGTAAAGGATTTCAACAAGGGTTTCTTACTTAAAAAAACAGGATCCCCGCTAATTCCCTACCTGTTGAAAAACTACTTGTGGCTTATTATGCAAAAGAACTACCTATCACTATTGCTGTGTGGGTTAAAAGAGAAGGCAAGGAAACCTTGCAAAAGGCTTTCGATGAAACCATTTTTGTTGAAAAAGACACGTTTATCTTGAATTAAAGATAATTCTGTTGTAGATACTGATAAGGCTTCTAATTCTTGCAAAAAATTTGAGACCCTTGAACTAAACCTCCTACTATGAAAAAAGATCAATATGCACTTGATTTGGAAAGTCTGTAGAAAGAACTGCAAAAACTATCAAATGAGGTAGCGGACGTTAAAAAGAGTTCAGTGGAAGGAAATTATAACTGGAGTTTCTTCCAGTTTCCACCTAAGAAGCCACCTCAGAACCCACTAGTTAAGTCTAACCCTCCTCCTGAAGGTCTTAATTTAGAGGATTTGAGCAACCTATTTCTGGGGATAATTTACAGTATTGAATCTAATATTGAACAGGAGTTGGAAACCACTAGGAAGTTTGAGAATGAATCGAGAGGCAATGCTTATGAAGAGGAATATCCATATCCCTTGACGGTAGGACATCTATCTAATATTAATAAGGAATCTACAAAAATATTACAGGCTGTATTTTGTAACCAACACTCATATAATACCCACAACAAAGCTCAAAATAATAATCAGATTTCTACCGGTTCATGTTAGCCTAAAGATGCAAGTCTGAAAATTAATAAACAGTCCAAGAATTTATTTATTTCAAGTTTGGATTATGATCCCATTAATGATCTAAAAGGGATGAAACCTAATATCTCTTTTTACGAGTTGCTTAAGATCCCTTTCATTCGGCATAAAGTTTTTCACGGTTTCAATGATGTATAGGAAAGAAAGACACCTGCTAAAAAAATATTTGCTTGGTTGTTTTTAAATTATGGGTTATAAATATTTATAACATGCTGACTTGAATTTGAGTGCACTAACAATATTGCAGAATACGAGACCTTAATTCAAGGGACGAACAAAGTATTGGATCTAAATGTTAAACAATTAATGGTTTTCAGGGACTCTAAAATTATTGTGAAGTGGGTATAAAATGCAATTCACTATGTAACTCCACACCTTAGGAGCTACCAAGCAGAGGTATGTCATTTTATTTCTAAATTTTTGGCATTTAACATTGATTATGTACCTCGATCATGCAATCAAGATTTGATTTACTTGCAAATATGGCTTCTCATTTAATACCTGCTTAGGGTTTTAATCCAAGCACTTTTTCTATTGAGCTTATTTTTAGGCCTACTATACTTGATAATGTAGTTAACTGGTGTGTTTTTTACCATGACTAGAAGATCATCGATTTTATGTATATGGAGTATTTTTTCCAAGATGCAATTATCAACAAAATAACACATGATAAAAACTTCTCTGATTTTGCAAATATTCCCGAAAAACAGTCAGTTCAAGAAATTTTTAATCAGGTAAATATAACCCCTAATCTTGTAACAAGATTATAAGATTTACATGATTTGCATGATAAATTCAAGGGGAATGTTAATTCCGGTGAATGGGCAGATCCTTGAGCATTACTTTGCATGATTTCCTAGTTGGGAATCATTACTGTACATATGTTGTGCATAGTGTAGTTTGATTCAGAGTGATGTATTATTTTGTTTTTGTGGTTTGAACATCACATTTTATTCACACTTTTATTTTACTTTATTATATACTTATATAAATAATTTTTTATCTATCACCTTATTAATTTTGGCTCACATCTAATTGAAAGTTGGAGGATAATTTAAATCTGATATCTTCTTAAATCCAGATTCTCTAATCTTTTGTTTTATATCTGAAATAGTTATGTCATATGAATTGATATTGGTTGGTATCATAAATCAAGTTCTGGTTTTATCTATTATTTTTCATACAATTTTTTAAATAAAACACAACTATTAGTTTAAGTCAATGACTGATATTATTGCTCAAGTATAGCTGAAAGGTTTTAAAGTTGTGTTGTTAATATAGCCCACTAATTTCTGTTGGATTTTGTGACTGACGTTGTGAGGTTAGGTATAGTACTATCTTAAGGTATCATGTGAGGATACTTGTACCTCTGTTAGGAGTCCATGTAAACCTACCTTATTTTTTCTTGATGAGTTTAAGGACTATGTCTGCCCTGTATCAGAAGAATTTTAAGAATTCACAGAGTGTCTTTTGTCATTATGGTCTTATTCACATGCTTGCAGAGTTTAGACTAGCGCAGTTGGATTATTCCTGGCAAGAGTTTATTAAATGAAATAAATTTGATGAGTTTCCAAGTCCGAATAAACCTACTCAGGATCTTGTTCATGATTATAATTCTCAATACTTCAATTCCTCATCCGCAGAAACATTCAGTACTGAAGGTTTAAATGAAGAAAAAGGTGGACCCGTTTGTTCCTATTGAGGACGTTTGTGCCAAAAAAGGTTCCTGTCCCATGGATGACTCTGAAATCGACCCTTTCTTTGACAGATCATGCATCATTGTAGGACATTCTGAAGTGTACCCTTGATAGAATGGGGTAAATTCACATGCTTCAAAAGCTAGGTCGTTGCAAGGGCTCTGCTCCAGTTAAGGAATGCATAGACAGATGATCACACTATTTGTGATATGAAACTTTAACCGTATTTTGTTAATGATAACTAGCATATTCATATAGTTTGTGGTTGGATCACGTTGATGAGGATCAAATGGTTGAGAGATAGCTATGGAATGAGAAATAATTTTTTATTCCTCGTAATCTTCTAGTTAAACAGTTCAACTGTGAGTTATCCATGCCTAGCTACATGTTATCAACCACATTCTTCTTGTTATCCATTTATCAAGTATCATTTATTTTTTATATTCTTTTTTCTTTTTTATCTCACATTCTTCTAGTTATCTGCCATGAATTGTTGGTTATCCATTCATCAACTATGAGTTATCCCTGGATTGTTACCAGTTATCCATTCATTAGATAGCTACCCGTTATTTTTTATATATATATTTTTATAATTGTTTATTTTGAATTTTGAGCGGCTTCCATAGAATCAATCTCGACAATACACTCGTCTCATCCTTGTAGAATCAACTATGAGTTATCCCTGCATTGTTACGAGTTATCCATTCATCAGTTAACTACCAATTATTTTTTATATTCTTTTTTTTTATAATTGTTTATTTTGAATTTTGAGCGACTTGCATAGAATCAAACTCGACAATACACTTGTCTCATCCTCGTCCGTAGATAAAAAAGCAAAGATCGTAGTCCGCCCCTAATCTCAAATAAAAACGTATATCGACATAAAATGATAAACAATACATTGTAGATGAGAAAGTGGAATCAATTAAGGTTTCACCACTAGTAAGTCAGGACCAATATGCTTCCAAGGATGATATGGCTAATTACAATCCAGAGGTCAACAATAAGCTTCCACAGGTACAGGGTAAAGATGTTTGTTTTTCAGTTCAAGATGTTAGTAAAACGTATTCTTTGTAGAGACTCCCAACCGATTCTGGTTTTGAATATGTCAAGACTAAAGGTCTCAAACGATCCTAGGGAAATGAAAATCCTATTAATACTACTGTTGCGGAAAAAATGATGGCTCGAATGATCTCCCATGTTAAATAAAACTCAGGCATGAATGCTTACTTAATTAAAGTAACAACTTGTGAGACTGAATCAACTACACCAAGAGGAAGTTTGTTAGCTGAGAAAGAGACTGAAAAAATTTCAGATACTCCTCAAGTGATCCATGCTCCAGGGATAAATGTTTTTATTCCCCCTCATACTTCCAAAAGCTCAGGGTTTTTAAGAATGAGTGTTTGATCTTTTTCCTCAATGTACATATGATTTACTTTATCTCTTGGTTTATTTTTTTATCATATGTATGCTTATTTAGTTCATTTATTTTTACTTCATCATTTTGTGTTGTTTTAATAAGAAGTAGTTGCAGAATCCAAGATTCTGCAGTCACTTCCATTATATTTTGTTTTATGATTTTTATGTATTTCTTTGTTCTTGTGTATTTCAAATGTTTGGGATCGTCGAGTATATTATGGTCGAAGATATATCCAATTCACCTAGCTGGAAACTATGGAACATGCAACATGCATAGCTTAACCAGTAAGCCCTTTCAGACTCAAGCATATATTTTGGAACTATTTTTGTTAAAACCATAGGGCCCTAGAGTCAAAGTTTAAGTAAGTTTTGATTGTAAAAATTAATAGGAGGAATTTTGAACAAATCCCCTGAATTAATATGTCGGATCCTCATATATGAGGTCTTGTTAATTACGAGTTAGGAAAAATATTTTGTATATATACTGGGTTGATACACTACAAGGAAAATTCCCTTTAGCGAAGGTTATAGTAGAAGATTTTAGTGTTACAAGATTGGAAAAAAAAAAATAAAAAAACCTCTGCCAATGGTAGTGGATGTTTTAACAGAGGTCATAACGGATAAATTTTATATCAGGAAAAAGTCGATGACCAAATGTTTTTTTATCCATCCGTTTTCTTGAAACTGAGCGCACTGGTGCGATTCATAACAAAATGCAACAATGGTGTACAATGTATGGAATCCACACCAATGTTGTACAATGTATGGTATCCACACCCGTGCAGTCAAAGATTAAGAGCATCATAATTTTTAGAATTTCACCGATGTACAGGTGCTTGTGTAACGATTATACGCATCGGTGTTTTTAGACACAAAAAACACACTTATGCGCTAAGTCACATAGTGCACACCGTAAAAAATTATTTTGTGTCTTTTTCCACACAGTCATTTGATATGAGCACATCGGTGCGTATTAACCAATGATATGCATTGATTCCTATACACTAATGATATGCACTGGTGCGTATATACCAATTATACACACCGATGCTTAAAACAAATTTAAATGCATCGGTGACATCATCTAGAAAGTAAAAATATTTATTTTAAAATTTAACTGTGTGTTTAATTAACATAACCGCACCAGTTCGTATAAATGTTAGGGTTTATCGGTGCGCCTAAATAGGGTAGAGACCCTGGTGCTCCTAATTATGGTATACACACCAATGCTACTAATTATGGTAGACGCAGTGATGCATTTTTTATTACCAATCACACAGAATATGATTCTTCGAACAATGGTTATTGACATTGCATCCAATTATATCAATTTCAGTGATTGTGTTTATAAGTTTTATTAGTGTTCGGGTAGAGGCACCAGAGCAAAATTAATTATTAAAAGCACCACATATGATTATTTGAACATCAACTACTGACATTGTAATGAAATATATATATTATATATATAATTTTTAATTAAATTATTTATTTGAAATTGAAATTTCATAGATGCAAACATCAATTGTAATATTTAATCATCCATACATTTAATTAACAATGTATTGTTTCACATGTAACATTTGACAATAACATTGAAGAACATAATTGAATAAAAAAAATTATTTTATTATACATCAATAACACTGTCTTTTTCATTCAAAATAGCACAACCTAAAAATAAAAATAATCAAAATGTCAACATGCATGTAATTGTTACACTTATTGATAACCCATTTTTTTGCCAATTCTAGTGCATTATTATACAAAATATCCGATTTTCACAGACAATTATTACAAAATATATAGCAAGTTACAACAACTTGCATTCACATCAAAATTAAATATGGATCATCATTCTTTGCTGGAATTGATATCCATGCTCGAGCCACTTGCATCACTTGAGTTATTTTGTTGAATGTTTTGTTGACTGGCTCAATTGTTGTCCTCTTCTAGTTCAGCTTCCATCTGAAAACATACAAATAAAGTGTATTGAGTGTAACTACATTGCCGAGAATAATGAGAAATAAAATAGATAGTATACATGAATGTAAATGCAAAAGCGATGTACCTACATAGTAATAAGTGAGTCGTGAATGATACACATTCTTTCAAAACCATATCTCATTCTTTCCATTAACAAGTCCTCTATTGGCTGTGACTCCATACTTTGTTTCATGCAAGTTTATGCCCCGTTACAATTACTCATATATTTAATATGAAGGATATTTTTAATTATAAAATGAGAGAAGTAAAAAAAATATAGATGGTACTAATTAAAAAATTCACAATTAATTTTTAATATGCCAACATACACTCACAACCCTTGCTTAACCCAATGTCAATCAATTCATATGATGGTTCTTCTATGTATGTTAACACAATGAAAACAAAAAAAATCAAATATACAAATCACAACCATTAAAAAATCTTAATTTTTTATATGGAAATCACAAATACTCACAAACTTTGCTATCAACCCCTTTCTTCCTTGTTGTCTTGTCTTGTGTATTGATTGAGTTCCAATTTCTTTTATTTTCTGCATTAACAAAACAATTGAAAAATAGTGTTTAATGATGAATTAATTAATGAGATTTACATAATCCTAAGAATCAATGATTTCATACATTTGAAGCACATTGATGTTGAGATGGCTCCTCTTGCGATGCACTTATGTCTATTTCCTTCACCATCTCCTTGTACACTTTTTTGGACACGCTTACTAGAACATTTCACATATCACCTCGTTCATCCTTTGGGATTTTCATAATCTTCCTAGAAATGTAAAATGACTTTATTAATCAAATTTTATGTCGATATGAAAAATAAATAATGTAAAAGAATTAAAATTATTGAAGGAATGACGTTTTGTAATAGTTATACATACATATTAATTCTACATAAACATGTTTAGGAATATTACATTTTCAATGATTCCTTTTTGTTGTTGTATGTTTTTTGTTATTGCAAATCTGGCCTGTCTCATTGACCATTGCTCTAGAAACGCCTCTTGTAGTTTACATATGATTTGATTTTTCAAATAATTTGATTGGTTCATTTATTGTAAGTGAAAATTATGGTTGTACGTTCCTTCCACTATATCCATCATAGTATTATAAAATTATTTTCCCCTTTTATTAACTTATAGCACCACTCCAGATGAGATAAGGACCAATTTATTATCACTTGCATCTTGCATGATTTTTTTTTCTTATGATGACATTGACTTTTGTTGTTGTCATACCCTGCATAACATTCAACATATGTGTATTAGATAATTTGAAACATATTAAGGAATAATCATAACTACATTACTACTCAAATTTAAAGAAATAATTCATATTGACTTCTTTTTTATTCACCTGAGGCATCCCTCTGCAGCCTTTCCATCAACGTTTTACGCTCTTTTGGACTTAGATTGGTAAGAATCTTATCGAGCTTCCTCTTTTTTTGGTTCTACATTTCATACATTAACGAATACATATTAGTGAAATTTACAAATAATTCAAATAAATTAATTTAAATACAAAAATTAATTAGAACCACTTTCCTTCTTTGTAATCCTAGATGTGTTTCCACCATGTTGACTAAATTTTTTTTCATTGGACTCATACCATGCATTTTTATCAATAAATAGCCTGGTCCATTAAATGCAAAAGATATCAATATATTATCCAAATAAATTACAGACCTTCAAAATAGAAAACAACTATGAAAAAGGTGTGTTTTATAAATTCAAAAGCATCGTTGCGTATACATATATAGAAGCACTGATGTGTGTAGTCACATAAATGCGGTGCGTTTATACAACATGGCAGCTGCGATGCGTTATACCAACACAATTGCACCGTGATCGACAAATTTTTTATCATTTTATGGAAAAACGGGGGAGTTACGACATTATCGATGATATTTTGTATAAACGCACCGATAACAAACAATCGAAAACGCAAAACTAAAAAAGGCTTTTTTTTATGACGTATCTTGACAACGGTGCACTATAAATCTACATGCATCGGTGTGTTTTGGAAACCAAAACATACCAAATTTGATGCACTCTTTTATTTTCAAAATAACAAAAAACAATTAGGCCCAACTTGCTACAGATTTGATCCAAATAATGAACCCAACTTCCCTTAATATTTCTATATATATTCACAACTTTAACAAATCTAAACTCCCTAAAAGGTGAAATCGTAATTTTTTGAAACAGTAGAGGGTATTAAACCCTAATCTAAAATTTTGTAGCCACAACAATTGAAAAGAAGCACATAAAAGAGAAGGATTGCAACATTGAAGGTATGTAGGAAGTTTTTTTTTTCAAAATCTAGATAATTTCTAAATAAGATAATTGCACCGAGAGAAGCGAGGTGCTCTTCAACCCAGTATGGGGGAGATCTTGTCATGTTAGTCACGTTATGCTATAGCCGACATAAATAAAAAATATTAAAAAATAAAAGATAAAAAATATAAATTACATATTACTTAAATAAAAATATAAAAAAAGAATTAAACTAGATCCATTTTAAATCCAGATCTATCAAGCACTCAGAGGGATTCAAAGGTAAAAAATATACACCTCAAGAAATTGGATCCCTCTCGGTGCTTGATAGATTTGGGTTTAAAATAGATCTATGCTAGTAACATCTACAATATTATTTACATGAATTTTTTACTATGTAGGGTTCCGTCTCATTCAACATACCTGACAAATTTCAATCTTCGGAATAATCCAGTTGCTCCAAAGACCTCATGTGTAAGTCCCTATTTGAAAGCTCTCCTCTAAATTTTTTGGCAAAATAATGAATTAATGTTTAGGTTTTTTGCTTTTAAACACACTTTTGAATTACTTTATTGAACTTAAAATTGCCACCATTTTTTCAGTTTATGGAAAAAATAGCTTGTGTGATTATTATTATTTTAATTTTGAACTTTCGGTAGTTCGGTGGGCCCATGACTTTGACGCACTGGTGTGTCACTAGGTAAGACACAAAAACATATCATAGCATAAAACAGGTCAATCGGTGTGTGTATACTTAGTATGTGCATGTTGCACTTGTATTTAATAAACACACCATAATGAAAACAACTGTAAGAATGCATGTATAAATATCTTCTACCAAATATAGTGGATATTTTCTACTGTGGGAGATTTTGCAGAGGATCTTTCACAGTGCGTTTATATTTATTACGCATCATTTCATTAATTGTTGATTAGGAACTTATACATCCTTTTAGTTGAAAAAAATCATGTTCATCGGTGCTCCTCCATATGTAACACACCGATGCATTTGTATTTATGACATGCAATAGTTAGAATAATTATGTAGAGTGCATGTATAAATATCTGCTACCAAATGCAGCAAATATTTGCTCCTAAGGGAGCTTTTGCAGAGATTATTTTCACGGTGTGTTTATAGTTGTTCCGCACCGGTGCATTTAGTATGTTTAAGCACACTGATGTGTGTATATTGGAATAGATGCACCGCTAAAAAAATTAATGTTGGGTTTTTGTGGTTCCACCTAAATCTTTATATTCATCTCAAAGTTTATTTTATTATTCAACGACACCAATTACAATATTTCATAGTATATATATCTTGTTTAAACTCACCTTGTTCATACAGAATGGTTTCTAAACTATATTGAAAGTTAGATTGGAATATAGTTCTTGAAAATAAATTAGAATTGTAGAGACATATATTGATTGTTTATTTGGCTCAAATGTATGGTGAAAATTTTGTAATATCAAATGGCTAATTTTTCAGAGTCTAGCTCATTCCATCATGTTCAAAGTTCAACGAGTTATCCCTTTCCATCCTGAGTAAGTTCAGTTTTTATTTATATTTTGACAATCTATTTGAATTTATGTTACTTATTCATCAGAATATGAAATTATATCAATTTATTATTTATTGCAGGATCCCGATTCAGGTTCAAGTTCGGATGCACAAGACATTCCACTAGTTCCAAAATGTTGTAAGTTCTTATCAGGAGAAAGATACCACAAGTAGTTCATATATGAAAATGGGCAACCACTTTACCCCTCAAATTGTAAGATGTTGTCTTCAAGTTGCAATCCTGGTTCATCGATGGTAATTTGTCGTGAGCTAGAACTCTTTTATGACACCCCATTAGTTTGCGGTTGTTCAAAATGTCAAGGTTTGAAGGAGAACCCTGGTGTGTCATACTCATCCATTACACCAATGATATATTACTCAATGTTGATGGTCTAATACCCCCTACTGCAACAAAAAATCCAATAGGTAATATAGAAAAGACACGCGAGAACTCTTCTCTATGCTCATTTTTGAAAAAATTGGAATCCAAAAAAACTATGCCTCATCCTAAATTGACGAACCCCTCTGCTTATGTTTAGTGAATTGTATGTTATAGTGATCCAAAGTATGATTTGAATGTCACCCAACCCATCTCTACTAGAAGATCCAAAAAGTTGCATGAGTTGAGAGCAAAATTGTCCAAGTGCACATCGATATCTGTCCAATTGTTGGAGGGTAGTCATGATTTCTCCCTTCCTATGAATTTGTAAAATAAATATCAAACTTCTTACAACCGTGCTTTGTATGGCGCCTAGAATTCTCTACATGTGCATGATGTTGAGACTGAATTCTCCTTTTGTGGTAATCATTTATGATTGCGAAGTCTAATATTGATGCTGCAAATCTTGGGTTGTTTATCATTTCACATGTACTAGTTCCTCCCAAACAAGTGGTAGCACTTATGTTATTTTGCGGTCCTATCTATTGTCATTCCGATTACTTGAATATTTTTAATTATAAGCATGGCACTTCCATGTATAGTATGTGCATGAATGGTTATGTTTATGGAAATTTTAAGAGGAAGAACCTATTATATATAGATGGTTGTCCACGCACTCATGGGAATATTGCACGGTTCATAATTAGTTCTAGCCACTCTTTATTTTCTGGAAATTGTTCATTTGAGGAACAGTTCAATGACCAAGAGTTCTTTATGAAAAGGAAAGTGTCAATATGTGTTGTTGTGCATGCAATATGTAGTATGTCCCTTGGTGATGAGTTGTTAATAAACTACAAATTTTGTAGACCACCAACCTCTCATCAAATACATCTCGCATTGGGATTACCGTTCGATGTTCCATTGGGGTGTAAGAAAAAAAACATTGATTAATTTTATTTGTCAATTTAGAATGGGAACCATGTTAATGTATTGCTTAGTTTAAAATTATGTTTTATAAATTGTTAATTAATTTATAAATTGAATTTGAAAATGTGTTGCTCAATTTTAAATTTATATATTCAATGTGGAATTGATGTTTATAACTTATAGCTCAATCTGAATGTTTGCTTTATAAATTGTTTGCAGCTTATCATTTTGTATTGGAAATTATTCGTGTGCTTTTTTAATAATTGGTTTGTATAATAATAGATCAAACCAATTGCATTGTTCTTACTTACATCATCGATGTAATGTTCAATATTTTTAAATCAGGATTCTAATGATGAGCGACCTGCCTACCATCTTCTGTTGCACCCTAGTACAGTGTCAAATCGAGAAAAGGCTGGAAAAAGAATGCAACTTGGCGAGGAAGCATACCAAGCATGGTTGAATCAAACACCTATTCAATTTCCACTACATCCATCCTCACCAATTAGGAATTCCTATAGTGATAGCATTTTTTCACATGTTGGAAATGGAGGCAATGAATTAGACGTTGGTATGGATGAGTTATTATGACAAAGGAGTGCCATGGATGCAATGTTGTTTCATACATTCCAGGGCAATGAGATAGGGGATGATGCTCGTATCACTAAAGATTTCTTTGAAATCCTTAAAATAGAAGATTCCAGACCATTCTTTGAACCTGGCTAGTCAAAGTATACACAGTTGGGGAAACTTGAAAGCAAATTATGGCATGTCTTACGCCAATTTCTCAGCGACGTTGAGGTAATTTACCATCAACTACATTATATTTTGAGAAATATTGTTACACAATGATCATTGAAAATGATCAATTTTATGAACGTTAAGTGACTTTGTATATTTGTATTTCCCAGTAACTATAGGTTATTCAAAGATAAGGTAATTTTAAATGATAATGTCTTTCCTGGAAGGTGCAAGGAGGTAAAGGAAATGTTGAAAATGTTTGGTGTTGAGTACATATCGTATCATGCGTGTCCCAATGATTGTATTCTACATAGAGGTGAATATGCAGACAAAGAGATATGTCCAAAATGTGGGTATGATAGGTACATAGAATCAAATAACAAATCTAAAGCACATGGTCATCCTCAAAAGATATTGAGGCACATGCCTATAATCCCAAGGATTCAAAGGCTCTTTCATTGCAAAGAATTAGCTATGTTGTAGGGATGGAATGCATCGCATGGAAGAGAGGTAGGAGTATTGTGAATCTCAACAGATTTAATAGCCATGAAGTATATAGAGGATACATGGTTCGATAAATTCAAGGATGAAGTACTCAACCTCAGATTGAGCATATCCATTGATGATGTCAACCTATATTCCCAACTAGAAATCACCTATATTGTTTGGCCTATAATGGTGATCAATAAAAATACCCCCCATGGTTTCCCATAAGGAATGAACATCTTATGTTGGCTCTTATAGCCCTTGGTATAATACAAGTGAAGGATATGGATGTTTACCTATGACCATTGATCGAAGAGTTTAATAAATTATGGGAAGGGTTACAGGCATATGATGTATCGAGACCCATCCCATCAAAGAGGAGTTTTGCGTTGTGTGGCATATGTGCATACACCACACATGATTATCCAGGGTTGGGAGTTTTCTCAAGTAAATATGTTGTTTGTTTGTTTATATTCAAAGCAATATTTTTTTGCATATTTAATTCGTTGTGACTCTCTTGATATAAACACTGACAACGTGTTATGTATACCATAACATTGTAGGTCTTGTAACAAAAGGTTATCAAGGATGTAAATGTTGTGGACATTATATTAAATCTAGGTGGTACAAATACCTATGAAATCCAATGTATGACTTCTCTAGGCTATTCCTCCCAGAAAACTACCCTTATAAAAGAGCATCATTTGCTTTCAACGGTAAACCAGAGAGAACCCAAACGCCTAAAATAATGACATCAATTGAGTGGCTTAGGGAATATGATAGAGAGAAGGAGAATGAAACTATAGAGATGTTTGATTCAAATGGGAAACTTATATTCGATAATCCTAGATTCTTCAACACTTATGATGAGAAAATGCTCGAAGGGATGAACATGAAAAATATATTTTATGAGATCCCATATTGGGAGAATCTTAATATTTTCCACTTACTAGATCCCATGCATATATTTAAAAATGTTTCAAGTTCTTTGTGGTGTCACATATCATCCAAAAAAAGTGGCAAGTCGAAAGTCAGGAAAGATTTTATTTCTTCAAATACTAAAAACAAGCATTGGACAAGACAAGAAAATAGAGGAGAGGATGGCCACTCTTTTCATATAAAAAAAGCGATGTCCCATGGATTTTGAAGATGGAAGATCTTAATTTGGAAAAGGAAGCTATATCGGGCATGAAGGCACCTTCTTGTTATGGGTCTCCTCTATGACGTTGCTTCACTACAAACGAAAAGTTGACGGGTTTGAAATCACATGACCATCTCAATATTTTAAGGGTACGTATAATGTCCAAAAAATGATTTTATTATTCTTTTATATGTTTTACCACACAAGTTAAAATGAAATTAATTGTTTGTGTTTACTTTGTAGTGTCATCATCTGTTGTTTGTGCATGGGTGTGTGAACCACGAATTTCTCGATGACCTGCAGCATGGCATATCTAGACTTTTGCATTTATATGATGGATCACATCAAAGGATATTTACATTGCTAGAATTCCTTGGTGGAATCAAGAGATAGTAGAGCATGTTTGCATGTTTGAGAAGGAATTGCCGTAGAGTTTCATGGACTTATGTATCCATCTTCTAATTCACCTAGTCGACAAAGTTGAATAAGTTGGGGTGGTCTCATGTTGTTGGATGTTCTTCTTGGAGAGGTACATGAAAAAATTGAAGGGATTTGTTTGGAAAAGAGAAAAACCCGATGGGTCCATGGAAGAGGGGTACATATTATATGAGTCATTCTGTTATGCCAATGAGAACATCAAGCAAATCGACGACACACCAGACACAATGATTTGGGATGATGAACATGAGGGCAAAAGGGAAGGGTAGTTACTGGAAACGAAAGGAAAAAGGTGCTTGATAAGGAGTAAGTCACTTATATTTCAATATTCACATTTCCACATAGTAACTATTCACAACAAACTTCTAAATATCTATTTCATCCTATACGTAATGAATGTGGTTTTGTTTCCATGAATACAATGACAAATTTAGAAATTGATGCATTCAATAAATTCATTCGTTACAACACAGAGGAAACATAGTGGCAGGTCGCATTGTATGAGGAGAAGAGGAGGAAATGGGACATTGACAAAAAATAATTCAAGCAGTTGCACGCGAGAAGCATGCCTTTTCTAGATCATTTAAAAGAAAATATGTCAATGAACTATCCCAACAGCTAGGTTGTTAAAAAGTCAGAGAGAAATATGGTGAATCCAGTTGTTACCTGCCTAAAGAGGAGGATGCGCTAAACATTGGGATCGGGTGCAGCAATTCAGTAATAAAATATTTATGTACATTTCTAACATTATAATGTAACTTTTAATTGTAACATCTATATTTAATATATTAATGCTTTGGTTTTTAGACATATGACATCATCATTTGTCAACTTTTTCATACATGTCCATTCGTTCCCATCTATGTGGGCTTATGGACATCATTTTCGCACTAAGGATGTTGATGATGGGAGTGTTATACAAGAATCCGGAGTGGAAAACGAGTTCAACCAATCTAGTAGTGCTAACCACCATGATCGAAACCTAATAGGAGGGATGCTGGGTGATGTCGAAAAGATACAAGAGATCATTCAAGTTGACTTCTCATCTTTTCAATGTGTTATTTTTAGGTGTAGGTGGTGGGACACAGTCGATAGGAATAATGTAAAGGAATATCGTGATAGTGGGTTGATATGTATCAATTCTAGAAAGATGTGGGATGAAAGTAAGGAGCCTTATGTTTTCCCAAAACTCTGCAACCATGTGTTCTTTTACCCAAATGTGTTGGATAGAGATTGGTGGTTCATACTAAAACAAGACCCTAAATATAAACATGTTTTTTAGAACAACAATGTTAGCATGCCAGCTGAGGAAGATAATGTGGGTGATGGCAATGAAGATTGATATGTACATGTTGTATTTCATAATTTATAGATTGAAATATCATTTTGTTCCTGTTATGTTTGATTGTCTAATTAAATTGTTTGTTTTTCATGTTATGATGGTGGAAATTCAAAGTTGATTTAAACAATTTCAATTGGTTAACAACTAATATGATGCGAAATATGGTTTATGTCTTTGAAGTAATTTATGAATGTATGGAATGATTATATGTCATTGTTCAATTTACTCATATTATGTCTTATGTATACATATAAATACACCATGAAAACAACTTACATGATTCAATTTTAATTTATTTATGTGATAGTAAAGGCTAACATGTTCTTTTTAACATATTCTTTTGGACTTGAAGGTGTTCTCTAATTTATATATCAATATTGCAATAATGCTTGTGTGTTATGATGTTTTTGTTATGAATAATGTTAAGAATTATACTTGAATTAATGTATGGCATTTCTGTTAGATTAATGTAATGTTTTTTTATTATATGATTGGATTAATTTCAATTAATTTATGGCCTTGATAACAATGAATTATTTTATGGCCTTTATAGCAATATAATTTACAATAAAATTTAAGGTTCTCTACAATGACTTAATTTATGGCCTTGATAATAATGCAATTTACAAAAAAAATTAAGGTGGTGTCGAATTTCTTCATCAATATTTGAATGTTTGTATTTCAAGATGTTTGTTATAAATTATAGTACTAAGAATTATAATTGCATTAATTTATGACATTTTTGTCATAATGTTTGCAATTTTTTTGAATGGAAAAATAGAGAAAAAATGACTTTTAAGGATGAAGGTGTAGGTATGGAATCTTCTTTACGAGAAAAAATGGATTTAAGTAAATATGTTATATTAATTAAGTTGGATTGAATTTTTTCATCTCTATATTTCTAGGAGGTTGAACTCCATCTTAGAATTGGTTGAGACAATAAGGATTTATTATATGAAGTAGTTGACAACTTATATGTATGCTTAATATTTATTCACCTTATTTTATTGTTTGTAAATAGGTACGTAGTTTTTATTTATAAATTAAAGCCATGGTTATTATTATTATTTTTAAGATGGAACATGTCTCAGGAAACCCTCAGGTACTTCCCCTCATTTTTAGGATGGTACCCAAGGTCAACCATCGACTCTGATTACGGGCCTAACCCGGTGGGGACATCGAGTGAGTCCCTTGCATAGCCACCCGGGGATTTGACCTCGAGACCTTCTTCTTACGACTACAGCTCTCAACCACTCGAGTCAACATGCGGGGCTAAATCCATGGTTGTATATTTCACTCAAGTTATTTGATATATGTATTGATATATAATAATTGATTTAGTAATTAATGTAAATTTATAATAACATAATCCTATCTTATTCTAATAATTTAGATAACTAATATGAATCTATACTATTTTAGAAATTAGATATGTTCATTGACAAACTCAAATTACATGAATAATTGATATCTTAAATTTTGCATAGTTTTGAAATTACTATTCAATTCCAAAAATTCTAATGTTATAAAATGAAATTTGAAAAAATAATATTAGCAAAGTAATACAACAATCATTTAAAAATAATGGCATTATTACATCAATAATTAACTGCAATTTTTTGAACACTAGCTAGCTCTAAACCTCATTTTTAGAGGCTATAAAATGTGTTCCTTGAATGTGGACTAAAGATATATTATATAGTGAATATCATAGTGATTAAAAATAATTAATAAGTTGTTCATGTGGAAGGTATCAAAGTACAAAGTTCTGGCGCTTCTAAGTATTAATTCTTGCACATGATCTAGGAACTAGGAATCAAAATCATCAAAAGAATTATTAACAAATACTCATGAATTGGGACTAACTGGAATAGGAATGGTTTCTTCTCTGTATATTTTATAAACAAGAAAGGATTACAATTTCCATGCATAGAAATGGCTTAAATCCATGAATAATTCGAATACCTAAGGGACAATTCGAATTCAGTGAGTGAGTCTAGCTTAACTGACTCTTTGGCATGCAATCTCACTCAGTTGACCACTTGACCAAAACCCTAATTGACTCACCAAACCCTAACTGAAGTTGGAGTGCAATAAATGACTGAATCTCAACTGAAGGAGATC
>LPNX010553342.1:131877-160740 GCA_001517045.1 Pseudotsuga menziesii
TAGCAAATAAGGCCATAGGTCACCCTATACAATAAAGTAACTGCTTAATATAACCAAGGACACGGGAAAAACCTCATGGGAAAAATACCCCCCCTCAAACTAAGCAGTAAATCAAGAATTGGTTCTTCTATGCAGCAGCATCCTGAGATTGTGCATGTGAACATATGAATCCAAACTAAATGATTATGTCTGGAGGAATCTTCCACTTTAGAAGAAGAACAATGCACTCAACTGAATCAGAAATATAAGTAGCTGCACGGTGAAAACTGGACCCATGTAGAGCAACTGAAATCATCTAAAGAGAGAGCAAAGGTTCTTGAGGATTCAAACCATGTGTGGAACACTCAAGAAACTGATATGTTGCAGCCTTGAAAAACAAACAATGAGTGGTAAAATCAGCCCCAAATCTTGGGAGCAAGTGTCCATGCGGATGCAGAATGTCTTCCTCTTTACTAGTTCTGTGAGGAGATGAGCTTGTGACCAAAGGTAGAGAATCCCCGGGACTCTGGAGAGCGAATGCTTGAGCTCCATAATCTGATATAGATTCTGAAATATCTAATGAATCACAAAATAAAATATCAGCAACCTCACAAGAGGAAACTAACACCAAATCCCCATCAGCAAAATTGAAGAAGAATTGCGGTACTTGATTTTTCACACCGAAATTGGTGAGAGCAGCTACAAGCATGGCTGAAAGCTCTTGGATTTTAAAATATGAACAAAATAATATCAGATCAGATTTTAAATAAGATCTAAATAATTTCACAACAGATCCAAAACTATGAAATGAAATCAAATCCCCAGCAGCAGTTTTGTAGGAGACTTGTGATACTTGTTTCTTCACACCATTGATGAGAACAGCTACAAGCAGTACTAAAGGTTTATGAACCTAAAATTTTGAACCAAGAAATATCAAATCAGATCCAAATAAGATCATATCATATCCAATAAGGTTCATATCAGATCCAAAATTATGGTCAACAGAGACGGTAGATGCACAGTTTTCTTCTTCTTCAAAATTCTGAATTTTGGTGCATGCAATCCTGTAGGAATTTGCTGGAAGATCTAGATCATGGGGAGCAAATGTGTCACTCTTATAATCTGATATTTTTTCCAAAATATCCAAGTTTTTACATATTTGCACACCAGCAGCAACATTAGATGGAGAAAAATCAAATTTCTCTTCACTTTCAGAAGCAATTACTGGTAAAGTTTGCACAGAATTCAAAGGAAAATCACCGGTGAATGTTTGCATGGAAGTGTAGCAGCATTTTTCTTCAATATCAGAGATTCGAATGTCTTCTTCTATTTCAGCAATATGAGAAGATGAGATATCAGATATCTCATGAACTTCCGGAGCATCAGGAGAAGGAGTCACTTCATGGAAACTTTCTTCAATTCGAATTGAATGTGTAGAAGATTCTGCTTCATCTTCCTCTTGAACAACTTCATCAGAGAGAGTAGAGGCAAAGAGTTTTGAGTGAAGAACTCTTGTGGTGTTGGATGTAATCTCCAAAGTACTATTATGATCCTCATTGTGCTTGCCAAAGGTTTTGTCCAATCTTGTCCAGAGATCCTTTGGGTATTCAGCAGAATAAAAAACAAAGTGCAAGTCATCATCAAGGGCCAGAGCTATTGATCCAAAAGTTCTGTCAATGTCATTTAGCCAGTCATTCTCATTCTCATAAGTCTCTCTTCCAATTCCAATAGACACCTCATAGAGACCTCGTCTCTTGAGATATGCAATCATCTTCAACTTCCATTCTGAATAGCTTGTGAATGGGGTGAGAGGAGGGATTGATGAGTCCATTCGAAGTTGTACCTGATAAGACCTGCAAATCAAAACAAAAGGGGCACCGTAAGGTCGGACGGCCTGCACATTTCATGGAGAAATCTGTCAAAAATCTTGTTCTTGAGAGATTGATCTTCGTCCCGCCGTATGCTCTGATACCATATTAATTCTTGCACATGATCTAGGAACTAGGAATCAAAATCATCAAAAGAATTATTAACAAATACTCATGAATTGGGAATAACTGGAATAGGAATGGTTTCTTCTCTGTATATTTTATAAACAATAAAGGATTACAATTTCCATGCATAGCAATGGCTTAACTCCATGAAGAATTTGAATACCTAAGGGACAATTCGAATTCAGTGAGTGAGTCTAGCTTAACTGACTCTTTGCCATGCAATCTCACTCAGTTGACCACTTGACCAAAACCCTAATTGACTCACCAAACCCTAACTGAAGTTGGAGTGCAATAAATGACTGAATCTCAACTGAAGGAGATCAAACACATGTCATAGCAATCCAACCATCAAGTGCTAGTCGTACATGACTCCAATGAACCCCGATGAGGTTAACTGAAGCTGAACTGACCATCAGAAGTTGATGGAGGCGCCTTGTTGACTCCATTTCATTAAATAATAATAAAATAATCATTAAATAATATATTTAATGAATGGAGGCGCCTTAACTGACTGTAATTGATTGGTTGAACTGATTGTAACCACCAGTTAGCAGTTAGGTGCATTAATGTCACACAGATCACCCCTGGAGTGCTCCAGTTAGCCTCCTTGACTGTAGGTAGGCGTGGGTGTGACTGGATGATGGAAATTAATGCTCCACTGATGTCAATTAAACTTAGGATAGTGGTTTAACTAGGCCAATTTGACCAAAAGAGTGTGTATGATGGTAAATGTCTCCAACACTAAGTTCTAGGGTTTTTAGGGTTTGTTGTATGTTATCCATTGCCTCCCCTTAAATCCCAAGGCCAGGGGGGTTCCCTCTCTTTAAGAGCGTCTGATTCTCAATTTGTTAAACTCGCAGCAGCTCTTGAGGTAAATTTGCCATCTACCTCCTCAAATATCAAGATAATCACTCTAACAGAGAACGGCTTGGTTTGTTGCTTCATTGAGATTTGGCCATCTCCTAGATCCATAGAGATATGGATAAATAAGAACTAACGGCCGTTAATTAAGGGAGAGGTGGTACATAAATTCTATGGAAAGGGATTTTGTGTCTTTCTTTGTTATCATAAGGAATATAGAGACCTCATCTTTCGAAACAAACCCTATTTCATTGGCCCAAGAGGGTTGTACTTAACGTAGTGGAACACCTCCTTTGATCTAGAAAAATACATTCTGAAGGCAATCCCAATATGGGTGAAACTTCCTCACCTTCCCTTGCACTGCTGGGGAGATGAAGACCTGAAGTCCATAGGGAATACTTTGGGGAAATATATTAGCAGAGCATATCCCAAATCCCCACTCTTATCCCGTGCAAGGGTTTGTGTGGAAGTGGACCTTTAAAAAGGTATACCTAAAGAAATTAATATATCAATATAGGGTTGGAATCATTTGCAGAAGATTGACTATGAGTAAATACCCTTTAAGTGTAAAATTTGTCATGAATATATCCGTTTCACTAAGGGATGCTCCAAGAAAAAGGTACAAGATGAAGAACCATAAAAATATGGAGAATGGAATGTGACAACTAAAAAGGGGAAGAAGGGACCGGTAAAGCAAATAAATCAAAACAATGAAAGATAAAATGTTTTAGAATTAGGGAAATAAGCAGCGGAGTAGAATCATTTTCAATCCCTTGCTGAAGGAATAAAAATAAGAGGAAGGAGAAATCCAAGAAGAACCCCAAAACACATTGGTACAGGACCAACCGACACTAGTTTAAATCATTCAGGAGAAGAATTATATGTCGATATTGCTTGAAAAAACCCTATGAGGAAGTTTTCTCATGTGCTTCGAGCTCCACTAGGTCCAAGTCTAGAATGTCCCAAGAAGAGACTTCCGAAATCAATGAACTTGGAAAGGAACACACCAGGAAAAAGGAAGGAATCAAAATAGAGGACACAGGGAGGAACAAGTAGAAAAGGATAAAGTAGAAGGAAAACAAACCAACTTGGATCAACACTTACAAATTATCTTAGGAAAAAAATCACTCAGAGAACAATAATGTGGTAAGATGAGGATCGCCTCTCTCAATAATAAAAAGTAATGAAAATAGTCTCTTATAATTGCAGGGGTTTCAGAGGAAATTCAAACATTGAAGCAATTAGCTCAATGATAAGAAAAGATAAAATAACATTGCTCCTAATCCAAGAGACTAAGTTAGGAAAAGAATAAATTCAAGTGATTATGGGGAAAATATGGAAAAATGGAAAAGGGGTTTCCACAAGTGCATTAGGAGCTCTGGGAGGACTCGACACCTGGTGGGATTCAACAAGACTCACCAAAGTGGGTGAGTGGAGAAGTACTAATTCGATAATGGTTGAGCTTCTTGACACAAAGGAGAATCAGAAAATACACATGTGTAATGTCTACGGGTCGGTGGTGTATCAAAAGAAGAAAGAATTTTGGTTATCCCTAAATAGTCTTCATGAAAGAAACCCTCATTATGGGAGCATAGTAGCTTGGGATTTCAATGTCACCATCTCACATTTAGAAAGACAAGGAGGATCAAAGGTGAGATACCCATTCGGTGAGAAACTAGAGGACCTAATCTCCCTCTAGGATATTGTGGATATAAATCCAAGCAGAAGAACGTTCACTTGGAGTAACAAAAGAATCGGGATTGGGTACATAGTAGTGCATCTTGATCGCTTTCTGGTAAGCTCCTCATTTTTGCATAAAAAAGTATTCATCTCTCTAATATTTTCCCTTCGGCAGTTTTGGATCACAAGTCGATCTTGATTGAATTCTCAACCCCAAAAAATTTGGGGCCTATCCCCTTCAATTACCTATCCTCCTAATCAAAGGACGTGGTGGTTTCTCCTAGAGTTCAACAAGATTGGGGTTTTTTTGCGCAAGGATCCCCTAGTTTCATTTGGGAATAAAAAATTAAAGTAGTTAAACAATCGCTAAATATTTAGGACAAATCAAAGACAAATATTAGGAAAGAGATCCAGAGCAACCAAGAATATCTACAAGGTCTTCAAGAGAAAATGGAAACCTGTGACATCACTGAATAAATGTTAGATAAAGAAGTTGATCTGCAAGCAAAAATTCAAAAGATGGAAAGAATGGACGAGGAGGAGTTAAGGATAAAATCAATAAGTATTTGGCTAAAATTCAGAGACAAAAACTCTAAATAATTCCACACGCATCATAGAGAAAGGATAAGAAGAAACAATATATTAGAGATAGAGGATAATAATGGAAATAATTTAAGCTCCCTATAGCAAATCAAATATGTTGCTTTCAAGCACTTTTGGGATTTATATCAAGAAGAAGAATAAAAAAATGAGGATAGTGCAACTATTTTTTGCTCGAGTATCCCACGCAAGATATTGAAACAAGAAAATGGAGAGTTACTTAAACTGGTCATCGAAAAAGATGTCAAAGATTCCATATGGATGCTACACCTAGACAAAGATCTAGGACTCGACGAATTCTTGATATACTTTTACAAAACATTCTGGAACACAATAAAAAGGGATTTGTGTAGAATGATAAATTGCTCATGAGGAGATAATGGATAGGAGGAGCCATAAATTCTTCACTCCTAGCACTCATTCCAAAAGAGAAAAAAACCTCTCATATTTCAGCAAGTTTTTCCCCATATCCCTTTGCAAATCCTCTTACAAGATCCTCACAAAAATCATTGCTAATCATTTAAAGAGGTACCTTACCAAGTTAATCTTCTATAATCAAAGTGGGTTCTTAGCAGGTAGGTAGATAACATATAATATAATCATTATTCAAGAAGCTATACATTAGAGCATAGAAAGGAAAGAAAAGGGCATGGCCATTAAGCTAGAGTTGACCAATTCCGTTGACCTTGTCAGGCATAGTTTTATGTCCAGGGTCATCAAAAGTTTTGGCTTTGCTCAAGAATTCATTCAATGGATAAAAGATTGCATTGGAATCCTGTGGATCAGCCCTTTGTTAATGGCAGACCATCTGGTTTCTTTCAAGCTACCAGACGATTACATCAGGGATTCCATCTTTCTCCATTTTTGTACATCCTAGTTGCAAAGGTTTTGAAAAAGGTTGTGAATAATCAAATATTGGAGGGAACTCTCCCCGAAGTTAGAATAGAAAGAGGAGTGAAGGCTGTGAACCATGCCTAGTTTGTGAATGATAGTATCTTGCCGGGATATGCTTCAAAAATAATAGCAAGATATTTTAAAAGTTTCGTGGACGCCTTTCTCAACGCTTCGGGAGGAAAAACCAATAAAGGTAAATGTTGCATATACTCCTAGAATTGTTCCTAGGAATTAAATCCATAAATAACAAGAATCTTGGATTTTAAAATCTATGGAAATTGGCCTTCCTTCAAATACTTGGGGGTCCCCATCACTACTAAAAATAGCAGCAAGGCCTCTGATTGGGAGGAAATAATGCATAAGATGAAGCAAAAGATCCACCCATGGGGAGAAAATTGGTTGAACCTAGTAGTCAAAATCACTCTCATTAAATATATTTTAAGCTCCATGTGTTTATGTCTTTATTCCACTCTTTTTGCACCGATGGGGGTTCTAGCAAGCTTGGGAATGGACATCAGAAACTTCTTGTGGCAAGTAGGCAAAGATGGCGGTAAAATTTTTCATTTATTCAAATGGGAAGTTCTTCACAATGAAAAGAGTAAATGGGGATTAGCTATAAGGGAACCCAAGCTAATGAACATAAGGATGGGAGCAAAATTTTTATGGCATCTAGTTTTTGGAGGTCGATATTGATGGAAATAGGTAATGGGGAAAAATACATGGGATTAAGCAAACTACGAAGCCTGTACTTTGAACCCTTTGGGCCTAGATCTAAAATCTGGAAGTTATGTATTGCAACATCCAAGATCCTTAGAGATGACTTGCATTGGATCCCTGGAAAAGGGAAAAGAATCAGTATCTATGAGGAAAACATTATGTGCAATTTCCCACTAGTTGGACGAGAAGATCTTCACGAGATAAAGGAATGGTTAAAATCCAACGGGATCAAAAATATGCATGATCTCTCTTCCTGGGAAGAGGATGGAAAATGGAAAAGCTGGAGAGACATTCGAGTCCCTTTGCATGCTAAACGGAAAATACTCGACCAATATTAAAGACAAGGATGGTCGTGGTTTGGGACCCTCAGGTGTATACATGGTCAAAGAGGGATTTAACCAATTGCTTTGTGATCTTCCTCAACCTCCTATCTCTAAATATTAGAAGCAAATTTGGAAATATTATTGCCCAACAAAACTTAATGCCTTCAATTGTATTTTGGTCCATTAAAAAATTATAATTGTTGAAAACCTCAAGATGAGGGGTATTGTAGGCCCAGACTCTAAAGAAAATGTGGGACATATTTCTTACATTTCCACTTCTGTGTTCAAGTGTGGAAATATTATGTGCAAAATCTCAAGATAGTTATAACCCTTCCCAATAATTTATTGGGATTCTTCAATAGATTGGACTCTATTAAATATCCCGGAATATCAAAAGGAAGAAGTATTTAACAAACAATTGGAAGGATCTCCCGACATTTTTCAACTGATAGCTCTGGTTCGCAAGGAACAAATAAATATTCGAAGGCATTCAAGTTAATTCAAACAGATTCTCAAAGAAGGCCATCGCTCAGATGAAGAAATACCTCTTGGCATAGGGATGGCATATAAGTATTTATGAACCTCTGTCTCCCACAGAGTATAATTGAGTCTCTCACTCTTGCGAGCATAGCTCCCTTCAATCCAAAAATTGCATATATCTAGAGTGGGCTCTCAAGCTTCCTCCAGATGATTTTTCTTCATGGATGGAAATTCAAAAGCAAATGGAAATTTTCTTCAATGGTGCTTTGAAAGGATCTGCAGGGAAGGCAGGTGCAGGAGGGGTACTTTTTTACCCAAGAGGAAACAAAATCCTTTCTTTCTCATGGGGTTTGGCGAAGAGGATGAACAATCAAGAAGAATGGGAAGCATTAATGCAAGTAATTGAGGACCCTAAAGGAGCTAAAAATAGATTCATGTAAAAATTACGGGGAATCCTAGATAGTAATACACCAAATAAGGAAGTTGCGGGCTAGTAGAGAGGCAGTATTTGGAAGGGTGCAGAAAAAAATCTTAGCTAATATCAATTGCCTCTCAAATCTTCAATTTCACCATATCAACCAACATAAAAATGGCAAAGCTGGTCGATTAGACAATAAACAATGTAGGTTACCTGAAGGAGAGTTAATGATCAAGAACTTCTGAAGAAGAACCAAGTGGACCCCTTGTTTCATAATCTAAACCCCTTATGTGCATTAGAGGAAATTTCAACTCAAAATGGGCCTCCTAAAATGAACTAATAAAATAATAGTTAAAATAATAAAATAATATTTATTAATTTTGGAGGAAGAAAAGAAAAAAACTACTTTTTTGTTTGTATTTTTGACATATCTCCCTGTGTTTTTACTCAAATTTCGATCGGGAGAGCTCATTGGATGCAGAATTAAATTCCATATCCAACGAGTACCCACTCGGTATGCTTTTGATGGACACTGCTACCCCAAAAACAAGAAATACCTGAAAAATGGAATGATGACATCATCATTCTATTTTTTCAAGTATTTCTTGTTTTTGGGGTAGCAGGGTCCGTCAAAAGCATGCCAAGTGGGTACTCGTTGGATGCGAAATTTAATTCTGCATCCAACGAGCTCTCCCGATCGAAATTTGAGTAAAAACACAGGGAGATATGTCAAAAATACAAACAAAAAAGTAGTTTTTTTTATGATACCTATCCCCAAATTTATATTAAAAAAGTGTTTAAGACCTATACGGTGTTTCAAATTTAACGCAATTTCATTGGCTAACACATGATGACATGAAATTTGAATAAAAGTTAAAAGACCCATTTTGAGTTGAAATTTCCTCTAATGTATACAGATCAATAAGATTTCTTCCACCCAAGCATTTGTTCAAAAGATGGAAGAGGTGGCGTATTGGAAAGTGCCAGTTTGGAATAAGGATGTAGCATATCAAGTTTGTTATTCCTTGTCACGCATCTTAATGAACCCGGTACGGGGCCATGTAAAGTTCATTAATGTGATCCCCCATTTCTATGCTTCGCATAAGCCATCTTACCATCAAAGTTTTGAGCATGATCTTAGTGGCGAAAAATATTGATTCAACCTTCCTTCTTCTCAGACTCAAAGACCCCCTTTGCCTGTGTGAGCTGGGTCACATGAAGAGAAACCAAAGCAATAACAATAGTTGGGAGACAAACTTTGGCTCCTTCCATGGAATCAAAGCCGACATGGTCGAGTTTAAGAACATGCTTCTTAGCAAGAAGGAGGTAGCCAAAGAGATTCTTAAGGGGCAGTATTACACAAATAAGGAAATTTCGTGTTTCAACACAAGGTTGGAGAACATGGAGAAAAACACGCGAGTACTAACAGGGGAAGTGGAGGATTTAAGGAGGATGATGGCAAGGATGAAGCAATATCAGGAAAAAAAATCAATGGAATGCAGAGCTACATGCAGGAAAGTAGACAAGCTAATGAAGACCAAGATAAACATTACTTCTATCAACCTAAAAATGCAATGGACACCATGCATGAAGATGTAAAGGAGTTGTTGAAAGATTAGAATGACACAACAAGGAATACAAGACAAATAGAACCTGCCTCTCCCATGGAAATCCTCTCCTCGACGATTCGGGATGCAGAAGAAATCCCAGAAGTAGCAACTCTCCTAGAACTCCCATAGGAATAATGTGTTGGTCCTCTTTCTTCTTTTTGATAGTTAAATGTTCTTTTTCCTCTATATTTGCAATCAATCTATATGAATTTACCCTACTATAGGTAGAAGGATAGGATGCCCAAAACTCAACAAAAATGATTTTGAAGTATCTTGTTTATGTGATGGGCATAAAGAGAATGGTCTAGTCTCTGATTTTGTATTGTTGAAACTCGATATCCTGCTATATATTGTCTCCTTTTATTAATATAAAGTTTCTTAGTTTCTGTTAAAAAAATAATAATAAATTTGGATAATGCAACATTTGGGTTTACAATTGAGAGAAAATGTTGTTCTTTTAATTAAGTATTTGTCTTTCTTCCAATTAGAGCTTTAATATTTGTCATTGTAAAGTGAGCTATTGTCAAAATATTTAAAATGTTCAACAATAAATTGATAGGTAATATTGATGTTCATATTTATATTTGTTTTGCCATGTTCATATTTATATATTATAATAATATTAAATGGTGATACTTGAATTTTTTTTTATGATGTGTGTCAATTAGAGATATGAATTAAACAATATTATTTTATCTTTATCATTTGAATATATAATTAATTTATACACAACATTATAAGATGAAGAGTTAATTAATTTATAAAAAATCATGTTATATATGTATATATCAACCATGTATGACGAAGAAGATTATGAAGAGGAGCCCACATACGGGCCGATCTTCAGCTCAGAGTTAGAAATTTATAGTTCAGGTAGGGTCGACGCAATACCAGGCAAACAAAAGATGTCGGTCTCGAAAACCCAGGGTACACCACCTACTATTTTGCACGCTGCACGAACCCCGAGTTCAGACAATGATGAGACCATTAACACAGAGGTACAAACAAACCCAGGGATGAAGAAAACAAAAGGGATGAGGCCAAAAAAAGGGTGCCTAAAACTATTAATAGGAAGAGACATTCAGTTAATAGTAATCCCAACATATCTGAATTTTGATTTGGTGGGAAGATTTTGTGAGAAGGTGACAGGAAAGATGCGTTAAAAAACTAGATGGACACAAACTGGAACCATGTATTAGGTTATATGTTGGAGTTTCACATTCTTCCAAGAGTATGGTTACCAGGTTGTCCAAAAGAAAACTTATTCTGAAAATATCTAGGTTAGGAAAACTTATGGAGGTGCGCAGACACCTATAAGGGATGAAATTACTTAAACAATAACTATGTGTAACGTTTTTGGCTATGAGGAAAAGGCGACGGACCAAAAATTAAAAAATATTCAAGATATCTCGGAAGAAAAAGATGGACGCCGGCTCAACATGACGGAAAAAACCAAGACTGACATTGCCCCTGGCCTAAGCGCATCTATGGTGGTAGAAGGTAATTCCACTCACACCTCCTTTTGTTTTGATATTTCATTGTCAAACCCCATTAAAAAAGTAATAGTCATTTTATTTATTTGTCGACAGTCTATGCACAATATTACGGTTCTGTCTTCCTTCTTTACAAAAAAGACGGGCGATCCCTAAGGGGAAACACTAGGTCGAATGTACTTTTTGTCAATCAATTCTTGTAATTGTGATTTGAGTTCTATAAGCTCTATTATGTTCATTTGGTAAGGAGATTTTGATGCTAGCACCACTCTGGGTATCAGGTCGATTGTGAAGTCTATGTCTCTTTTAGGAGGTAGTCCAGGGACTTATTCCGGAAAGATGTCTTTAAAATCCTTTAAGATAGGTATATATTCTATTTTAAGTTTGTTTTCCTTATCTTTATCATCCATTAAATAAACAAAAAATACTTTACATCCCTTACGTACTAATCTTTTCATTTGTAGAGTAGAGATCTCTCTGATCGTAAATTTTCTAGGAATTCCTTTTACTTTAATTGTGTTTCGAGTATCATCTATGCATGTAAAGGTTTTATTAAAACAATTCAGCATTACTCTGATTTTTTCTACCCAATCCATTCCTATTAACATATCATAGGAACCTAATGGTAAAATATTCAGATCAACATGCATATTGAAATGATTCACTAATATTTCATAGCCTTTTACATAACTAGTGACTTTATGTTTAGTACATGTGGCTAACTGTACCATCCATGACTTATCAAATTTTTCTAGAACTAATTTACATTATTCAACTATTCTAGGTGATACATAACTCAAAATTGCACATAGATCAATTAGTATGGAAATAGGTTGACCTTTTATCATACCTTCGATCTCGACCATTGAAGTTTGATGTTATGCTTGACGATTCTCCAACGCAACTCTGATTCTGGGCATGCTCCTTGCCATGTCTGCAACTGTAATAAATTCATGAATGGAGTGAACATTAAAAAATTTCTTTCTTATTGGAAAGTATTTAAAATAATGTGGCTTTCCACATTCCCAATATTTTAAGGGTTCCCTCTTTCCAATGTTCTTATTAAAAGTATTGAGAGGCTCTCTTTCTTTTGTTGCGGGATTCTGTGGTTTAAAATTTGTATAGTTGTTACCTTGATACCCTTTGTAATTATTCCCTGTATTTTTGTGGTTATTATTTTTCTTTCTTGGATCAAAGTTATCTTGCCTTTTAGTCTTCCAAATTGGTACACTTTCTCTTTTATTTTTATTCTGGTCGTAACAATTTTTTTTTTCTCATTGCTTCTTCCAACATCTTCGGATTGTCATACTCAATCCGCTCTTTAAACATGATAGGAAAACAACTAAGAAAGCGCTATATCTTTGGTTTTTCATCTATTATATATGGTACGTAACGAATCAGACCAGGGAATTTACTATAGATCTCTTTTATAGTCATAGCTCCTAGTCTTAACTCATAAAATTTCTTAGCCTTCTCTTCGTAATACTGTTATGAAAGGTATTTTCGTTTAAATGTTTTTTTAAAGGTTTTCCAAGTTACATATATTTATTTTATTCCCTTTAGTTTCTTTATATCCTACCACCATATACATATTTTCCAGTTAAATTATATATGGCCATTTTAGATTTCAATTCATCGGAGTAATTATAGATTTGGAAGTATTTCTTCATCCCTAACAACCACACTTCTACCTCTTCTCCTTTTTCAATATAATCGTTAAACATTGGTGGTTTAATCTTTTTAAAATCCCCAGATATTTATTCATATGATTTATAATTATTTTTCTTCTTATTATCGTCACTACTTTCATTGGAATCTTGTTGTTTTTTTGTGTGATGTTTGACTGTTTCCTCACTGGAAGTTTCAACCCAATGACTGGAAAATTTCAGTTTCCTTCTCTTACATTTGTAAGGTGTAGTTTTTGGCATATTATGTTCATGTTCTTAGTTTTTCTATTTTTCATCATTATGTATTTTATCTAGTTAAATATTATTCAGTTCCTCTTGAGCTTTCAGGATTCGTTCATTATCCTCCTTAACACTTTTTAACTCTGATATTAGTTCTTTAATAGTTCTTTGCAGTTCAGATTTATTATCTTGACTTTCAATCAGGTTTATCGAGATCTCACCATCCCTTAGATTACCATCTTCATAATTTATAGGATTTCTAGGACGAGACTCTTCTTCTGCACACATCCCTACCTTTGCCATATGTTTCCTGCAAAATAAAAATATCCTTCTCTTCCTGTTTTGTAAGATAATCAAACCAAAAAATAAAGTAAAATTTGTTCTATGGTTTCTTTAGTAGTTTTAGTGTTGGGTTGGTTTAGGCCTAGTGCTGCAACCATGCTCTGATACCATTCTGTCACACACCTCAAAAATCATAAATAAATAAAAATGTACACACATTTAACTAGAACTCTTCATTAAATTCGAGCAAGAATTATTACTTGTGAGTTGAATTAATAATATTATTTTAAGTTACTTACATGATTATGCTGCTTATGTCAAGTTTCGCCAGCTGTAGTAATAGTAGAGTTTTAACCCATGCGTACATACAACCACACCCAAAGTTGATGTTTAAATACTTGCTTTCGTTTTTAACATGTTTTACTAGGACCTTACTTAGCCCCAAGGCTTGGGAGACTAGGCTATAGTCTTGATCCTACCTTGCAAATCCAATATGGTTTACCATAGTTCTAAAGCACAATGTTTAAAATAACATTAGAAAGGACCTTGGTCCTATAGCGCAAAGGTTGCATGGTAAGGTTTGATTAACTGACATTTGTTATGGTGTTAAGCCATGGTTTGAAAATTTAATATAAAGTTCGTTGGTTTATATGGTTGTATGTTTAAATGGAAATGGTTTTTATGCGATAAGGATATATACTATAGTTTGTAAAAAAATGGCCCTATGCAATGATTATAGGCCATCATTAGATCTGGTTGTGAGTTATGAAGGTGAAAAGGGTTGTACCTTGGTTGACTTAAGGTTTAAAGGTGTTGTCTTGACTGTGAGTTGACAGCGCAGCTAAGCTTTAACTGCTAGCCTAGGAGTGCATCCAGGTCGTCCACCTATACAACACGATGTAAATATATTAATAGGGTTTTTAATTTTTTATAATTCATGTCGGAACCCTCAATCCTTGGTTTTTTTGGTCTGTGGGAGAGAGTCGAGCTCTGCTTTGTTCATGGTGACCTTTCTGGGTTATCTGGAGTAAAACTTTATATGGTTTTGATGGTATTGTGGTTGGTTTCTTTTCAAGGTGTTCCTACATTTTCCATGGCTTCAATGGATGCTTGCAACATGTTGTTTTCACTTCCAAAAAGAAACTCAACCACCAACTCCAGTTTTGACGTTGCCCTTCACTAGGTAAATTGTTTGACTATTTGTTAGCTGCAAGGTTTAATTAGAATGTTTTAAACATATTTTACTGTAACTGATTCTACATGGTGTTTTTGGTGCAGGAAAAGGAGGGATAAGGGAAACCCCGGAGGAGACAACCCCTGGTCCTCTCTACAACTCGTCCAAGGTAAGATAAAATTAAAGTTTGAGCTTGCTTACAGTTATGTTCTTCAAATTTGTTTTAACTGCAACTTATTCGTTTCTTACAGGTTAGGATCACTGGAGAGGGAGGCGATAGGGTCACCTCCTCCCAGTATCGTGTCCTAGAACACTCAGGTAAAACAAAGCCCATAACCATTGCTCTGGTTTCTTTTTGTAATTAAAAGAATTCTACCCACAGTGCTAACAAATTTTCATGGGTTATTGCAGGTAGCTCTTGAGTGAACGAAGGGGCCGAGAGGAAAAAAAAGAATCTCCAACTTTGTGCAAATAAGTTTAATGTTTTTATTTAAAACTTTAAGGTTTAAGCTCATATTTACAAAGGGATTTACAGCCTCTTTGCTTCGGCATTCTATTTATGTGCATTATAGATGTTTTTAATACTTGAGTTAGTAATGTGGGTTCCATCGAGAATGGAATTACCATCACTTCGCTTACTATGTGTTATAGTTAGTTTTTGTTTTTAGATTACATGTTTTTCGTTTTCCCCAAAGCATTGTTTTCTTATTTCTTTTAAATTTTGAGTTTGGTTTTGAGGTATTAGAAATTTTGAGCATATTTTTATTTGATTTTATGTTGTTTCTTTTTTATTTTACTTTATTTTGTTCGTTTCATAGTTTTAATAAGCTTATTAGATGTATATATTTCTGAAAAGTTGAAAAAAATTATCATAAGGTTTAATCTAAGTTTGGTCATATTACCTAACCCTTTGTTTTGGAGCCATTTGTCAAAAATATTCATCAGGCAGATTCTTGTAGCGCAAAAGGGAAAGATCGTGAACTAAAGCGCTACAAGAAAGTCGAGGCACTAAAAAATTATAATATCAAGTCGTGAATTTTTCAAAATCGCAAATGATGGAAGTTTTTACATTTGTAAAGACAAAATGATTCGTGCATAGACCTCATAATCATTACGACAAGTGTGCATGATAAGGTAAATATTATGTAGGTAAATCGCAGCTGTCCGAAATCTTGAAGAGTGGAAATTTCTTTAAAACTTATGATACTACATCCTTGGAGCTTGTTCAAATCTAGTGGCAAATTTGATGGGCGTATGAGAAGTTGAGAAGATCGTGGGTTCACCTGTTGTTTTTCTAATTTGACAAAATTATTAAAAGAATTGGGCGTAATCATGGTCGTTGAAGACAAAACTATGGAGGTTTGTTTGACATGTATGAGGACACGAGACCACATATTCAACATTTTAAATCATCGTTGTGGCAGGTATACAACTATATACATAAATCATTAACTAAATATTCATGATTTGCATTGACAGACGGTTAGTTTTGATAAAGGCAATTGAGAAATTGCGAGTTTATGGTCCTGATTTTACTCAGTTTCTAGTTTTATTGTTGTAGTGAGATATTTTCGAAATACTTTTCAACTATTTTTGAAAGAGATATACAGTTAGGGGTAGTGCATAGAAATGAAGAGGAGTGGTAAAACCAACAGGGTTGAACCTTCTGATATGGGTCGGGCTAATAGCTTTCTTGAATGTGAAAAACTATTCCAGAGAGATGGCTGGTATAAATACTTCAAAAAGATTGATGGTTTTCATTCTAAAGTATTCTGAAGTATCATATGGGTTTGCCCACGGGTTATGTAAAGATACGTTTTTGTTCAATACCCTTAAAATTGAGTTAACTAGAGAAATGACAGTTGAAGCAACAGACATTGCCGATAAGGGTGAATTTTGGTTTAACAAAGTGCTATTTACCTTCAATTCAAAGGATTTCTTGTTGCCTAAGGTTGAAGCAGATTGGGGCAAGGGTGTGCATGTACAAAATTTCAAACCTGAGTGGAGGGAGCCTATCAAGATTTTACAGAGTTATATAACTTGTGAAGGTAGATTTTCTTTTGTCTTCAAGTATCACATCCTATTTCTACAGCATCTAAACCAAGAGTCTCGGATGAATCTTCCCTTTTTCTTTCTAAAGAGTCTACATAAAATGTCAATTAGGGTAAAAGGACATAAAGATCATACCAAGCAATCTATCTTCCACCATGGACTAATAAAACTAATCATTTTCACTGTGCTTCAGAAAAAGGGTAAAAATTGGGACTACTTCTTGTTCTGGTCAGGGTTTCAGAGTGAAAAAGAGGACCAGTAAAAAAAGAGACTGGTGAACAAACTTCTTAGCATGGTTAAAAGATTAAAGAAGGAAGTCATTGCTGAGTCAGTAGAATAAAATGTTCAAGAGGGGTCTTCAGCTTAGAAGCCCGAAGAACCTGTATGTGAAGAGAAAAGATAGATTTATGAAGATAATCAGATAGAATTTTCTGAAAATGTAGAATAAGTCCAGGCAACAGTTTTGAAACAGGAAGAAGAAAGGAAATCAATTGAACATGATCAGGATTTCATTGATATTCAAGAAAACATAGCAGATGTTCTTGTTCCAGCCAAGCTTGAAGCTGAGAACATACAAATTCCAAGTAAAAAACTCAAAGGGAAGTCAGTGGTTGAACTAAAGAATGACGGTGTACAAATTTCCAGTATAAAGTTTCATTGGAAGTCTTATGCAATGATAGGAGAATCAAATTGGAGACCCAAAACAAGAGCAAAGAATAAGCTAAGACTTAACATGAAAATAATGTTAAACCCTAGATTGATGAAGGACACAATTACTGTAATAGAAGACTTTTCATCTCGAGAATATTTGGAAGAAAATGAAGACCTGAATTCTCAACAGGTAGATAGTAAGAAAGAAGATTCATTGACTGTGAAATCATCTTCAGTTAAAAACAGAATTATAGATTAGTCAAAATATTCCAGTATTAAAGGAGATAGGTCTCAAAAGGTTCTTGTAGCAGTAGCAGATCAGCATGAAAAAGATGATGATTCAATTTTCAAAAAACTGAATATCCCCTGGTTATCAGAGAAAACTTCCTCATTTCAAGAAGGAAAATACATAGACTCAGAAAATGAAAATCTTCAGAAGACTATTAAATAGTATAAGTATCAAATCAATTTTCTAAATGAAACCAATGAGGGTTTGGTCATGTAAAACAGGAGATTAAGGGAAGATCTTGAAGATATTAACACACATTACAAGGAGTTGATTGTGGTTTCAAAGGAAGCTTTAAAAAGGAAGAGGCAGACTCAAGGAAAATTTGAGGAGTTAAACCAGAAAATCCAGGATTTAACTCGACATAATCAAGAACTGTCAAGGAAAGTTGAAGACTTGGAAGCAGAAGAACAAAGTACCAGAAGGAAATCACAAGCTCTGGAAGGGATAGCGTTTCTGGATGAAGCAGCCAAAAATATTTAAATATTATTACTGACAGGCGTCCTTTAGTTAATTTTTGTAAAGATAACAATTTATTATGTAAAACAACCATTTTAGTAGCAGTTTCGAGAACTTGACCTAAAAGTTAGTTATGTAGTTAAGTAACTATTTTTGGGATGTAACGAGGATAAAAGAAAGAAATTAGATGGTAGTAAGGTTCGAATTTTGTGCAAGGGGAGGCTCAAGAGCTACTGTAGCAAGCTAAGGTTCAAAATATCATGTAATTTTCCAGACTGATTATGATATATATCACTGATAAGCCCTTATTATCTGCATTACTGGTTTCATTTATGGTTTGTTAAATCACTCAATGTGCAATTCTGTTTCTTGTATAATGTTTTATTCATGAAATTCTTGTAGGTTGTGGGTGGAACTCAATCACTTATCTTTACTCTTTATGGTTTATTTGTTATATATGATTCATCTTAGTCCTTTATCTTTACATGATTAATACTTGTTTTAGCTTGTTTAATGTTGCCCTCTTGTTTATGAAATTTTCAGAGCAAAACAATACAAAAAGACATTTTTACTTTGTTTTATTTAAGAGATTGTGTTGGCTTGTTCTTCTAGTAGTCTGGAACAATTTATGGCAATAACATCTTTGGTGCCATTGATGGGGACGAAGCTGAAGCATACATTCTCTGGGTTTTTATCATTCAACTGGTTTTGAGAGGTGGAAAAAACCAACAAATAATTTAGACTACTTTTCACCAGACAGTATCCATAGTGGCTACTATGATGGTTGGGACAAGAATGAGACCTACTTCACCATTACACCTGGGTGTCTCGGATCCAGAGAAAATTTTGAAAGAAGCTAGAAAAATTAAAAAATCACAGTCATCCCCAACTTTATGTAGCCCTAATAAATTTGACCTATTGTCACCCTTTCCATTTTTCAAAGAATAAAAACAAGATTCATCATGGTTAACACCTTCTATACCTATTATCATCTTTCAGGTTTTTACTGACCCATAGTCCTTTAAGAAAGTAAAAACTCAGTATTTTGGAAAGATCCCTTTGTTTCAAATCAAAACTAGCAAAATCTTGTTTCATCCTAGTTCCAGTCTAGTAAACAAACCTTTTCCTTCACCAAATCCTAGTAGTTCCACAATGGCTTGACAACAGCATTTGGACATGATGGATAGAATGGTGGCCGCTAGGTATGCACCATTAGTCCTTCCTCAACCATTGAATGCCCTTCCAGGAGGGTATTATCAGAAATATTTGCCAAGGTTCAATGGGCAGGGAGAAACAACTACTGAAGAGCATTGGGATTCCTTTCTTAGCTATGCAGACAACCAAAACATTGAAGCAAAATATGTATGGATGATAGTGTTTGTGCAAAGTCTAGATGGGGAAGTTAGGAAGTGGTTCAGGGAATTACCAGCAAATTCAATCACCTTGATAGAAGAGTTACAGGATGCATTTATGAGGCAATGGGGTGATATAAAGGACCACATTTACTATATTACTAAATTTGGAGCCTTAAGGAGGAACAAGGATGAAACCATAGCATATTTTTCTAAAAGGTTTAACAAGATGTATGGTAGAATTCTAGCAGAAATCAAAACTTCCAAACCTTCAACAAAACTTACCTATGAAAATGCTTTTAATCATGAATTTTCTTTACACCTAAGAGAAAGAAGACCAGTCAGTCTATTGAACATGCAAGAAGCAACATTAGAGGTAGAATCCAATATCCTAGCTTTTAATAGATTGAAAGTGAATTCAGATCAGCAAACTTATGATAGAAAAGCTAAAAAGGAGGTTGCTCCAGTAGTTTCAACATCACAATCAACTGATAGTAAAATTGATGAAATGACTAAAATTCGTAAAAATTTTAACAGCAAAATTAAACAAATTGGAATTGGGGAAGAATTCAAACAGGCCTACTCAAGAAGGGGAAAGAAACCCTAATAACCCTAATTAGTTTAGACGCCAGTTTGCACCTAAATTTATTCCCAGAGAAAGAAGAAATAATGATATACAAATGGAAAGAAGGGAAGCTAAAGATTAGAAGGTGCCACCACCACTCCAAAACAATGTCATTGATGAGGGAGAAGAAGAGGTAGATGAGCAGTTTGAAGATACAAATCAAGGCATAAATCATTTTGGGGAACTGTTGACAGAAGGTTTTTTAACTGAAGAAGATTATTTAAATTCTGAGTATTATGATGCAAATATTTTCCAGATAGAGAATGATTTAGGTCTTGAAGTAACAGCTGAGATATGCTAGTCTGAACCCAAGAGGACTATTGGTTTAAGGTCGAGACCAAAGCAAGTTGCTTAGAACCCTAGAAAGAAAATAGTTCTTCCTCCTAAACAATCATGCAGTCAAACACGGGAAAAAGGGCAGAATCAGGGCAATCCAAAAAAGGTTATTGAAGTTGAATAAGTAAATAAGAATCTGCAGAATTTTAATTTTGAAAATGATTTGTGTAAAATTAAAGTTCCAATGCCTTTTACTGAGTTGATAAAAAATCCTTGTTATCAAAATTTAGTTTTAAAGATGATGGGTTCAGCAGTTGGTCAAATACCTTAAGATACAGTAAACCTACAAGAAGAGCATCCTAGAATTTTCATTGGTTCTACATTAGCTGATAAAATTGAAAGTGATTCAAATTCATCTCCACCATTCTATGTAACATTAACAATTCATGATCAGATGATTCATAATTGTTTACTTGACTCTGGTGCTTCTCACAATTTGATGCCTAAGGCAGTTATGGAGGCTTTAGGGTTAAGTATTACAAAAACCTATCATGACTTATATGCATTTGATTCCAGGTCTGTTAAATGTTTGGGAGTGATTAAAGATGTGGTGGTAAATTTAACACAGTTACCTATGAAAAGTGTCATCATGAATGTTGTGGTGGCAGATATTGCTCCTAAATTTGGAATGTTACTTTCTAGGTCTTGGGCTAAGAAGGTCGGGGGTACCTTACAAAAGGATTTGTCATATGCAACAATTCCTGTTTTTGGAGGTGGGAATAGGAGTTTGTATAGAGAATTACAGTTTGCTTACATTGTTACTGATGATAGGAATCCAATAAATCATCCATTATATGATGTAGAAAAGGATTTGGGCTCTTGCATGTTACACTTCAGTGATGACAATACAGCTGGTATGTTACAGGTTGAGAGGGAAAAACCAGTCAAGCGTTATTTGGAACAAAAAGATGAGTTGTGGAAAATGTATTTTGATAGCTCCTCATCCAAGGAAGGAGCAAGAGCAGGTATTCTGTTAATTTACCCTGGTGGTGAATCAATAAGTTTGACGTATAAGTTGGAGTTTGTAACTACAAACAATACAATAGAGTATGAGGCATGGATATTGGGTTTAAAGGCTACAAAAGATATGGGCATTCAACAAATTTCTGTCTATGGCGACTTCGAATTAGTTGTCCAGTAGGTGAGGGACAATTATCAAGTAAACCAGGATTTGTTGAAAGTGTAAAGGGATGAGGTTTGGGACATGATAGATAATTTCTTTATAGCATTTAACATTTCCTATTTTCCTAGAGATCATAACCAGACTGCTGATTCACTTTCTCTAGCAGCAACTCATTTCAAGATTTCAAAAACAACTCATTTAAAGTATCCCATAGAAGTCAGGTACAGAACTTCAGTTCCTGATAATATCAAACAATGGAGAGTTTTTGAAGATGACTTGGAGATTAAGAGATTCTTAGAATTGACTGGTGAGTTCTCTAATTCTTTAATTGATCAAGAGCAAGATGATGGGACTGAAAATGTTGAGGGATATTTAGAAAATGAAATTGTTGGTCATAAAATTATTGAGCTGAAAGGTAATTTTATTTCCAAGGGTTTGGTTCCCCTTGAAAGGATTTTTTCAAAAGATGACCCTCCATTAAAACCAGCTATGCAGTCTTCAGAAGAGAATGTTATGGACTCTAATATTGGTACAAAGGAGCAGCCCAAGATAGTGAATATTTCTAACGCACTTTCACTGGAGCAAAGAGACAGGTACATTGAGTTGTTGAAAGAACATGTTGATATTTTTTCTTGGTCATACGAAGATTTAAAAACTTATGACACTAGTATTATTCAATATAAAGTGCCTTTGAATTCTAATGTAAAACCATTCAGACAGAAACTAAGAAGAATCAATCCTGCATTATTTCCTGTTATAGAAAAAGAGGTTAAAAAATTATTGGATGCAAAAATCATTGTTCCTCGTAGATACTCATCATGGGTAGAAAACCTAGTTCCTGTCAGGAAAAAGAATGGACAGATAAGGTTGTAGACTTCCATAATCTGAATAGGTCCTCACTAAAAGGCAATTATCCATTACCAAAAAATTAAGCAAATCTTGCCGAAGGTGGTGGGTGCTCAGAGGATTTCAATGGTGGATGGATTTTCTGGATATAACCAGATTGCAATGCATCCAGATGATCGAGAGAAGACAACCTTCACTACCCCTTGGGGTACCTTCATGTATGACAAAATTCCATTCGGAATCATGAATACTGGGGCCACCTTTCAAAGGGCTATGGATATAGCCTTTGTTGGGGAGAAAGAGAAGTTTGTTGTGATTTAATTGGATGATATTACAGTGTTTTCACAATTTGATGAAGAACATCTAAAGCACCTCAAACACACTTTATTAAAATGTAGAAAATATGGACTGTCACTAAATCCAAAAAAGTCTCATTTGTTGTGCAGGAGGGTAAGCTACTAGGACATTGGTTTCAGCTGATGGGATAAGGATAGATCCAGAAAGAGTCAAGGCCATTTTAAAAATTAGTTTGCCTAGAAGTAAGAAGGATGTGCAATCTGTTATTGGGAAAATTAATTTTCTGCGCTGGTTTATACCAAATTTTGCTGAAACTATTAAACAGATCACAGCTATGTTGAAGAAAGATCAGGAAGTAAAATGGAAAACAGAGGCCAGGGATTCATTTGAGAAGATAAAGCATGCTCTTATAGAAGCATCGGTTCTAGTGAGCCCTGATTTTTCAAAATATTTTCTGACTTTTTTCTTTTGCATCACAGGACACAATAGTTGTTGTTTTGTTACAGAAAAATGATGATGGATTGGAGCAGCCAATTGCATTTTTCAGCAAGACTCTCAGGGATTCAAAGTTGAAGTACACTACCTTGTAAAAGCAAGCTTATTCACTGGTAAAGGCATTAAATTTTTTTAGAATTTATGTCTTACATTCAAAATTCATTGCTTATGTTCCCAATGCTGCCATTAAGGATATTTTAACTCAGCCTGATAGTGAAGGGAAACGAGGAAAATGGATTGCTAAGATAATGGAGTATGATGTAGAAATCAAGCCTACTAAGTTGGTGAAAGGACAAGGTCTAGAAAATTTATTGGCTGATTCAAACTGTGAAGCTTTAGGCCTTCATCTAATCGCGAAACAGCCTATATAGGAAGAATTGCAAGCTGAGCAAGAGAAGGAAAAGATTATGGAGAAGTAAGCAGAATCTACATGGTATGCAGACATTGTATTTGCAGTGTCTTGAACATCTAGACAAAAAGGAAGTTAGGTCATTGAAATTAAAAGCTACTAAATATTGTTTAGTAGATCAGCAGTTGTATTGGAAGGAACCAGGAGGTATTTCGCTTAGATGTTTAGACAAATTAGAAATTGAGGAAGTAATTTTAGAATCACATGAAGGTGCTTGTGGAGGACATAGATACTGGAAAGCTACTGCTTATAAAATCCTGAGGTCTGGATATTACTGGCCTTCTTTGTTCTCTGATGTATATCATTAGGTCAGAGCTTGTGTTCCTTGTCAAAAGTTTGCTGGTAAACAGAAGGTTCTATCTTTACCATTGAAACCCATTGTAGTGAATGCCCCTTTTCAGCAATGGGGTTTAGACTTCATAGGTGAGATAAACCTTGCATCCTCTAGACAGCATAGATGGATCCTGACAGCCACTGATTTTTTCACTAAATGGGTGGAGGCCATTCCCACTAGAAATGCAAATGATAAGGTGATAATCAGTTTTATTCAAGAAAATATTCTTAGCAGATTTGGCTATCCTGAGAGGTTAATGATTGATAATGATAAATCCTTTAAGTCTAAATCTATGGTTGCATTTTGTGAACAAAATGGGATTGTCTTGAAGCATTCAACACCTTATTACCCTCACAGGAATGGTTTGGCAGAATCAACCAATAAGAATATTATTCAGAGCATCAAGAAGTTGTTGAGTCAAAATAAAAGGTCATGGGATTCAATGTTAAAATATGATATTTGGGCAAATAGGATAACAACTAAGAAAGCAATTGGAACTTCTCCTTTTCAGTTAGTATATGGCACTGATGTGGTCTTTCTAGTTCAGCTAGGTATTCTAGTGATGAAATTCTTTCAAGATAGTCAAGAGGAACCAAGTGATATTCAAAGGAGAGTTTATGCACTGATTGAACTACAGCAGGAACGTGAAGCTGTGGAAGAAAAAGCTCAAATACACAGAAGGCCAGATAAAATAAAGGTTTGACAAGAAGATAAAAGAAAACACTTTTTCCTCTGCAGATATAGTACTAAGATGGGATGCAAGAAAGGAACAGAAAGGTAAGCATGGTAAATTTGACAGTTTGTGGTTTGGTCCTTTCATAGTTTTAAAAATTTTGGAGAACAATACCTTCATATTGCAGACTTTGGAAGGTGAGGAATTATCCAATCCAGTAAATGGACGATTCCTCAAACACTTTTACAGCTATTGAGGGTAAGAAACTTGTAATTTCATTGTATATACCAGTGTGATAGAGATTGAATAAAGAATCCATAGCCCAATGGATGTTTTGCTGAGTAGAATATAGGTTCAGTTAAGTGGCAGAAGGCACTGATCTACAAGTTCTTGAAGCCTCACAAGGAGGAATTCATCCCGCAGCAGGAGCCAGATGTTATAGCTAGTTTTTGTTTTTAAATTACATGTTTTTCATTTTCCCCAAAGCATTGTTTTCTTATTTCTTTTAAATTTTAAGTTTGGTTTTGAGGTATTAGAAATTTTGAGCATATTTTTATTTGATTTCATGTTGTTTCATTTTTATTTTACTTTATTTTGCTCGTTTCATAGTTTTAATGGGCTTATTAGATGTACATATTTCTGAAAAGTTGAAAAAACTTATCATAAGGTTTAATCTAAGTTTGGTCATATTAACTAACCCTTTGTTTTGGAGCCATTTGTCAAAAATATTCATCAGACAAATTCTTGTAGCGCAAAAGGGAAAGACCGTGAACTAAAGCACTACAAGAAAGTCGAGGCACTAAAAAATTATAATATCAAGTCGTGAATGTTTCAAAATCACAAATGATGGAAGTTGTTACATCTGCAAAGACAAAATGATACGTGTATAGACCTCATAATCCTTACGACAAGTGTGCATGATAAGGTAAATATTATGTAAGTAAATCGCAGCTGTTCAAAATATTGAAGAGTGGAAATTTCTTACACACTTATGATACTGCATCCTCAGAGCTTTTCCAAAGCTAGTGGCAAATTTGATGGGCATATGAGAAGGTAAGAAGATCATGGGTTCACCTGTTGTTTTTCTAATTTGACAAAATTATTAAAAGAACTGGGCGTAATCTTGGCCATTGAAGATAGAACTCTGGATGTTTGTTTGACATGTATGAGGACAGGAGACTGCATATTCAGCATTTTAAATCATCATTGTGACAGGTATGCAACCACATACAGAAAGCATTAACTAATTCATGATTTTCATCGACAGAGGATTAGTTTTGGTAAGGGAAATTGAGAAATTGCAAGTTTATGGTCCTGATTTTACTCAGCTTCTAGTTTCATTGCTGTAGTGAGATATTTTCGAAATAGTTTTCAACTATTTGTGAAAGAAAGATACAGTTAGGGTTAGTGCAAATAAATGAAGAGGAGTGGTAAAACCAACAGGGTTGAACCTTCTGATATGGGTTGGGCTAATAGCTTTCCTAAATGTGCAAAACTGTTCCAGAGAGTTGGCTGGTTTAAATACTTCGAAAAGATTGATGGTTTTCATTCTTAAGTATCATATGGGTTTTCCCATGGGTTAGATAAAGATACGGTTTTGTTCAATACCCATAAAATTAAGTTAACTAGAGAATTGATAGCTGAAGCAATAGACATTGCAAATGAGGGTGAATTTTGGCTTAAGAAAGTGCCATTTACCTTCAATTCAAAGGATTTCTTGTTGCCTAAGGTTGAAGCAGATTGGGGCAAGGGTGTGCATGTACAAAATTTCACCTAAGTGGAGGGAGCCTATCAGGATTTTACAGAGTTATATAACTTGTGAAGGTATATTTGCTTTTGTCTTCAAGTATCACATCAGATTTCTACAGCATCTAAACCAAGAGTCCGAGATGAATCTTCCCTTTTTCTTTCTAAAGAGCCTGCAGAAAATGTCAAGTAGGGTAAAAGGACATAAAGATCATACCCAGCAATCTATATTCCACCATGGACTAATTAAACTGATCATTTTCACTATGCTTCAGAAAAAGGGTAAAACTTGGGACTACTTCTTGTTTTGGTCAGGGTTTCAGAGTGAAAAAGAGGACCAGTCCAAAAAGATACAGGTGAACAAACTTCACAACCTGGTTAAAAGATTAAAGAAGAATTCATTGTTGAGTCAGTAGAAGAAAATGTTCAAGAGGACTTTTCAACTCAGAAGCTCGAAGAACTTGTATGTGAAGAGCAAAGAGAGATTTATGAAGATAATCAGATAGAAGTTTCTTAAAATGTAGAAGAAGTCTAGGAAGCAGTTTTGAAACAGGAAGAAGAAAGGACATCAGTTGAAAATGATCAGGATTTCACTGATATTCAAGAAAACATAGCAGATGTTTTTGTTCCAACCAAGCTTGAACCTGAGAACGTACAAATTCCAAGTAAAAAACTCAAAGGGAATTCAGTGGTTGAGCTAAAGAATGAGGGTGTACAAATTTCCAGTATAAAGTTTCATGGGAAGTCTTATGCAATGATAGGAGAATCAAATTGGAGACCCAAAACAAGAGTAAAGAATAAGCTAAAACTTAACATGAAAAGAATGTTAAACCCTAGATTGATGAAGGACAAAATTAGTGTAATAGAAGACTCCTCATCTCGAGAAGATTTGGAAGAAGATGAAGACCTGAATTCTCAGTAGGTAGATAGTAAGAAAGAAGATTCATTGACAGTGAAATCATCTTCAATAAAAAACAGAGTTATAGAACAGTCAAAATATTCCAGTATTAAAGGGGATAGGTCTCAAAAGGTTCCTGTAGTAGTAGCAGATCAGCATGAAGAAGATGATGATGCAATTTTCAAAAAACTGAATATCCCTCGGTTATCAGAGAAAGCTTCCTCATTTCAAGAAGGAAAATGCATATATTTAGAAAATGAAAATCTTCACAAGACTGTTAAACAGTATAAGTATCAAATCAATTTTCTGAATGAAACCAATGAGGGTTTGGTCATGGAAAATGGGAGATTAAGGCAAGATCTTGAAGATATTGACACACATTACCAGGAGCTGATTGTCGTTTCAAAGGAAGCTTTAAAAAGGAAGAGGCAGACTCAAGGAAAATTTGAGGAGTTAAACTAGAAAATCCAGGATTTAACTCAACAAAATCAAGAACTGTCAAGGAAAGTTGAAGACTTGGAAGCAGAAGAACAAAGGACCAGAAGGAAATCACAAGCTCTGGAAGGTATAGTACTTCTGGATGAAGTAGCCAAAAATCTTTAAAGATCATTACTGACAGGTGTCCTTTAGTTAATTTTTGTAAAGTTAACAGTAGTATAATGTAAAACAATCATTTTAGTAGCAGTTTCAAGAACTTGACCTAAACGTTAGTTATGTAGTTAAGTAACTGTTTTTGGGATGTAACAAGGATAAAAAAAAGAAATTAGATAGTAGTCAGGTTCGAGTTTTGTGCATGGGGAGGCTCAAGAGCTATTGTAGCAAGCTAAGGTTCAAACTCTCATGTAATTTTCCAAACTGATTATGATATATATCACTAATAAGCCCTTATTATCTTCATTACTGGTTTCATTTATGGTTTGTTAAATCATTCAATGTGCAATTTCGTTTCTTGTATAATGTTTTATTCATGAAATCCTTGTAGGTTGTGGGTGGAACTCAGTCACTTATCTTTACTCTTTATGGTTTATTTGTTATATATTATTCATCTTCGTCCTTTATCTTTACATGATTTAGTACTTATTTTAGCTTTTTTAATGTTACCCTCTTATTTATGAAATTTTCAGACCAAAACAATACAAAAAGACAGTTTTACTTTGTTTTATTTAAGAGATTGTGTTGGCTTGTTCTTCTATTAGTCTGGAACAATTTCTGGCACTAACACTATGTAATTAAAAGTGGTTAGGGTTTAGTTAACGATAGTGGAAGTCATTATGGATGGTCTTACAGCCACACCCTGTATGCGTACATCATTTTTGATATTGTTGAAAGTATAAATAAATTGAATATGACCCTTAGGGTCTTTGCATTTTTCGAGGAAATTCCTTGTGTAAGCAATGGTTTCCATCTGAATGGGCTTACGGCCATAATTTTGCGAGACCATAATCTTTTAACCTTGTTATTTTTTAATTTTTAAATATATTACAACCCATATGGTCTTTTGGTTTCTGTGGAGTAAATTTGTCATTAAAATCGTGTTTAAATGATATAATGCATGCATTTGGTTTGGATTCTTTTTAGATATGGTTACTATATTTTATTAATACTCGGATGCCATCTTATATGGTCTTATTACTGGTCTTTGGAAAGGAAAGATTCCTTGTTGCGAATTGTTGGGAATCTTGATTTAAAAATTGTAATTTGGATTTATTTGGTTACCTTAAATCTGGTTATTGACTGTTAGTTTTAATAAAATGATAGGATATTTGTAGATCCGTAAATGGTTTGTTGGATATGTTAGGTATATCATAACTTATATAATCTTGTATGTGACTGTATTTTGATGATTAACCTATATAATATATATATATA
>LPNX010553342.1:161138-197140 GCA_001517045.1 Pseudotsuga menziesii
TGAACGTGTTGTATATCTATCTTAATAGTTTTATGAATAAATTAATCTCATATTATTTAATTAGATCCCCTTGATCCCGATCTGAACAGTCTCGATCTAATATCAGGGTTTAAAAAATACTTTAAATGATATATCTATAGCTTAACCTGATAGGGTATACATCCTGTGTACAGTAATTTCAATTGTTGTTTAGGTTCTGACTGTAATTTGATTAGTATTTGAATAATGTTAACTATAACTACTTTAATCGTAATTTAACTAGATCTGCGACATAAGAAATAGTTGAACATAAATAATTCACAGATATTTAATCATTTAACAAAAGAAATCAAATCTATAGTAGACAAAATCATTTAGAAATCCTTAACTCGGGTATGGATGACCGATCCAAGAAGCTTTACTAATCAAATCTAATAATTCATAGGCATAAACAAAATACATAAATAGATCTAGAATCGATATAAAAACAAGATCTAGAATCAATACAAGATAGATAATTGTTCAATAAGAATGCATAAAACATTTGTACTTATGAATATAGCTGCAAATCCAGGTTTAAAATAAACATCCTACTATAATTAGAAAAAGAATAAGAAATCTGGCACCACTGCTGGGAAAACAGAAATGGAATAGTCGTTCCTCCCAACCAACTTCTAGAGCAATCAAATTACTTTCTCCACAACCCCCGAGCATGTTCGTTGAACCACAAGAGCAAAATCCACTTAATGCGCCATCTCTTGCATTATCAGATTCAATCCTTGTCCAATGCTATCCTCATGATTGCTAATGGACATACTATTATATAGTATTTTGCCTAAGACTTGGTCATTTATGAGCGTCGTGCTCTTTATCACTCAACTAGGAGTTGTGACCTGATTTTGGTGAAGATGCCTCCTGCACCTTGATTTCTCACTCAATAGATACAACCACTTGTCTTTTCCTCTTGTGGGTCAGCAAACACTCTTCAACAACTATTCCACTTATGTCCCCTTCAGTATCTTTCATTAATAAAAGAATAATTCATTACATTTGTTTTATTTTTTACTTTTTGTCAAAATTATTTAGAATAATAAAATAAAATATATCAACATAAATTAAAAATAAATTATTAATTTTAGGTGCATTACATACACCTCCCCTTAGAGGATAACAACGTCCTTGGTGTTACTAACTTTCTGATTTATTCTTCCATTTCTTCATCTTGGAATAGGATTGGATATGCCTCCCACATAACACTTTCCAATTCCTAAGTAGATTTGTCTGGACTAAGGTGCTTCCATTGCACCTTGACTTGTTCGATGGTACGGTTTTGAAGTAAAATTTCTCTCATGTCAATAATACGCTCCGGTCCCATATGGAACTCTCCTTTGGGTTCCACTTGGATAACATTCCAATCGATCACATGAGTAGCATCATGAATATATCTCTTTAAAATAGAAATGTGAAAAAAATTATGTACTTTAACAGTGGGTGGTAGGGCTAACTGGTATGCAACCGGCCCCACTTTAGCCAAAATTTCAAATGACCTGCAATACCTAGGTGCCAAGTTTGAATACTTTCCCAATATCAAAGAGATTTTCTTGGGTTTTTCCTTTGTGTACACATGCTCACCCACCTGGAACTCTTTAGGAGTTTTGTTTAGGTCAACATAACTTTTATGCCTGTCTTGGGAAGCCTTCAAGTTTTATTGCAAATGTTTCACAGTTACTTCCATATACTTTAATAATTCGGGTCCCAACATTAACCTATCAACTGGACTGCTCCAAGAAATTGGAATATTACATTTGCATCCGTATAGAATTTCAAAAGGACTCATACCTGCTGATACTTGAAAATTATTATTATAAGAAAATTATACTAAGTGAAGGTAGTCTTCCCACTTACCTAGTTTGTCCATTACATACATTCTTAGCATGTCTTCTAGGAATTAATTTACCCTTTCAATCTTCCCATCCGTTTGATGATCATATCAACTGTGTGCCTAAACCTTTAAACAAATATTTCCAGAAATTGCCTATAAATTTTGCATCTCTATCTAAGATTATTACCTTTGGTACACCATGTAACTTGAAAATCTCTTTCATAAAAATACCTACAATTTTAACAACCTTATAGGTAGATTTTACAGGAATAAAATAAGCTTATTTCCTCAATTTATTGACTATGACCATGATTCAGTCATGTTTCCTGAAATTTTTAGGTAGGCCTAGTATAAAATCCATGTTAATTGTTTTCCACTTCCATTCCAGAATGGGTAGCGGTTGTAATAACCCCGCTGGATGTTGGTGTTCTTCCTTGACTTGTTGGCATTTGATGCTGTGAGCTAAGTACTCTGCTACCTCTTTCTTCATGTTAGGCCAAAATAAGTCATGTCTGATCATGGTGATCATCTTCTGGTATCCAGGATGTCCTAAATAAGGTCGTTTATGTAACTCATTTATGACTGTTAATTTGATTTATGTTGTGTTTGGTATGTACAACCTGTTTTTATGCAGCAGTAATCCTCTTCTATTTAGGATAAAATATGTTTTTATCTTATTTTTTTCATTTTTAGTAGTCTTTTCTTTTAAAATTTGGTATTCGTTATCAGAATTTTATGCACTTAATATCTGATTTTCCAGATATGATTCGTAAATTTTGCTTGCAAATAGCAAATTTGCATGACGACTCAAAGCGTCTGCAATTTTTTTTCTTTTCCCTTTATGTATTTTATTTCTAAGTCGTATTCACTTAAGAAACACAACCATCTTGACTTTCTAGCATTTAAAATTTGCTGGTAAAATAAATATTTTAGACTTATGTTATCTGACATTAGCATAAATTTCCTTCTGATGAAGTAATGTCGCCACATTTTTAATGTGTGATTAATTGCAGCAAGTTCTAAGTCGTGTGTAGTATAATTCTTTTCATGTTCTTTTAGTTTTCTAGATTCTTAGGCCACAACGTAATTCTCTTGTATTAATACCCCACCTAATCCTTCCTTACAAGCGTCGGTGCATATGAAGAAATCCTTAAAAGGGTCAGCAGATTTTAGGATAGGGGCAGTAGTTAACAGATGTTTTAATTTATCAAAGATTTCCATACACTTTTCAGTCCACTCAAACTTTTTACCTTTCTTCTGCAGTGAAGTTATGGGGCAGGCTATCTTAGAAAATCCTTCTATGAACTTTCGATAATAAGCGGTAATCCCCATAAACGATCTTGGCTATCTTAGAAAATCCTTCTATGAACTTTCGATAATAAGCGGTAATCCCCATAAACAATCTTATATCTATTACATTTTTAGGAACTGACCATTCAATGATAGCCTTAATTTTTTAGGGGTCGACAAAGATTCCATCATTGGACAAAACATGTCCTAGATATTGAATCATGTCTCTAAGAAAGTCACATTTACTGAACTTAGCATACAACTATTGTTCTCTTAATATTTGTAAAATTATCTTTAGATGTTCTTCATGTTCTTGTTCATTCTTTGAGTAAATCAGTATGTCATCAATGAAGACAACTACAAATTTATCCAGATAGTTACTTAGAATATTGTTCATTAAGCACATGAATGTTGCAAGTGTGTTTGTCAACCCAAAAGGCATTATGACAAATTTGTAGTGGCCATAATGAGTCCTAAAAATGGTTTTAAAGATGTCTTCATCTTTGATCCGCGCCTGATGGTATCCAAACCTTAAGTCTATTTTAGAGAAGATTGTTTCCCCACGGAACCGATCTAATAGATCGTATATCTGGGGTAGAGGATATTTATTTTTAATAGCCATTTTATTTAGTTTTCAATTGTCTATGCACAATCTTAAGGTTTTGTCTTTCTTTTTTACAAACAAGAACGATGCTCCTCAAGGGAAAACACTAGGTCGAATATACTTTTTGTCAATCAATTCTTGTAATTGTGATTTGAGTTCTGTAAGATCTATTATATTCATTTGGTAAGGATCTTTCGATGTTGGTACCACTATGGGTATCATATCTATTGTGAATTCTATGTCTCTTTTCGGAGGTAGTCCACGCACTTCTTCCAAAAAGGTGTTTTTAAAATCCTTTAAGATAGGTATATCTTCTATTTAAAATTTGTTTTCATTATATTTATCATACATTGCATAAACAGCATATACTGTACATCCCTTACGTACTGATTTTTTCATTTGTAGAGAAGAGATCTCTCTGATCATAAATTATTCCTTTTACTTTAATTGTGTTTCCAATATCATCTATGCATGGAAAGGTTTTATGAAAACAATTCAGCATTACTCTGCGTTTTTCTAGCCAATCCATTCCTATTAACATATCATAGGAATCTAATGGTAAAATATTCATATTAGAATGCATATTGAAATCATTCATTAATATTTCATATCCTTTTACATAACTAGTGACTTTACGTTTAGTGCCTATGGCTAACTGTACCAACCATGAGTTATCAATTTTTTTCAAATTTTTCTGATACTAATTTACATAATTCAACTATTCTAGATGATACATAACTCAAACTTGCACCTGAATCAATTAGTATGGAAATATCTTGACTTTTTATCATACCTTCGATCTCGACCATTGAAGTTTGAAGGTATGCTTGTCGATTCTCCAACGCAACGCTGATTTTGGGCATGCTCCTCACCATTTCTCCAACTATAACAACTTCTTGAATAGAGTGAACATTAATTTTTTTCTTTCTTATTGGACAGTATTTAAAATAATGTGGCTTGCCACATTCTCAAATTTTAAGGGTTCCCGCTGTGCAGTGTTCTTATTAAAAGTAGTGGGAGGTTCTCTTTCATTTGATGCAGGATTCTGTGGTTTATAATTTTTATAGTTGTTACCTTGACACCCTTTGTAATTATTCCCTGTATTTTTGTGGAATTTATTATTTTTCTTTCTTGGATCAAAGTTATCTGGCCTTTTAGTATTCCAAATTGGTACACTTTCTCTTTTATTTTTATTCTAGTCGTAACAGAAATTTGCTTCTCTCATTCTTTCTTCCAGCATCTTCGCATTGTGATACTCAATCCGCTCTTTAAACATGATAAGAAAACAACTACGAAAATGTTGTATCTTTGGTTTTTCATATGTTATATATGGTACGTAACGAAGCAGACTCAAGAATTTACTACAAAACTCTTTCATAGTCATAACTCCTAGTCTTAGCTCGTAAAAGTCTTTATCATTCTCTTTGTAAAATTCTTCTGAAAGGAATTTTTGTTTAAAATGTTTTTTAAAGGTTTTCCATGTTACATATCTTTCCTTTATTCCCTTTACTTTCTTTATATCCTGCCACCATATATCCACTTTTCTAGTTAAATTATATATGGCCATTTTAGCTTTCAGTTTGTCAGAGTAATTCTAGATTTGGAAGTATTTCTTAATCCCTGAGAACGAGGCTTCTACCTCTTCTCATTTTCTAATATCACCATTAAACATTGGTGGTTTAATGTTTTTAAAATCCCTGTAGATTTCTTCATACAGTTTGTACTTATTTTTCCTTTTATTATTATCACTACTTTCACTGGAATCTTATTGTTTTTTTGTGTGACATTTGACTGATTCCTCACTAGAAACTTCAACCCTATGATTGGAAAATTTCAGTTTCCTTCCCTTACGTTTGTAAGGTGTAGTTTTTTGCATATTATGTTTGGGTTCCTTGTTTTTCTTTTTTTCATCATTATGTATTTTAGCTAGTAAAATATTATTGGGTTCCTCTTGAGCTTTCAGGATTCATTCATTATCCTCCTTAACTCTTTTTAACTATGATCTTAGTTCTTTAACAATACTTTACAGTTTAGATTTATTATCTTGACTTTCATTCAAATTACCCGGATCTCACCGTCCCTTAGATTACCCTCTTCATTATTTATAGGATTTCTACCGCGAGACTCTTCTTTTGCATACATCCCTACTTTTGCCATATTTTTCCTACAAAATAAAGTTATCCTTCTCTTCCTATTTTGTAAGAGAATCACATCAAAAAATAAAGTAAAATTAGTTTTCTGGTTTCTTTATCATTTTTAGTGTTGGTCTAGTTTAGGCCTAGTGCTGTCACCATGCTATGATACCATTATGTCATGCACCTAAAAAGTCGTAAAATAAAAAACAAAGTGTACACACATTTAACTAGAACTCTTCATACAATTCTAGCAAGCATTGTTACTTGTGAGTTTAATTAATGATGTTATGTAAAGTTACTTACATGATTATGCGGCTTCTGTCAGGTTTCGCCAGCTGTGGTAATAGCAGATTTTTAACCGTTTCTTACATACAGCCACACCCGAAGGTGATGTTTAAATAATTGCTTTCATTTTTAACATGTTTTACTAGGGCCTTATTTAGCCCCAAGGCTTGGGAGACTAGACTATAGTCTTGATCCCACCTTGAAAGTGTAATATGGTTTACCATAGTCCTAAAGTGCAATGTTTAAAATAAAATTAGAAAGTACCTTGGTCCTATAGCGCGAAGGTTCTATGGTAAGGTTTGATTAATTGGAATTTGTGGTGTTAATCCATGGTTTGAAAAGTTAATGTAAAGGTCATTGGTTTGTATGGTTATATGTTTAAATGGCAATGGTTTTTATGTGATACGGGTATATACCATAGTTTGTAAAAAAATGGCCCGATGCAATGATTATAGTCCATCATTAGATCTGGTCATGAGTTATTAAGGTGAAAAGGGTTGTACCTTGGTTAAATTAAGGTTTAAAGGTGTTGTCCTAGCTGTGAGTTGACATCGCAGCCAGGATTTAATTGCTGGTCTGGGAGTGCATCCCAGTCATCTACTTGTGCAGCATGATGTAAATATCTTAATAGGGTTTAATGTCTTGTAATTCCTGTATGAAACCTTCATTCTTGGTTTGTTTGGTCTGTGGGAGAGAGTCAAGCTCTGCTTTGTTTATTGCGACCTTTTTGGGTTCTCTGGTGTAAAATTTTCTATGATTTTGATGGCATTGTGGTCAGTTTCTTTCCAAGGTGTTCCTGCATTTTCCATGGCTTCCAGGGCCTCCTACAAAATAGGTGGATGGCCACCTATATCCATATGGATCAGTGTTCCCCCTTAGGAAGCAATGGTCTACATTTCTTTGAGTGCCCCAATCAAATGGGGAAAGTTATGTTGAACTTGACTCTTGGTGGGACACTTTCCTTGGTGGAGTAGCTGCCCTACTTTGAGAACCCAATATATTTGGATCTTCTACTGGCAGGGGCCCTTAACTTGTGTTTCCATGATCCAATCAGTGGTTTCTTGATCCATGCAATCAGGGTTAATCTTTGTAGGTGTCAACTGCTCTGCCACCTATGATGTGTCTAGCAATGGNTGCCCTTAACTTGTGTTTCCATGATCCAATCAGTGGTTTCTTGATCCATGCAATCAGGGTTAATCTTTGTAGGTGTCAACTGCTCTGCCACCTATGATGTGTCTAGCAATGGAGGAAAATATGGGTGAAGGAGCTCCACATTAAATACTAGATGCAAGCCAAGGAATGGAGGAATGCTTAGTTTGAAGGAATTATCATTGTTTTCCTCGGTGATGGTGTATGACCCATATTGAAGTGGATGAAGCTTATGATGGGGTCTTGTGAGACTCTCTTTATGCAAACACAACCAAACCTCATCACCCTCCTTGAACTTGTGTGGAACCTGATGCTCGTAATGTCGATACGTGAACTTGGTATTAGCTTTTTTTTAAATGTCACAGACATGTTGGAGGATTTGTTGGATTCATTCAAAAAATATGGTGTCCTTATTAGCCTCATTTTGGTTATGGTTCGATTCCTCCCATGTGGATGTAATGGGTAGAGCTACATCAATTGGGGCTAGTGGTTGGAATCCCATGAACACCTAAAAATGGTTGTGGTCAGTAGAGCTATGAAGTGATATGTTATATCTATGTTGAACATATGGAAGGATATCATCCCATGTGTGGATTTCCATGGCCAATTGGGATTAGGAAGAGGGGTGTATAACCCCTACTTCTTGATGATAGGTTTCACAATGGTGTAGGCAGTGCAGGATTTGATATATCATCCAACATCTTGTGGATATTGGGACAATAAAAATACTTCTGCAATGTTTCTATTGTCTTTTCGGTACCAAATTCCCATTCCAACTGACTGTAATGAACTTCCCAAATTAGCTTTGCAATCTCTCTTGAAGGAACGCACAGATGGCCCAGGAAACATAGCAATCCTTTCTAGAGATGAAAGTTTGCCATTGGTGTGCCTGCACATAGTGCTTGATAGATGTAAGAAAATTCAAGATCATTATCATATAGTTGAGGCCACCCAGAGGTCTTGTGGCCACAAGAGTTGAGAACCGTGGTCAGTGTTGCTACTAGAGGTGACTAAGGCAATCGACGACTCGAATGGTGTTGCCCTTATTTTATTTAATTTTCATGTGGAATTGTTTCAAGTAGGTGGAAAACTTTGTGTGGCGGTCATTCTATAACTTTCCTTGGGTTTGCATGAACTGCAGGGGATTGCGATCAGTTTGGTTGACTATCTCTTTTCCTAAGATGTAATGCTTCCATTGGTGTCAATATTGGACAATGGACTACATTTCCTTATAATAGGTGGGGTACTTGCAGAATGTATCTTAAAGAGTCTCATTTTGGTATGCCATTGGATGGCCATGTTGAGTGAGGACTGCACCAACAACATAGTTCAAAGCATATGTCTCAATCTCAAAGGGTTGTTGCAGATCTACTATGTTAAAAATGGGCATCGAACATATCATTGCTTCAACTCCTCAAAATCTTGTTGTTGTGGCTTGTACGAAACAAAATTGGCCTTAGATCTCCTTTTGGTCACCTGGCCAAGGGACCAAACAATATTAGAGAATCCCAACACAAATTTGCAATAGAATTTGGAAAAGCCTAAGAATATGCAAAGCTTTGTAAGAGTTGTCGGGGTCAGCTAATCGCTAATGGCTTGGACATTGGCTAGATCCACATGAACACCATGTTCATCCATGATGTATCCCAGATACTGGACCCTCTCCATGCCAAATAATAACTTCTCTATATTAGCATATAACTTATGCTATTGCAGGGTGCTAAGCACCCAGTGGATATGTTACAAATGTTATTCCCATGTTCTGTTGTAGATGAGGATATAATCTATATGTACAACCACAAAATAATTAGTGAATGGCCAGAGAATATTTTCCATCATCCTCATGAACTTTTCTAGAGCATTAGTCAAGTTGAAAGGAATGACCAACCACTCAAAAAGGCCTTCCCTATATTTGAAGGCAGCCTTCCAAACATCAGTCTACTCAATTAGAACCCGATGATAGCCATACTTCATATCAATCTTACTGAAATATTTTTCACCCTTGAGATGGTCCAGATGGTCATGGATCCAAGGAATTAGATGTTGATTCTGGACTGTGATTTTGTTTAAATCTCGGTAATCAATACATACTCGCCATGTCCCATCTTTCTTCTGCACCAACACAACTGGACTCCCATAAGGTGAGGATATGGGTCTAATATTCCCTTTATGGATTAATTCTTGAATCTGATGTTTGATTTATTCATTTTCCATGAGGGAACGCATGTATACTAGCTTGTTAAGTAAAGAATCCTTGAGTATCAAATCAATGTAATGATTGACTTGGAAATGTATCGGAACCCCTGTAGATGTGGTGAAGATGTCTTTGTATGCTTCCACAATCATTTCCACGTGTTTCTACTTTGTATAGGGATCCCATGTGGAGGTGGTGGATGTTGTTGTGATCTTTTGTTCAACTTTAGAGAGAATCATGAAGAGGAAAATTTTCCCTATTTGGGAGATTACCTTACTACACTTCTTAGCTATGATGAGGGACATTGAAGTAGTGGGTATTGTTGTTGGTATCTTGTAGAGTTTCTTTCCTAAAGTAATAATGGCACTACAAGGTCTATCCCCATACATAACATGGAGTTTACACATAAATGGTTGTCATAAAAGAACATCACGCACTTCAAGAAGGGAAACATCACATATTACTTCATATTTGAAGGGATTGATGTCATATGATAGCTGACAATGTTGACTGACATGAATTTTTCGTCCTTGGCTCAACCAACCAATGGCATATGGTTAGGGGTGTGGCATCATCATTATCTTGAATATTTTTACAACCTCGACAAAGATGAAGTTATTTTGGCTACCACTGTCAACAATGAAATGTAGTAGATTCCCATGCACCCATAGTTGTGAATGGAAGAGGTGCTCCCCTTCCTTTGGATCCTCTGATTCTTCCAGTTGGATCTTTGATGTTACAATGGTGGCACTAGGTTCCACATCAATGATCTACTTTACCCTTTCTTAATCTGAATCAAAGTCTGATCAAGAGTTTGGATTTGTGTATTTTTCCTCAACCAACATTGATTGGTTTGAGTGATATTCATCAATATTGTGCCAAGGTATTTTTTGTAACTCACGCCACTTTCTAGTTTCCTTCTTTGATTTCTCATTACCCTTATCTTCCTATGGCTTGGGTTGGTTGTCAATATTTTGGCTATCCTTGCTTTTTCCTTTGCTTTGTGAGTTAGGGCCACCTTTGCTAGGCTTCTATTGTTGTTGATTTGCAAACCCAAACTCCTACTTATTCTTTTGCTTAAGGCTTTTCTCAATCTTAACAACATACTAATAAGCAACACCTAGAGAGGATATATCTAGGAAATCCATCTTTGTATGAATGTACCTATGTAGGAACTATGGAACTTTAGGACCAAGTGTCATTTGGAGTCTCTAAAACCTAGTTTTTAGTGCATGGTATGGAATATGTTGGTAAAATCCAACACTATCCGGTCTCTCTCCTGGCGCAAAATCATCCACCTGGTGTACTGGTCATCATAGTTTTCGACTAGGTGGAATTCCCCCTTGGGGAGATCGAAAAAATCCACCCAAGTGGGTTATGTCCTATATATTTCATACTCATCTCTCACATGCCTCTCATAGTACCCATTCCACCAGTCTTTGATATGGGGGAGGGACTTAAGGAGCGCAAATGGGATCTTTTCACTGTTGAAATTTTTTTGAACAGAGAAGTAACCTTCTAAAGGTTTTAACCATTTTTCCAAAGAATATGCATCTATATTTCCTTCAAATAAGGGAATTTCAAAGTTAACTTGTACCTTGAATGGAGTCACACCTCCAAAATGGTTACTCGTTCAAGGTGCATCCATCGCCTCCATCATTCATCAAAGGATCTAGGCGAGATTATCCATCATTTTGTTCCTCTGTCACGCGATGGATTCCTTGAGCAACAACTTAATATGATATCCTGCTTCGTCATCTCTCTTTTCTTCTCCTGCCATGTGAGGCTACTTGGGCCGACGAGAGTGGTTTTCCCCAAGCTCAACTAGATCGAGACCCAACTCTCAACATTTAGATCTCGTCGGATGGCATGCATTGAAAAAACACAAGAGAATATTGTTATAATACCATTAATATGGATTTATGTGAGAATGAAATGAAAGAGCATATATATATTCGCATGCAAAGATATATTGGAAGAAACACAGTGATACAATAAACTCAGATTATATTAAATGAATGAAATAGAACAAACTGTAAAATAAAAGTAGATAGAATGGTGGTAGTTATATCTCTGAGAAGAGATGTTGCATCTACGGTCATTGGTCACAACATTAATACAAAAAGAGGTCGAAATGACCTATTTATCTCAAACATGAGGGAAAGAACGCAAAAAATCCAAAAACCTAACCCTCGGAGATGATTCATTATAAATTTTGTGGTCCCAAGGTGGTTATTTAAACAATCAACTTCCCTAGGTCATAACTTTTGCATATGATCTTTATTTGGGGCGCTCAATAAACCATGAGATATATATATGTGAGTATAATCGTAGATTAGGTTATTGTGTGGGCTGATGCAGACCCCAGAAAACTTCATTTAGGGCCTCAAAACAACCCCAGAAGTTCGGGACAAGAAAAATCGTAGAAAATTGCAAAAATGGAAAATTGTTTTGAGCCAATGGAATAGGTGGGTGGCCACCTATATCCAAAAAAAAACAACCCCAGAAGGTGTGGGCTGATGCAGACCCCCAAAAACTTCATTTAGGGCCCTCAAAACAACCCCAGAAGTTCGGGATAAGAAAAATCGTAGAAAATTGCAAAAATGGAAAATTGTTTTGAGCCGATGGAATAGGTGGGTGGCCACCTATATCCTTAATTGTGGAAGTTTAGGATAACCCTTAGGTCATACTATACTTGGTGGTTTAAGCGGACAATCTCTTTCCCTTTCACTTTTTTATTTACATGTATACCTTATGTTCATTTTATGGTTGTCCTTAAATAACAAGTTGACCATTCTTGGTTGGTTTTCTTTCTTCAAGACAACCATAGCGTTTGTTCTATGTTTCTTTCATGTATATAATAATCTATTTCCTTTTCCCTTTTTAGTACTTAAAATACAAAATATGTTGCTTAGTTAAAGCCCCTTTACTCGATTGCATTGGATGCTCTTCATGCACAAGGGCTTCACTTATTGACCAATATCCTATCACGTTAGTTCATATTGTGGGTTTTAAAATTATCAAAAATTGAACCAATATATTCCAGGTATTGGGGGGATGAGGGGTTCAAGGTGGGGGTGGGTAGGGTGGTTTATAAGGATTGAGGTATAAAAAGGGGTGGGGAGGAGGTTTTAAGTATTGGGAGGGGGTTTCAAAAAAAAGAGTTTAGGGAAATATCTCTAGAAATTAAGGGTATTCTTTAATATCCCACGATCGCACGTGCTATGTGAGAGGTTCACTAAGTGAAGTCCCCGTATCTTCATGAGAGTTAGGGAACCATCCAAATAGGGAAGTGAACAAAAAGCGTTAGATAACCCCACAAAATCAATTATTTTGAGTTTTTTTATAATATGGGTTGTTAAGATAGTCTCACACACCTCACAGTTATTTCACGAGTTATTTCAATCATCAAGGTTCAAAATTTCAAATACTATTTATATTTCATTTCAGTTTCTTTATCTTAGATTATTTTGATTGTCATATATGATTTATGTTTTATCTTGAGCAAGTAAGATTTAAGTTGTAGCCCATTAATTTGGGAACTAGTTGATGTTCCTCTTACACATGCTGGCTCTGTCAACTTGAAAGGACTACAACCCCATTCCTTGGAATGTTGTGAAGAGATTAGTTGTAGTAGTATTTCATTTTTTTAATACTGTCGCAACACATGAGTCAAAGGATAAAGGAACATAACCCAGAGATTGGTTAATGATTGAGTCCCCTTGCTATCATACCTGTTGTGAACTGCCATTATTCATTTGTATGTAGCTTCATTAATGTTAAATTTTCAAGTGGTTGACCCTGAAGGAGATTTTGCAAAAAAACTTCAAAAATAATAATAATAAATATGTTATAAAACCCCAAAACACACACAAAAAAAGTAGGGGCTCATCCCCCAAACAATACTATCATGGTAACACATAAAACACTATATATTTATTTATATATAAGTACTACACACACACACACACACACATATATATATAGTTTCAGTTTGCCAAACCAAGGGACATGGTTGTGCAAGAAAGATGTGATCTCGCCACGTGGATGGCTCTATCATTTTTTTTCTTTTCAAGCAATTTTAATTATTAGAATACCAAGTGTCACAACGAGAGATTCCTTAACCTGGGGCCCTTAGTTGTAGATCCTTTAAGTATCAAAGGAGTGGGTATTTGCTGTTGGTAATTGTTCTTTGCTTGTGTAAGTATGGCCAAACCCCCTTGGGGGGGTCCCAGGCCTCTTCCTTTTCGTGGGAACCCTTCTCTCTTTCGGGGCAGCATCAAGAGCATGAAAGCGCTAGTGACAAGGAAGTGCCAATAAGTATTCTTCTAGGCTGCATGGACTACTCTAAGTTCTGACCATTTGATTTTATGCCATGTTATTGCTCTTAAACTTACTAGGTAACTTGATGAGTTAAAAAGTGTATGTTTGTTTTGGATGAACTTTAAAATGGTATTGTTTTCCTTTTGCATGCTTGATTAATCAACTTAAAATTTGATAAAAATACATTAATTGAGTCAGCCTTTCATCAATCCTCACTTCCCCACACCTTGAACCATTTTGAATTATTACAGGTGCTTGAATTTTCAAGAATTAATTCGCATAACACAATGAGCACCCCAGAGGTTTCATACATCCAAAATAACAATATTTTTCATGGTTGTAGAAACTTCTTATAAGGCTAAAAAATAAAATTCTTAATGCAGATTTTGTGGCCAACCTTATTGCCAGTCACTTGGCTCACTTCCCAATGACTGTTAGAATTCCTTGGAGCTTTTTTCAAGGTAAAACACCCAAAAAATAGGATTCTAACTCATTGTCCACGCATAACAACCTTTGAAACACACGATTTTGTAGATATTATAGGTGGTTTTAGGCTTTTCCCGGAAAGTATACCACTCAAATACTCACCTAGGTAAGTTTACCTCACCCGAGTTGACTCGAGAATCAAATCTTGCTTGTTTTCTTACACTTAAAGTAGGTTTTATGTTTGTTGTCCACTCTTTTCATTTCTGGTCCAAAAAAATAGCAAGTTATTTTTCCAGTTATCCTACTGATTTGCGCATTTTCCTGGTCTCTGGGCCATCCTGAAAGTTTTTAGAGATCAAAACCCATTCAGGGTGATCTGAATAAGGCTTGTTCTGATTCCCTCACCACTCCTTTTTCTCCCTTTAACCACCTCGGATGTATGATCATCTTAGTTGTGGGTAGTCTTTGCCTTGTGTAGAGCAAGCCAAAGAGGCTTGTAATCGACTCGATAGTCGGATAGGTTGGATCCATCCTCACAGACGAATTTTGATTAAAAATATATAACAATGAGATTGTTGTTTTGATTAAAAATATATAACTATGAGATTGTTGTTGTGTCTTTGTATATGCCAAAATTTATGCTCCGAGACTCTCTAGGGACTATGAGAAATTATATCGAAGATGTGATTTTGTATCTTATTATTCTTATTGACACAATTACGAACTTGTTTTATAGCATGAAGAGAGTCCCTAAAAATCACAATCTAAGATTTTCCTAAACACATGATGATTTTGTATCTAAGATATAAATCATTTGTTTCTGTGTAATTTTATTTTGTAGTTCCTAGGCTCCATGAGTATTGAATCAGTTCCTTCCCATTGGGTTAATGAGGACCCCTCCCACTCCTATTATCCTTGGGTTTCCTTTAGATGCGTTGTAAAAAAAAACTTATAAGATGACTAGGAACCAAGCCATCCCTGAAATTATTTTTTTGGACCTTCAATTCGCCACTCTAGAGGGGTAAAATTAGAATGATATTAGGACTAAATGATTATTTATGATAGAATATCTATGAGCTAGTATTTATTCCTTGGTGTAGGAGGCTCCTTGTCAATACACATGACCTCCTTAAAACTAAAGAACTCCACTATTATTTCCTTGGATTTGAGATTTGTTTTGACCGAGGTGTAATGATTAAAATCGAAAATGGACCTATTTCATGCAAGCCATATATTCCAACAAAAAAACCTAGATTCTACTCAGAATGACAACCCCTTTAAAACTTGTTACCGTGGAATAAAAATGATATTTTTTAAAAGGTTTAAATGAACATATGAAATAAAAGAATGGGGGTTTGATTGACTAATTATGACTCAATTTTCCTTTTGGGTCTGATTCAATTAAAATGGATCGATCATCAAATCAATATTTTCTTGAAAACCACCATTTGACCGAATTTAAATTTCACTACAAAAAAAGACCCTCTAGTGAAGGTTATAGCGGAGTTTTTTGTGTGTTAAAAAAATGGCCAAATTTGTCAAAAAAAACCTCCACTACAACTTTTGTTGATGGTACTAGATGTTTTGGTGTAAGTGTTTATGGAATTTTATTATAACTAAAAATCTTGAGGATCGGAGGCTTTAGCAGAGGTTTTTTCATCAGTATGTTTTATTGATATAATCACATCGGTGCATTTAAATAAAAACACACATCGATCTTACATAAATTTAAATTCAAATTTTAAGAGCATCGATGCTTTATAATAAATATAGCACCGATGCTTATGAATTTTGATAACGCACCAAAGCTATAAGGGAAGGAAAACACACCAATGAAGTTGATTAGGATGTTGACGTTCGTTGCAATTTTCACATTCAATGGTGTGCTTACTATATATTGGTGCATTGGTGTGCTTATTCAGAAAGCACTAGGGCATAATAATAAAAATGCATCAGGTTGGAAATTTAAATACAATTAGTATCACATTTTTGGAGAGGCTCTAAGATAGCGAACAAGCAAGAATGAGGGTTTTACTAGGGTTTTCAGATGGGAACAATTGGAGGGGGATCCTCCCCCTCCAACTCACAGCGTAAGAATGGGATCATGAGGGGAACGAAAAAGAACCAAATGGAAGGAGGATCAAGGAGTAGTGATGTGGAAGAGAGGGGTGACTAGGAGTGAAGAGGGATGGGATGCTTCCAGGGTGGGTGTATGTCAAGATCTGCTGAAACATCATCTCTCCAAATCCATTTTGATAAGATATGAGAATGGGTGGAACAATGGAAGGAGAAAACCCTAATCATAAAATTGATAGGGATTTGGCCTAAGGAAATATATCTTCTCGGGTCGATCAAGGTGACATGGAACCCTACGGGTCATTATGACCTACACTTGGTCTTGAAGGGTTTTTTCACAATCATCGTTTTCAACAAAGAGGATAGATATCGAATCTTCGATGGAGGACCATATTTCTTATTTTCAGCATGGATGTACCTACACCCATGGGAAGGTGTTTTAACCCAGACAAAAGGGATATGAGTATTTCCCCAGTTTGGATTCACCTATATTCACTGTTGTGTGAGTAATGGGAGAATAAAATATTGCAAGACATTGGAAATACCCTGGGAAAATTTGTGAAAACTTTAGATCATACTAAACAATGAAGGTACACCTCCTTTTCCCAGATCTATATTCACATGGATCTATTCCGGGAGTTTCTTGAGGCCATTAATCTAATTGGGAGGATGAGCATTGGGGTTAGACCATAGATTATGAACATATTCTGTTCAAATGTAGGCAATGCCATTAGTATGATCATATCAGTAGAGATTTCCCCCAAAATTTCCATGCCCTAGCCAATCCTCAAGTCTCCCAAGAGAATGGCAGTGATGCAAAGGGTTTAACTCAAGTGAACTATAGATGGAGGCAGGGGCATTGACCCAATAATTAGACAGATAATAGGAAAACTATGGGAAAGAGGACAACCAATACAAATAGATTTGAAACCCTGAATCAAATTCAAATAAATGGAATATCTAAGTTGGTGTGGTCCAAAGGAAACAAACCAAGATGGGAAATTGACTCTAGAAGCATCTCAAACCCCCTTGGAGTGCCAATAATAACAACTAGATGAAATGGAAGATGATCAACAAGAGGAAGCAGACGACATGGATCTGGGGGTACTAGATTTGTATGTCATCGAAAATTAATGTAATCATTAGGGGAAGGGTTTTGTCGTAAGTAGATAGATAGAGCTAATACAAGCAACCATTCTGAAGAAAAGGATTTTTTTCAATTGGCATAGAAAAATAACCCTATAAAGGAAGAAAAAGGAATCAACTAGAAGAAGGAGAAAAGAGAGGAAGAAATACCAATAAACAGAGAATTGTAAACGTAGAAACTAGATTGGTGGAATATGGCCAATACCCTACAATCAAGGCGGCCTTCTCTGAAGTTAACATAGTTTCCCATTGAAGTTTATAACATGGAATATTCGTTGGGTGAGTCACCATCGCAAAATTAAGATTCTAAGAAATAAGTTGAGAATGGAGAAACCACTGATAGTTTTTCTGCAAGAAACAAAATGTGGAGCGAGGGTTATGAAGGAAATAGGGAATAAAGTATGGAAAGGTAGTGAAACAATGGAAATTGATGCTCATGGAATGATGATAGGTATATAAATTCTATGACGCTTGAGATTCTGCTTAACAAACTTTTGGGACATGATATTCTCCGTATCTATGGAGTTCCATATCTGTAATACTTTAGTGAGAGGAGTCCTTACGAATGTTTATGGACCAAGCATATTTACAAAAAAGGAAACATTCTTGTAAATTTTGTCTTGGGAAGAAAGGTGGATATGAGATAAGCACTGGATTATTGGTGGATATTTTAATTTTGTGGAGAAACCAATGAATCCTTTAAATAATTTACAGAAGAAAACTAGTTGGTGGACGTTGAAACTGGGAATGGTTGGTTCACTTGGAACAATAAGCAACGGTGTGAGCACCATGTGGCTTCCACATTGGATATATTTCTAATATCATAATGGTTAGTCCATGGGGGCAGTTATTTGACAGCTCTGGTCCTTCCATCTGTTGGAGACATTTACCATCATACACACTCTTTTTTGGTCAAATTGGCCTAGTTAAAACACTATCCTAAGTATAATTGACATTAATTGACATCAGTGGAGCATTAATTGCCATCATCTAGTCACACCCATGCCTACCTACAGTCAAGGAGGCTAACTTATCCTTCTCCTACAGTCAAGGAGGCTAACTGGAGCACTCCGGGGGTGATCTGAGTGACATTAATGCACCTAATTGCTAACTGGTGGTTACAATCAATCCAACGAGTGAGTTAAGGTGCCTACAGTCATTAAATATATTATTTAATGATTATTTATTATTATTTAATGATCTGGAGTCAACAAGGCACCTCCACCAACTTCTGATGGTCAGTTCAGCTTCAGTTAACCTCATCGGGGTTCATTGAAGTCATGGAGCACTAGCACTTGATGGTTGGATTGCTATGACATGTGTTTGATTTCCTTCAGTTGAGATTCAGTCATTTATTGCACTTCGACTTCAGTTAGGGTTTGGTGAGTCAATTAGGGTTTTGGTCATGTGGTTAACTGAGTGTGATTGAATGGCTAAGAGTCAGTTAAGCCAAACTCACTCATTGATTTCGAATTGCCTCCTTAGGTATTCGAATTCTTCATTGATTCAAGCTATTGCTTGACATTGTTATTGTAACTATTCATTGTTTATTGAATATACAGAGAGGAAACCATTCTGGTTCCGATTAACACCATTTCATGAGTATTTGTTGATTATTCTTTGATGAGATTGATTCTTAGTTCCTAGATCATGTGCAAGAATTAATATGGTATCAGAGCATATGACGGGATGAAGATCTATCTCTCAAAAACAAGATTTTTGACAGATTTCTCCATGAAAAGTTAGCAATAGCTCAAAAATCCAGCACTGCACCAGAAGCCAAGGCTTACCACTCAATATCCCAAGTAAAGAACTTGTTGATCAAGATTGCTTGATTGACTATGCTGGGTGTGATGAAAGACTCAAATGTGTAGGCTGTCCAACCTTACGGTGCCCCTTTTGTTTTGATTTGTAGGTTTTATCAGGTACAACTTCGAATGGACTCATCAATCCCTCTTCTCACCCCATTCACAAGCTATTCGGAATGGAAGTTGAAGATGATTGCATCTCTGAAGAGACGAGGTCTCTATGAGGTGTCTATTGGACTTGGAAAAGAGTCTTATGAGAATGAGAATGACTGGCTAAATGACGGTGATAGAGCTTTTGGAGCAATATGTCTGGCCCTTTCTCCTAGCTTGTACTACCTTATTGATTCTACTAAATACCCAAAGAATTTTTGGACGATATTGGACAAAACCTTTGGCAAGCACAATGAGGATCATAATATTACTTTGGAGATCATATCCAGCACCACAAGAGTTATTTACTCAAAATTCTCGGCCTCTACTCTCTTTGATGAAGTTGTTCAAGATGAAGATGAAGCAGAATCTTCTACACATTCAATTCGAATTGAAGAAAGTCTCCATGCAGTGACTCCTTCTCCTGATGCTCCGGAAGTTCATGAGATCTCTGATATCTCATCTTCTCATATTGCTGAAACAGAAGAAGACATTTGAATCTTTTATATTGAAGAAAAATACTGCTGCACTTCCATGCAAACATTCACCAGTGATTTTCCTTTGAATTCTGTGCAAACTTTACCAGTAACTGCTTCCGAAAGCGAAGAGAAATTTTATTTTTCTCCCTCTAATGTTGCTGCTGGTGTGCAAATATGTAAAAACTTGGATATTTTGGAAGAAATATCAGATTATAAGAGTGACACATTCGCTCCCCATGATCTAGATCTTCCAGCAAAATCCTGCAGGATTGCATGCACCAAAATTCAGAATTTTGAAGAAAAAGACAACTGTGCATCCACCGTCTCGGTTGACCATAATTTTGGATCTGATATGAACCTTATTGGATCTGGTATGATCTTATTTGGATCTGATCTGATATTTATTGGTTCAAAATTTCAGGTTCATAAACCTTTAGTACTGCTTGTAGCTGTTCTCATCAACGGTGTGAAGAAATAAGTACCGCAAGTCTCCTACGAAACCGATGCTGGGGATTTGATTTCATTTCACAGTTTTGGATCTGTTGTGAACTTATTTAGATCTGATTTACATTCTGATCTGATATTATTTTTTTCATATTTTAAAATCCAAGAGCTTTCATCCATGCTTGTAGCTGCTCTCACCGATTCCGGTGTGAAAAATCAAGTACCACAGTTCTTCTTCAATTCTGCTGATGGGGATTTGGTGTTAGTTTCCTCTTATGAGGTTGCTGATATTTTATTTTGTGATTCATTAGATATTTCAGAAGCTGTATCAGATTATGGAGATCAAGCATTCACTCTCCAGAGTCCCAAGGATTCTCTACCTTTGGTCACATGCTCATCTCCTCACAGAACAAGTAAAGAGGAAGACATTCTGCATCTGCTTGGACACTTGCTCCTAAGATTTGGGGCCGATTTTACCACTCATGGTTTGCTGTTCAAAGCTGCAACATATTAGTTTCTTGAGTGTTCCACACATGGTTCAAATCCTCAAGAACCTTTGCTCTCTCTTCAGATGATTTCAGCTACTCTACATGGGTCCAGTTTTCACCATGTTGTTGTTTATATTTCTGATTCAGTTGAGTGCATTGTTCTTCTTTCAAAGTGGAAGATTCCTCCAGACATATTCATTTAGTTTGGATTCAGAGGTTCACATGCACAGTCTCAGGATGCTGCTGCATAGAAGAACCAATTCTTGATTTACTACTTAGTTTGAGGGGGGGTATTTTTCCCATGAGGTTTTCCCCGTTTCCTTGGTTATATTAAGTAGTTACTTTATTGTACAGGGTGACCTATGGCCTTTGTTGTCGAGGCCCTAGAATTTTTATGCATCTATGTTTTCTAACTCTTCCTAAGTATAGCTTAAGGGGGGGTGTTGGAGACATTTACCATCATACACACTCTTTTTGGTCAAATTGGCCTAGTTAAACCACTATCCTAAGTATAATTGAAATTAATTGACATCAATGGAGCATTAATTGCCATCATCTAGTCACAACCACGCCTACCTACAGTTAAGGAGGCTAACTTAGCCTTCTCCTACAGTCAAGGAGGCTAAATGGAGCACTCCGGGGGTGATCTGAGTGACATTAATGCACCTAATTGCTAACTGGTGGTTACAATCAGTCCAACCAATCAGTTAAGGTGCCTCCAGTCATTAAATATATTATTTAATGATTATTTATTATTCTTTAATGACCTGGAGTCAACAAGGCGCCTCCACCAATTTCTGATGGTCAGTTCAGCTTCAGTTAACCTCATCGGGGTTCATTGAAGTCATGGAGCACTAGCACTTGATGGTTGGCTTGCTATGACATGTGTTTGATCTCCTTCAGTTGAGAATCAGTCATTTATTGCACTCCGAATTCAGTTAGGGTTTGGTGAGTCAATTAGGGTTTTGGTCATGTGGTTAACTGAGTGTGATTGAATGGCTAAGAGTCAGTTAAGCCAGACTCACTCATTGATTTTGAATTGCCTCCTTAGGTATTTGAATTCTTCATTGATTCAAGCTATTGCTTGACATTGTTATTGTAACTATTCATTGTTTATTGAATATATAGAGAGGAAACCATTCTGGTTCCGATTAACACCATTTCATGAGTATTTGTCGATTATTCTTTGATGAGATTGATTCTTAGTTCCTATATCATGTGCAAGAATTAATACCATCTGTAGGTTCTGACCACTTGCCAGTTTTCCTTTCATGGGATGGGATTTGAAAAATTATGGCCTAAGGGAACATGGATGTACCAATTCCAGTAGAAATTAAAGGCTCTAAAAGAAAGGATTTGTAGCTAGAACAAGGAATAATTTGGAAATATCTTTCAGGATTAAAAAAATGTCCGATGGAGCAGCTAAACGAGATATAAAGGGAGGAAATGAATAATGGATACGATGAGGAGTTAAAGCAGCAGGAAAATTCAACCTTAGAACAACTCAATGCCCGATATAGTTAGGAGGAAATATATAGAAAACATAAATGTAGGAACCAATTGCTCTAGGAAGGAGAGTGCAACACCAATTTTGTTCCTCAATCCGTAGTCCAAAATAATCAAAGGACTAAATTAAATATACTAAAGAAGGAGACTGGGAAATATGTGGAAAGAAGGGAGGAGATGAAAAAATAACTTATATGTTATTTTGGAACAATAATGAAGGAATATAGGGTAGATAGATCGATTCACATAGAAAATATTACCCAACACATCCCTTCTCTGATAACCCCTAGACAGAACGAACTCTTAAATAAACCAGTGGAGATGAGAAAGGTTGAGGAGGTTGTTCATCAAATGGGAGATGGGTAGTCCTGATGGTTCCACAATGAAATTCTTCCATAAATTTTGGGATCTCATCAAGTTGGACATATGGTGAATAGTGGAAGACTCTAGAGAAGATATAAGGGTGATCCCATCCTTCAAAATAACATTTCTGACCCTTTTTCTTAAATTCAATGGAGCAGAATCTCCATGTAAGTTCATAAATATATCCTTATGTAATGTTATCTGCAAGATAATCATCAAATTCAAGGCCAATATGATTAATCCTATCCTCCCCAATTTGGTATACCTGAGCAATCGAGTTTTCTAGCAGGCCGCCAGATTCTAGACGGGGTCATTCTGGTTCATGAAGTGATCCACTCTTTGAACGTAACAAAGAAGCGAGGAATGCTTCTTAAGTTGGATATCTCAAAATGTTATGATAACTTAAGTTGGAAATTCATGAGAGAAAATATTAAGGCCTGTGGCTTCATTTAAGAGTGGATTGAATGGATAATGAACATGTCCTGTTATGCTTTCTTCTCAATCCTACTCAATAGATCGCCCACTAAAACATTCAGTCCATCCTGGGTTATTTGACATGGGGATCATTTTTCTCTTTTCTTGTTCATTCTAATGGATGAAGCTCTTAGTCGGTAAATCAAGGTCACAATGGAAAGAAATGAAATCAAAGGGTTGAATATTCACAATGGTGTTGATAAGCAAACTCACCAAATATTTGTTGATGACACAATGCTCGTGGGACATCCTTCAGTATAAGAAGCTAGAGCCTTCAAGAAATTCCTAAATATGTTATCAAAATCCTAGGGTATGGAGATTAATAGTGAAAAGTATCAGGTGTTTTTCTTCAATACTTCTAGGGTTTCTCAAAGGAATATAATCTGTATTTTGGGATTTCAGGGGAGCTCCTTCCATCCAAATATTTAGGCGCTCCTCTAGAGGAAGGAGTTATTAGAAAAGACGCATGGAAAGATTTACTGGACCAAATAAATATGAAGTTCTCTAACAAAGCATTTTAGTCTCTCAATCTTTCTAGAGGATTAACCCTCATCAAATCAATGCTTCAAGCGATTCCTATCTATTTGTTTCCAGTCATGGTAGCTCCTAAGGCATGATTAGCCCTTTGCAATGCCCATGTGTAATTGTGAGGAGGAAACAATGTATCATCTCCTTGATTATTGCACCTTTGCATAAGTCTTATGGGACAGGGGAGCTGAAATATTTTGAATATCAAATAGTATACGAGGGCACCAGACCGAACACTTAGAGATTGGGATATGAAATCCCTCTAAAAGCCCACTATTGTTTACATGTGGGTCATGTTCCCGTGATTCATGATGTGGGAATTTTGGAAGGAAAGGAACTGCGGGATTTTTCAGAACACAAACACCATCTTAGATAAAGTCTGGAGCAGATTTGAAACCCACATTTAGGAAATTATTAGAATCACTCAGTGGGATGAAAAGGAATGGGAAACATGAGATTTGGAGAAAAGAATTATCGCAAAATGGGGCTTAAACAAATACAATCAAGGATGGGTACAAAGGAAAAATAAAATGGTTACCCACGATAGCCCAACTTTTTGGGCCTTGCCCTCGACTGGCTATTTCAAGATAAATTTTGACAGCGCCTCTAAAGGAAACCCAGGTTTCGCTAGTTTTGGTGGGGTTGTAATCAATCATGATGGTCACATTCTACAAGTATACCAAGGGTACATAGGCAATGATACTAACAATGTTGTGGAGTTGGAGGGCCTTCTTTATGGTCTTAATTTGTTTCCCGCAAAGGATGGGGGCCAACCATGGTCAAAGGAGACTCCAATGTCATCATCCAAATGGAAAAAAAAATACAACATGGACAATGGGTTTCCAAGGTGGAAGAGAGTTGGAGGCTGGTCTACAGGGTGGGAAAACTGGAAGCTAAGTTGAACTAACCCCATGCATGGACCTTTGTACATTTCAAGTGTGACAATAATAAAGTCATTGACCACCTAGAAAATTTGAGGGAACGTGATAAACGACAAAGCAAGGAGGGTCACCTGGCAAGTTTTGGACCTCAAGAGTGTCTTAAATAATGTGCCCAGCTAGCCATCTAGGACACATTACCTTCGAGGGAGGAAAGGGATGACACAAGTCACTTGGATGATTTTATTGTTAGGTCCCATGCAGTTGTTATGACCTCCATTAAGAATAAGCAGTGTCCACCTCCTAAGGGTGACGATCGTACTAACAGATATAACACCCAATGGAGTGAACAATTAAATCCCCACGCAGGTAATAATGAGGAATGGTTATGGAAATTTCCTCAAATAGAGGAATAATGCGATAATATGTGAGATTTGTAGGGATTGTCCTACGTAGGAATGAGTAGGGAAGATTAATGATGGGAGAAATTAGGAAATGGAATGTTGGGAGTGCTATAAAAATGGAGGGAAATGCTGATATTAATTGCAATCTACCTAGATTTATCGCCTTTCCATAGCTTTTTGTGATCTAATAGGAATAATGAGAGTGTGGAGGATCGGTATTCCCCTTGGAAAAGAATTATGGCTCCTAGGAGGAGGAAATCAAAGGAGGTCATGAAGAAGGAGAGGAAAGGAAAGAATATGAGGGTGACTCAAGAGCATAAGAGAGCTTTTCAAGTGGCTAAGTTATTTTGTGATAACCCTCCAACCATCAGAGAGGAATTTGAACGAGTGGAAAAATATCTGTGGGAGCAAGTGAATGCCCTCAACGTGGAGGAAATTAGAGAGGAACTGGCGTAGTGGGTTCTGGACCCTGGTTCAACTATTGATCGTCTTTCAGCATATGGATGAATTATCATAACTTATTGGGTTATGAAAGGACTCATCTCCCATGGGCTTATGGAACATGAAAACAAAGTAGCTAGTGATACAGAACGTGTGCACTCTTGGAAGGAGCATAATCGGGACTGTCAATTAATGCACTGGAAAATTGACATCATGGTGAGAAAAATGGACATTCAGCTTTACCCTCTTCCTGTCGTTAGTTTTGATATGGTCTCGTCAACTCCATGTCACGTCCCCATACCCCATAATGTGGATTATTAAAACACATTTCTTAAAGAACCTCTGTGTTCTTTTGATAAAAACCAGGTATGGACGTTAACCTATTCTCCAACCTTCATCTCAGGCTTAGGAACCCATGTACATCACTGTAACAGTCGTTCTTCCCTTCACATATCCACTCTGTGTACAGGAAACCTTCTCCCGCACTGAAAATGTCTTCCCACAGTCTGCGTTCTACACCTCCACTTTCCGCCTTCCGCACCTCAAAAATCAAAAATCAAAACCTAAAGTTTGGTAGAAATACTTGGATGATTCTTTCGCCCTCTGACCTCCACCTTTCACCTTTCGCACTTTGGAAATCGGACGTCGAAAACCTAAGGTCGACAAACATACTTATATGCTTCCTTCGCCTTCCTTCATCCGCCTCCCGAACTTCGAAAATCGAGAGTTGGAACTTAAGGTCAAGGAAAAATACGAAACTACTTCTTCCACCTTCCGTCGTCCACCTTCCACACTTTGGAAATCGGAAGTCAGAAACCTAAGGTCGACGAAAAATACTTAATTGCTTCTTCTGCCTTCCACACTTCGGAAGTCGAAAATCGAAAAATTTACAACTCCATGGGGTGCTTAATTCCTTCTCCCACCCTCTATCTTCTGCCTTCTTCCTTCCACAATTCAGAAGTTAGGAATCGGAAAACTTAAAGTTTTGATGGGATGCTTAACTACTTCTTTTGCCTTCCATATTCTGCCTTCTTCCTCCCCCACTTCGAAAGTCGGAACATCAACTTTTCCTTAGAATTTTTCTACGCCTTTCCGCTTTCCTCTTTCTGCCTTCCACAGGTGGATCCTGAAAATCAAAAAGTCACCCTTCTCCCTTAGAATCCTTTTATGCTTCCGACTTATGCCTTCCGACCTCGGAAATCGGAAGTCGAAAAACCCATTTTAGGCCTTATCTTTTCTCCTGATTTCTTCCTTCTTCCTTATACTTTCTGCATGTTGATCCTGGAAATTAGAAATCCCACATTCTACTCCGAAAGAATTTCTTTCTCCCACCTCCCACATCCTACCTTCCACTATGGATCCCAGGGTGCGGAAACACAACTTTTCTGCCTAGTTCAATTGCTCCTTTCTGGCTTCCGCCTTCCACCTCTCCTAGAAGGATTTCAAAGGGTGAAAACACTGAGCCATAAGCATTTTGACCTTTGTAACAGGATTTCATCCTACATGAACTTAGGCAAAAATGCATAAAAACATCTAGGGCAAAAATAGAGATAAAATGCAGAGATATACACAAGTAACCATCTACTTCATCATCATTAAACATTCAATCATGAAAAGAAGAATTCATAGGCAAATGCATCATATTCATAAGCATTATACACAACCAGTATAATCATTTGTAAGCAAATACATTGCATAAACAGAGTGACAGAGATACTTATCTTGATGATTAAGTTGTTCTGCAATTAGTTGTGTCGTTGCAACGTTCCACCCAACCATAAGCCAGTGTGTTCATTAATCTCTCAACACACTTCCACCTTGAGTTGGGCATGATTTCCATAAGGAACTAGGGAAACGACAGGATTATACACAACCATACTAGAGCACACACATAGTAAATCCAACCTGCAGTTAGGTTTATTAGACTATCCATGCAATCCACGGATGGGTTTATCAGGCACTCAACCAAGCCATCATTCACGATGGGTTTATCAAGCTGTAGGCATACAAGACAAACAATGTTGGGTTTATCAGGATTACTCAGCCAAGCCAGCATACAGTTGGGTTTATTAGACTGTTCATAGCTAAGCCAACTTTTAAACTAGGGATCAATCAAGCCACAGATGGGTTTATCAGGAACTCAACCAAACCATCATTCACAGTGGGTTTATCATACTATCCATCCAAGCCACGGACGGATTTATCATGCTTACAATCACTTTGTGACAGAGGATACCGTTGAACAACAACGCTGGGGAAACCACAGATGGGCACACTTGCCCATCAAATCGAGTGATCTCCACTGCTCATTCACTAAGAAAACCAGGAGAACACTAAACCTCTACGCGACTGAGGATGGTAAACAATAGGTGAATAACCCAGAACAAAACATGATTGTTCCTGTAGGATGAACACACAATGCGCATGAATAGAAACATGACTCTCCCCTTGTAGGCTCCACGAATAGCGTGAATGAACCCAACGTTCAGCGCTACTCAGGGATGATGGAATGGGCATGCATTCCCATCCGGGTTTACCTATTGCAGGAGCAAGAATGCGGCCTCCCATGCTACAGACCTTCAGACTTGCATGCTTGCTCAGTCAAGCCATCAGACTGCCATGCCTTTCTCTACCCAAGGCATTAACTGCCTCAACCAACTTCTAGAAAATTTTTATGATTGAAGACAGAGGATAAAAGGTAGTTGAGGATTCATGGGTTTCCCCATTAACATCTGGTCACACCCTATTGGCTCAGGGGGTTTGACTAAGTCCCCTCCCTATCCCTTGTGGATTCATGCCCCCATCTCTCTAACATTTGCAGTCCCATAGCTAGATGTGGTATTTTATAAAATTGTGTAATTACATGGTATACAAAATGCTATGAGCCTTGACTTAGCACCAAAACCATAGGTGTCAACCTTGATCACCTATCCACAACACATCAATCACTGGCAGGGCCTTGGCCTTGAGCTCCTTGCCATGATTACATACAGTAATTACATCATATACAATTAAATACCAAGGGGTCAAAGCCAGGGTATCACAATCCCCTCCCCCTTACAATAACACTTTCCTCAGTGCTTTACAATTTGGACAAAAATGCTACACCGGCACCGCCCTCAATGCTCCACAAAATTGAACAAAAAAGGATGTGCCAATCGCATGGCATCCTCCAGCTCCCAAGTAGCCTCATCAGGACTATAGTGCTCCCATTGTACCTTTACATGTCCAATGGCTCGATTTCGGAGCATGGCGACCTTCCTATCGAAGATGCGCAATGGCTTGGTTTGGAACTCTCCCTCGGGTTCCACCTAAATCACATCCCAATCAATTACATGGTTAGGATCATGTACATATTTCTTAAGAAAAAAAACATGAAAAACATTATGAGCTCCAGTGCTAGTAGGAAATACAAGTCTATATGCAACTGGCCCTATTCTTTCAAGCACTTCAAATGACCCACAATATCTAGGTGATAGCTTGGTACAACTTCCAAGTTTCAAAGAAATATTCTTTGCCCTCACTTTGAGGTAAACATGATCCCCAACACTAAACTCTCTATCCACCATATGCTTATCAGCACGACTCTTCTGTATGTCCTGGGCTGCCTTCATATTCTACCTGATCTTCGCAACCTATTGCTCCATCTCCTTGAGCAATTCTGGCCCAAGCACAATACTGTCCATGGAATTATCCCAAGTCATAGGTGTCCTACACCTTCTGCCATACAATGCCTCATATGGACTTATCCCCAAGGATGCTTTCTTTCCATTGTTATAGGAAAATTCTACCAAGTGTGAATAATCCTCCCACTTGGTTGGTGTGTCCATCACATACATGCGAAGCATGTCTTCAAGCACTTGATTCACTCTCTCTGTCTATCCATCAATCTAAGGATGGTAGGCAGTGCTAAATTTCATCTTTGTACCTAAATCTGCAAACAACCCCTTCCAAAAATTGGAAGTGAACTTGGCATCCCTATCAAAGACTATTGCCTTAGGAAATCCATGCAATCTGAAAATGTCCTTCATGAATATTTTTGCAATGTCATCAGTCTTATGTGTGGACTTAACCAGTATAAATTGAGATGCCTTTGTCAACTTGTCCACCACAACCATGATGAAATCATGTTGTCTATAGGTCATTGGAAATTCTGTAATAAAGTCCATGGAAATTACTTCCCATTTCCATTATGGAACTGGAAAATGTTGCAACCAACCTGTTGGGTGTTGATGCTCAACCTTCACCTGTTGACATTTCATGCACCTTAAAATGTATTCATAAATATCCTTTTTCATTCCTGGCTAGAAATACTGATTTCTGGTTGTAGCAATTGTCTTCTGATATCCTGGATGACCAAAATATGGAGCTTGATGGATCTCATCCATAACAATTCTCCTCAAATCTGCTACATGTGGAATATAAATTATGTTCTTGTAGGTAAGAAGCCCATCTTCTTCCAATTTATATCCCTCGTATCTCTTCTCAAGATTTTGTTGCTGCAATTTATCCTTGACATGCACATCCAAATCATCCTTAGCAGTATGATTTAGAATGAGCTATCTCAGATTTGATTGGAAAATACTAAGAGATGCCACATGCATTTCATGCACTTTCCTGCTGAGTGCATTAGCCACTTTATTATCTTTCCCTTTTATGTGCTTGATTTCAAAATCAAACTCGCATAAAAACTCCAACCATCTAGCTTGTCTAGCATTTACTATTGGGTGATCAAACGAATACTTTAGACCACAGTGGTATGTTCTTAACTCAAATTTTCTACCCATTAAGTAATGCCTCCACATCTTAAGAGCATGTACTATGGCTGCAAGTTCTAAGACATGAGTGGCATAATTTTTCTTATGATCTTTTAACTTTCTAGACCCGTAACATACCGCATGGTTGTCTTTCATAAGGAATCCTCCAAGTCCTTGATCGCATGCATCAATGCACACCACAAAATCCTTTTCTAGGTCTACAATTTTCAAAATGGGTGCACTTGTGAGAAGATTCTTCAATTGCTGGAAGCTTCCCTCACATTTAGGTGTCCATTCAAATCTCATCCCTTTCCTTTGCAAAGAAGTGATAGGATGTGCAACATTGGAGAATCCTTCAATCAATCTCCTATAATATCTTGTAAGTCCCATAAAAGACCTTACATCTGTCACATTCCTTGGAGTTGGTAAATTAATGATGGCCTCAATCTTTTCAGGGTCTACAAATATGCCCTTGTCTAAGATGATGTGACCCAAATAATGAATCATATCTTTATAGAAGTCACACTTTGTTAACTTTGCATAAAACTTATGTTCCCTTAGCAAATGCAAAACCAATCTCAGATGTTCTTCATGTTCTTCCTCATTCTTAGAATAAATAAGAATGTCATTAAGGAAGACAAGAACAAACTTGTCCAAGTGCTTGTTGAAGACACTATTCATAAGGCACATAAATATAGATGGTGCATTGGTGAGACCAAATGGTACCACTACAAACTCATAATTTCCATACCTTGTTCTGAAGGATGTCTTATGATTGTCTTCATCCTTGATTCTTACTTGATGTTAATCAGACCTTAAGTCAATCTTAGAAAATACCTTTTCTCCTCTCAGTTGACCAAAGAGGTCATCAATCCTAGGCAAAGGATATTTTTTCTTCACAGTGACCTTGTTCAACTACCTGTAATCAATACACAATCTAAGTGTACCATCTTTCTTCTTTACAAACAGCACTGGTGCTCCCCAAGGAGACACACTCGGCCTGATGTACTTCTTTTCCAACAACTCCTACTGCTGCATCTTCATCTCTAGCATCTCTGGTGTACTCATCCTATAGGGTGTCTTGGACACTGGTGCTGCTCCTGGCACAAGTTCAATTGTGAATTCAATGTCCCTATTTGGAGGAAGCCCTGGAATCTCATCAGGAAAAACATCCATGAATTCCTGTAACACATGAAACTCTTCCAATCTTGGAGTTTCCTTCTCTGTTGCCTCCATAACATGGGCTGCATACACTTTGCAACCCTTCCTATAGTACTTCTTCCGCTGCATGGAAAAAATCTGCCTAAGAGAAATCACCTTTGGAATGCCCTTCACAACCTTTAGGTTGCCTCCCTCCTTCATCCAAGCACTCAAAAGTCTTGTTGTAACAATCAAGTTTTACTATGTGTGCTTCCAAATAATCCATTCCAATGAGAACATCATTGGAACCAAGTGGTAGAATATTCAGATATACACAAGTGACCAATCCATTCATGACCAATGGGAATTTCTCTACCATTTCACTAACCTTTCTCTTAGTCCCAATGGCTAGCTGAAATAACCATGATTTCCTATGCTTTATATTCTTAAAAGCATGAATCTCATTAACTCTAGGAGTAATATAACATTGAGTAGAACCAAGGTCAATCAAAATAGAAACATATTGCTTAGCAATCTTACCTGCAACTTCAACCACAGTTGATTGATGGTCTGCCATGCGGATCTCCAGAGCTACATAAATGCTAGGGACAGTCCTTGAAACTTGACCCACTATTTCAGCTTCTTGAATGTTGTAAGCTAGCCTTACATTCCCATTCCCAAGTGGACAGTCCCTGCGCAAACGGGGTCCTCCACATTTCCAACATTTAATAGGTTCCCTTCTTTGTTGTGGATCTCTTGGCTTTTCTCCCATCACTCTAGCGAGCTTACCCACAGCTTGTGATGGTTGCTTTTGTTGATTTCTGAATTTATAAGGTTTGGAACCTTTCTTCCTTTGGTTATACCTTTCATTTCTCTTTTCCTTCCATACCTTTTGGTAATCAGGTTTTCCCTTGTTTTGCTCATAACAATATTGAGCTTTCCTGATGGCCTCTTCTAGAGTTCTAGGCTCATCAAACTTGATTCTCTCTCTGTAGGACTGAGGAAACCCACTCAGGAAACATTGGATTTTTACTTTGTCATCCCTGATATACCTGACATACCTTAACAGTTCCAAGAACTTATTGGCATGCTCTTCCATGGCCTACTGCCCCAACTTTAGCTCATGGAAATCTTTGATCTTGTCATCATAGTACCTATAAGAGAGCTACTTCTGCCTGAAGTACTTCTTGAATTGTTCCCAAGTGATATTCCTTTCATTGATATTCTTTTCCTGTCTAAGGTGCTCCCACCAAATGGATGCTCTTCCATTCAGGTGGAAGATGGCAACCCTAGATTTCATATTTCCTGAATAGTCTTGGACTTGAAAATATTTCCTCATCCCAAGGTGCCAAGCTTCAGCTTCCTGGCCAGTCTTTATCTCCCCATTAAAGGTAGGAATCCTTGCCTTCTTAAACTCATCACTTGAGTTGTTTCTATAATGCCTCCTTATTTTTTCTCCATGAGACAAAGAGCTCGATCCCCGAGTGGATTCCTCAGAGTCAGAAGACCCACTAGAATACCTTTGCCTTCTTCTAGCACTGCTTTTGTTTCCTTCTCATTTCTTTGTATGACGCCCCGAGCTCATCCTCCTTTAGATGTCTGTTAAGTTTTGCAACATGGAATCATTCAACTGATGCTGCTCTTCCTGAGCCTTAATCAAGCTTCTCATGGTGGCTGCTCTTCTCTTGAAATATCCTTCCATTAGACTTTGTGTCATCATTTCCAACTCAGAGATTTTCCCCCATAGCATCTTCCTTGTCCTCATAGGAATTTCGTGCTTCATACCTGTTGTAGGTTCTCATGGTTGAGCCAAAAACCCACTTTCCAAATGGCACTATGCTGCAAAATGTGTTAACACATCATTTGTTAGATAATTTCATAATCAAAACCACTTACCCACTGCCCATGGTAGCTTTCTTTTGTTATGCAGCTAACAACATGTTGAAACCATTTACCAACGGCTCTGTTAACTATTCAACTTGGCCCATCAAGGACCAATGCTGTAACCATAAGCTCTGATACCACATTGTCACGTCCCCATACCCCATAATGCGGATTATAAAAAAAATTGCTTGAAGAACCTCTTTGTTCTTCTGATAAACATCGGGTATGGACGTTAACCTATTCTCCAACCTTCATCTCAAGATTAGGAACCCCTATACATCACTATAATAGTCATTCCACCCTTGATAGATCCACTATGTGCACAAGAAACCTTCTCCTGCACTGAACCTGTATTTCTGCAGTCTGTGTTCTGCACCTCCGCTTTCCACCTTCTGCACCTCGAAAATCGGAAATCAGAACCTAAAGTTCGGCAAAAAATACTTGGCTGCTTCTTCTTCCCTCCTCCCCCGTCTTCCTCCTTCCGCACTTCAAAAATCGGAGGTCAGAAACCTAAGGTCGATGGACATACTTAACTGCTTCCTCCTCCTTCCTCCATCTACCTTTCGCCATCTGCCTTCCACACTTTGAAAATTGGGAGTTGAAACTTAAGGTCAACGAAAATTACTTAACTGCTTATTTTTCCTTCCGCCATCCACTTTCCTCCTTCCTCCATCCTCACTTCAGAAATCGAAAGTCAGAAAATTAAGGTTGAGGAAAAATACTTAACTACTTCTTCCACCTCCCGCCTTCCACCTTTCGCACTTCGGAAGTCAGAAATCAAAAAACTTACAGCTCGATGGGGTGCTTAATTGATTCTTCCACCTTCTACCTTCTGCACTTCGAAAGTTGGGAATCAGAAAACTTAAAGTTTTGACATGATGCTTAAATGCTTCTTCCGCCTTCCGTCTCCCACAATTTGGAAGTCATAACATCAACTTTTCCTTATACTTTTTCTGCGCCTTTCCGCTTTCCACTTTCTGCCTTCTGCAAACGGATCCCAGAAATCAAAAAGTCACCCTTCTGCCTTACAATCCTTTTACGCTTCTGACCTCTGCCTTCCGACCTCAAACATCGAAAGTCAAAAAACCCATTTTATGCCTTATCTGTTCTCCTGATTTGTTCCTTCTACAGGCAGATCCTGGAAGTCGAAAATCCCACATTCTCCTCCAATAGAACTTCTTTCTCCCACCTCCCGCAGTTCACCTTCCACTGCGGATCCCGGGGTGTGGAAACACAACTTTTTTTCCTAATTCAATTGCTCCTTTCTGACTTCCTCCTTCCACCTCTCCTAGGCAGATTTCAAAGGGCAGAAACATTGAGCCAGAAGCATTCTGACCTATGTAATAGGCTTTCAGCCTCCATGAACTTAGGAAAAAATGCATAAAAACATCCAACATAAAAACAAAGATAAAATGCAGTAGATATACACAAGTAACCATATACCTCATCATCATTAAACATTCAATCACGAACAGAACAATTCATAGGCAAATACATCATATTCATAAGCATTCTACACAAGCAGTATAGTCATCTGTAAGCAAATAGATTGCATAAATAGAGTGACAGAGATACTTATCTTGATGATTAAGTTGTTCTGCAACTAGCTACGTTGCTGCAACATTCCACCCAACCATAGGCAAGTGTGTTCATTAATCTCTCGACACACTGCCACCTCTGAGTTGGGCATGATTTCCACAAGGAACTAGGGAAATAGCAAGATTATACACAGCCATACCAGAGCACACACATAGTCAATCCAACCTACAATTGGGTTTATCAGACTGTCCAGCCAAGCCACATATGAATTTATCTGGCACTCAGCCAAGCCACCATTCACGATGGGTTTATCAAGATGCAGGCGTACAAGCCAAACAATGCTGTGTTTATCAAGCTTACTTATCCAAGCCAGCATATGGTTGAGTTTATCATATTGTTCACAGTCAAGCCAACTTCCAAAATAGGGATCAGTCAAGCCACAGATGGGTTTATCAGGCACTCATCCAAGCCATCATTCACAGTGGGTTTATCAAACTGTCCATCCAAGCCACATATGGGTTTATTAGGCTTACATTCACTTTGTGACAGAGGAGACCATCGAACAACAACGTTGGGGAAACCATAGATGGGAACACTTTATCATCAAATCGCACTACTACATTTCGATCCAAAATCCGACGGTTTTTTCTGACGGCGCGTGGATTTTATATTTTAACAGTGCCAAAAATCAGGAAGATAAAATTTTTTTTTGAAATGGTGGTTGTCAGCGTCGCTTAAGCGATGGCTAGGCTTCCAAGCGTCGCTTAAGCGACGTCTATCCACCTAAGCGTCGCTTAAGCGACGGCTATCCTTCCTAAGCGTCGCTTAAGCGACGGCGCTTCAATTACTCATTCATTTACTAATGTCTTATCAATCATTTAATAATTTGTCGTAATTGGTTTATTATTTAAAATGGAAAGCGACACTTAAGACATTATCCCACACACATTAAAATGGAAAGGCTAGGTTCATTTTTCATATAAATAGATGTACGGCTAGGTTCATTATCTCACACACTGAGTCTCGCACTTATCTCTTGGTTAAGAAGTGCGAAATTCCTAAGGGTTTTTTTTTGGCGTTGCTCTTTTGTGGGGATCTTCCCACTTGGTCGTGGTTTTTGGCGTTGCTATTTTGTGGGGATCTTCCCACTTGGTCTTGGATTTTGGGGTTGCTCTTTTGTGGGGATCTTCCCACTTGGTCTTGGCCGATTTTGGCATTGCTCTTTTGTGG
>LPNX010553346.1:0-13969 GCA_001517045.1 Pseudotsuga menziesii
CCCGGATTTTAAGGAAATAAATGTGAAGGCGTTATCAAAAAACGCCTGGACTAGGGTCAAATACTGAGGAGGCATTTTTGCTGATTCCTTTCAGCTATTTTACGTAGCTAGTAAAGGCCCCATTGTTTAGGTCGCCATTTTTCAGGCGCTGATTACTCACCTAGATGGAAGAAATGAGAGTTATGGGAAGCGTTACAGTGATCTGCAGGCACGCATGGCGGAAACCTGCCAGGGCAGGAGAGGATGAAATGGCGTAGGCTTGATATGAAGAGGGGATTTTTCTTTTGGAAAGGAGGCACCCTCGATAGGCATCAATTGAGGAGCTTTAAAAAAGAATATTGGCGTGATATTGAAGGGGGGGGGGAAGACCTCTGGCGCGACCTCCAGGAGGTTGGGGTGAGTATTTGCAAGGGATAGCTCGTGGAAGTCTGACAAAGCAGAGCCAAGCCATGGCGATTCTGGGGTGTAGCGCACCAGTATTTGGTAGTTAGTATTCTTCCCTATACGCCTTAGAACTTGTATCATAATGATTTCTGGTGTTATTGTTGTAATTATGTTTTAATACCGCAGGCCACTTTTGGCCAGATAGTGTTTTTGCTGTCTTTTAATGTTTCGGAGTTTTACCATAGCGATTGCTGGTAAATGGACAGGTCCGGTTAATTCTACCAAAGCCTTCACTGTAGCGATTGCTGGTAAATTGACAGATCCGACTGATTTTACCATAACGTTTGTTTTTCCCTGAACACGTTTCCAGCTATTCAATGTTTGGTTTTAGCTACTGATTAAACCAGCGCTAGATCGGAAAAGATGTGTCCATCACTGTGTTGATGGTATTGCGGTTCTAGATCTGAAGGCGTTGGGGATATGTAGGATCCCCTTTTTTTATTTAACTGTTGTTTTAGTCACAGGCATAGGTAAGATCCTATCGCCTGCGTTTTGGGTGGGTTACTACCGCCTACAGGAAATCCCTAGACCTAAGAAGACGCTATACATGACTTAAAAATTGCTGCGTGTTGGAGAGAGATTGCTTTAACTGGGCGTTTTTCCTTGTGCGCATAGATTCATTCCTTAATGAAAGCATCAGCTGGAAATATTTGAGTTTATGGGTATCCATTTTAGACCTTATCATGTTTTCGAATGGATTAATTCTATGCAGCTCTGATGTGGACCCGGCCATTGGGTTTTCTTGGTTTTCTGACAGCAGAGCTGACTTGCTGAATTTTTGAGGGCAGTTGTTTGTTTTAGTTATCAGATGAGAATCCAAGCTGTTTTTATCCTTTATTATTATTTTGGTTCATTACCCAGTAGGGTTTTGTGGTTGCATTGAAACCTAAGATAAAAGCTAGAGCAGCTACAAATTATGCACACACAGAGTGCGTTTGAGCCACTAGATTTTCGATTACTGATAAACGATGGGGTTATGCCCCGGTGAATGAGTGTGACATCATGTGGGAGAGGTTGCAGGGTCATGTTCGCGTGCCTCCCCTCCTTACATGCATTTTAGATGGCCTTACTGATCCTAGGGCGCAGATGTCCGCGCAATTATGCAGACACGAGGTTACATGTGTACGTTGTATATACACAGTGTCTAGAGACTGTATTCCTATAGAAGATGAGTCTATTAATGTCTGCGCTGAGAGAATCCTGATTGCCCGCTCAAGTCAGGGTGATACCTCTGTGTGTTTAACATGTCAAACAGGTTAAATTAGAGGCGGCCTTCGTTTTGTTTTCGAAATTGATAGGTGAGCAATGCATACAGAAAAACTGTTCTTTTAAAACTGGTTATATACCCAGTAAGTAAAATACACACAGAAAACATGGGTTTCTGTTATTATTATTTTATACAGCGTGTATACATACTTTTCATTAAAAACAGCTCACTAACCTTGATTCTATATACATTGCTAGATATACATAGTGTGTGTACACAGGAGAGTAGGTCTCTATCCAGGAATTGTATATACAGCATATGTTAAGTGGCCAATGAGTGCTAATCAACCCTCACTATTGACTATGTTTGGATTTTATGGCATAAGTGCACTAAATGATTAAACCACTCTGATACACTTGATTTTATAGTATAAATGAAATGCTTGACAAAGGAACTTGAATCTACAACACCTTTTATTGGTTGATAAAAGAATTTAAGGATTGAAACTTGCAAGGAAAATGAAGATCATACTTTTATCTCGAGATCATTGCAATTGAATTCATGGCTTCCGAAGATTCGGAATATCATCTAATCCTCATGATGGAACATACCTGTGTATTGGTTTTGACATGCAATTAATTGTTGTTTAAATTTTGTGGGCCTCAGGTCGAGGTTCCTTATTCTCTGTATAAGAAGCTGACGGCACTTCTTTTATGATGAAGATTGTACACCCTGAGCGGTGGTTTTTTAATTGATGAATAAAGAGGAAGAGCTAACCTTTGGTGGACGTAGCCTCGTGGACGAGGTGAACCACGTATATCCGTGCCTTGTTGTGTATATGTGTTTTGATGTATGCTATTTTTTTTATGTTCTTGGATGTTTTGGTCAATCTCTTTATCTGTTATGATATAAATAGGGGAGTGACCCTTTTATGAATGTTTAAATACAAAGAAAAGATATGGTACTGCCTCATATGTTGAAAATGATAGTAAGTTCTAACAACATAAATAGTAACAAAAGCAAATGGTCATTGTAATGCTGTTATATATATATGACCAGAATTCTTTCAGATAATGTTGTTGGTGTACGGTTAATAGCACCGGACAAACTCCCCTATAGTGCACATGGTCTTTGACACAATAAATTAAGATTTCTTGTAAGTTGTTGCTAACAGGCTGAACCTCTTTACAGTAATAAATGAAAAGAAAGAAGAAAAAAAAACCTTTACCTTTTTTCCGCACTCATTCGCATTCAGGTCCTACAGGGACATTACACACATGTTCACAAGAGCAAGCAAGATTTACTAACGTTGAGAGAAAATGTAATTCACAATCTTTATTTTATATATTTCTAGATAGTGTACTCAGTATATTTACCGTTTCGAATGGTGCGTATATTTCCCAATTGTTCTATATCAAGCACTATATCCGAACGGTTCACTTGAATGCTGTTCCTCTTCACTATACTTTGCAACCCCACTTTCTCCTTGAAACGATATGACCACTAGAAGAAGAAAAATCACAAAATGGCGCAACATTTTCAAGTTGAGATTGATAGATTTAAATTTTTGATTTAGTTCCCACTGATAAACTAAATAGGACAAAGGACGATGAGCTTCTTATAGAATGAGAGTGTGCATGGAAGGAGGAGGACGATAAAACATTTCTTTCTTCAAATAAATTTCAACCTATTGAAAAAAATATACTCGATCCCTAATAAAGCAAGGAAGGAGGAGGACGATAAAAAAATATACAGAATGAGAGTGTGCATGGAAGGAGGAGGACGATAAAACATTTCTTTCTTCAAATAAATTTCAACCTATTGAAAAAAATATACTCGATCCCTAATAAAGCAAGGGATCCCCTTCATCCACTACAAAGACCTACCCCGTATAGTTGTATAACAATATTGTGAATATCGGGAATATTGTTTATTTTACAACTTATAAGGCCCCATAGAATTTCCTCAAAGTATACCATGTTTGTAGCTATGGAAGTATCCTTAACATTAGATATGACTTCACAAAGAAAAATTAGTTTATCAAAGAGGCTTAGCCATTATAAGACAACCTGATTGGTAAGAGCAGAATAGTGATACATCCTTCACAACGTCAAGGTGGATTTGGTAAGAGCAGAATAGTGATACATCCTGCACAACGTCAAGGTGGATTTGGTAAGAGAAGAATAGTGATACATCCTGCACATACATCCTGCTCAACATTACTATTAGCGAATTTTTAGTTAAGTGAATACTCATTACAATCCTAATGTAAACACATCTTTCAAGGATAAATGTTAGTTAAAATCAACAGATAAAACTGATATATTGAGTCCTAAACATAATATCATAATAACCACCACAAGATGCATAATAATTAACCATTTATGAGAATCGAGATCCACATAGTGGTCATATATTAGGGATGTCACAATCCCCCCCCTTAAAAAATGGCTACGACCTCGATGTCGAATCATCATTAAACAAACGAGGGTAAGGATTTCTAATATTTGATTCTAATGCCCATGTGTCATATTCCAAGTGCTACAATATATGTTGACCCACTCTATGACTCTATTCCATTAGTGCCTTTGTTTAGTAACAAAAATTATAAGGGGATCAACAAGAAACTCTTTTATGTTCATCATCTATGTAGAAGCAATATTCCCACAAATGGTTAGGGATAAGAAAAACCATCATAAGAAATGATACATGGGAAACATCTTGAGTCATCACATGAGAGGGAAAGATCAATTTGCAAGAAACAACAAACATCTAAGAAAAAAAATCAAAATCTCAACAATATCTTTGTCGAAGTTCTCCCATTTTCCTAGTTGTAGAGGGCTTCTTTCTAGATTGACTTGAAGAAACACTATTTATACATCTTGGAAGGTTAATTATGATCTAAATAGCTATTATGCCTATCGTATGTGATCTTTAGACATTGTTATACATGCTTTATTATACTGCCGATATTTTCTAGGGTGCCACTTCCTTGGGTTAGTTGTGCAGCAGCGACTTGTGATACTAGGTTGTGCCTATTGATTCATCAATTACCCTTACTTCCATACAATACCTCAAATCAATGTTTCTACTGAGAATGGTGATAGCCATTGTTGTACGAAAAATACACTAAGGGAAGGTAGTTCTCCAAACTCGTTGGATTCATTACATACATTTTAAGTATCTTTTCCAAACTTCAATTGACCTTTTTCATTTGAGAATTTGTCTATGGATGGTAGGCTACATTAAATCCTTGTGTCATGAGTATCCCACAAAATAAAATATACCAAAACTTAGAAGTAAACTTGGAATTGTGCTCTATCACAATTTATTTCGACACACCACGCAACCTCTAGATGAAGGTGTAGGTGATATCGCATGCTAGATGAGTAATATTGACTAGAATTAAAAGGGAAAACTTAGTTACATGGTTGACTACTACCAACACTAAGTAGTTACCCCTAAAAGTACTTGGTAATATAGATACGATGTCCAAGGATATATATTCCTATTTTCAATAGGCTTTAGGGAAGTTCAACATCCCCACTTCCACCTTCATTTGTTGACATTATAAACACTTGGTCACATAAGTATTGATTTCTAACTTCAATACTGGCTACTCGTATTGTTACTTCATATTTTTTATCATTCCTTTGGTATAATGGGTTTTGGGAACAAGAGAATATTTTGCACTTTATGAAACACTAGCCTTTTCTACTCCTTATAGTTTAGCACATAAGTTCAATTCCTCCATAGTAACACCCCATATCGAGATAGGCGGTAGTCATTATACTTTCTAACTTATTCCTTTTTGCAATAATTCCTATGTAATAGAATTTGCATACTTCTTGGTACCACTTGTCTTCATCGAAGCACATCTCAATCACCGTCCTCAAATCCCATTGAAATTCAAAAATTATGCCTATCTGTTGTCTTTAATTCAAGGCATCTACTACCAAATAATCTTTCCCTTTTATGTGCAATATGGTACATTAATATTTGCTTAGTAATTCCACCCAATGCATTGTCTAGAATTTGATTATTCGTTAGACTAATACAAGACAAGAGGAGTGACTAAAGTTTCAAAGATGAGCTTGTTTTTGTCCCACATCACAAGGTTTGCTGCTTTACAATTATTTTCAATACCAAAATAAGCTTTCCACCCTTCGTTAATCCTTTTCGTAATAATATAGTTCTAGTTGAGCTAGTGATGGATATCAATTACTAGGTACTTGTAAGAAGACACTTCCTCCAAGTTGTTATTGTTAGACACAAAATTAGCATAGGTGTCCTTCTTGGATTTGATAATCATAACTTTCATCTTGTGAGTGTTGACATTCATACCCATGTTAGAGCAGAAATCCTTAAGAAGTCGTAGTTGCTTATGAAGTTCAAATATTTTTGAAGTCGTAGTTGCTTTTACGATACATCTATATGGTTTTTTAATGTTCTATAATTATTTGTGGTTCCTCAAGTTTATTTCCAAGACAAAATGTAAATCAAGCATGTACATATTTTCCAATAGGAAAATATCTATCATTCTAAATAAAGGATGGCTTTTAAACTGTTCCAGAGGAACTTTCATTAAAGAAGAACCATTATCCTTTCTTCATCAAACATCTCTTAATAAGTTCCATCTTTACAAAAAATTGCAAGCTTACAAAATTCACAATGCTCTTCAGCTATCTGTAATAGGTGTTCTTTTCATTTCTGTATGTTACATTTTAATTACCTGTAAAATCTTTTGTTTTTATCTTGCCTAGCTCTAATAGAAGGGCTAGTTTGGATAGTTTGTATGCTTCAGAATTGAATTCTTAGTATATATGTATAATACAGAAGCTTGAAAATAATCCCAGTAGCCTTCAGATTGCATTGAGAAGCTGCTCCACAAATCAAGCATATATATATACATGGTTTTTTAATTATTTGTGGTGCTTCAAGTTTATTTCCAAGATAATATATTTTCAATTCAACAATTAAAGTACAATTTCATCAAAATACAAATCAATCATGTCTTTAATTAAAGGTGGGTAACTTTGCAATATTTAAATAGTAATATTTTAATAATATAATTAAAATTTTATGTATGAGGTTATTTCCAAAACTATCTATATATACTTATTGTGTGATTGGCTAGCAAAGTTTTAAGAAACATGATTGATTTGCATTTTGTTGAAATAGTATTTTAATTGTTGAATTGAAAAGATAGTTTTGGATCATGAGATTATGGGAGAGTTATCGATATAAACATGCTTTCAGTAATCACCAAAGTAAATAAGGCTACAATACGGTTATGGAGATGCAAGCACTATTCCCAGAAGTTAGATCAAATGGACCATTCATTAACTCATAAAGAAAGAAGTAAGAAGAAACCGACTTATTAACCTCATTCCACTTACAGATTGTCACCACATCACTAGAATTTCATAAAAAAGGATGCCAAGGATGTATCTCGATCTTCCACCTAGACATGGACTCCTATTATAATATGCACTGTAGTTTAGTTAGACATGAAGTTCTATAAAACAAACCTCAAAAAGCAGAAATGCATGTCAATAGACATGGACTCCTATTATAATATTCACTGTATTTTCGTTAGACATGAAGTTCTATAAAACAAACCTCAAAAAGCAGAAATGCATGTCAAGTTATGAACAGTCTGACATCGATTGAATAACAACAAATCTGATAACATAACAATTGAAAATATTCTCTATGAATATACAACAATCTTGATAACACAACAATGGACAAATATTTCATTCCAGTTGTTGCCATTCAGTTTTTTAGTGTTCAGTCATTTGCATAGAAGTTTTATATATAATAATTTGTTTATATATAATAAGTATTAATCTCAGAAAAATCAGAGTGCCTAGGAATATTGGCCCTTCTTTGTTCGATTATAGGAGAATGCACTTCCTGCCAATGAATGGGATTCAATATAAGCCTGAGTTTCTTCAATTTTCATAATCCAAACTCCCTACTACCTTCTGATGCTGTGGTATAACTGTCACTCTGCAGGAGGAATTATTAATGAAAATATAAGGCTAAGATTATGTCTCCCCTGTGGAATGGGAATGAACTTACAAACCTAAACAGTATTACTAGCTGTTTTAGAAGTGTCGAGTATGATAATTATTGGGAGATATTCCCCACAAACAATCAGTACAGAATCAAAAGTATCTTGGGCGAGGAGCAGAGAAACCAAGAATGAGATTTCCTTTCTACGCTGTATCATTGACTAGATCCTGGTGCGCATAAAGTAATTCAAGCTTGAGTTTGAACTGTGTCAAATCTCAAGTTTTGAAGAGAAGAAGTAAATATACAAGAAATTTTGTTGCAGGTTTGACAAGTGGAAGTGGAGATCTCGCTAAAAAGGCCACATTAAGATATGGAGATCGGCTTCAGGTGGGGGAGGCAACCGAGAATGGAAGGAGGAAAGGAAATTCGATCTTTTTAACTCCATGGAATTCTAACAGTGGACATTGCCAAAAGAGATTAGATCTCTTCACAGTCTTGTAACAAATGCTATAACGAAAGGTCAAGGCCAGGCCAGGCCACCCTATACTAGTAGGTACAGGTATAGGCACAGGCTCAGGCTCAGGCTCACGCTCAAGGCATCTCTTCCATGCCAGGATACATTGTATTCATCATTACCGAACCCTTCCACTCAAAATAAATAGTCCTTTTCAGGGATCTGGATCTGCTATAACATTCAACCATGGGTGCACTCTACCCTCTGATTCAGACATGGACATTCCTCCACGCCCTGCTTCCACACATAGATCTACAACGACGAAGTCCTCCACATTGATCTAATTCATGTTGAATAAGTCGTCATCATTACCGAACCCTTCCACTCAAAATAAATATTCCCTTTCAGGGATCTGGATCTGCGATAACATTAAACCATGGGTCCACTCTACCGTCTGTTTCAGACATGGACCTTCCTCCACGCCCTGCTTCCACACATAAATCTACAACGACGAAGTCCTCCACATTGATCTAATTCATGTTGAATAAGTCCTGATCAATAGGCGTGTGAAGAAGTCCAAGGAACTTGCTCACCCGAGATGAAAAGATCAAATAGGCTATATCCAACCCAGATTAATGAATTTGAATTAGAATAAGTTTATAAGATTGAATAACCAAAACATAAAGGAAGGTCGTTTAAAAGTCTAAGAGATGCTGCTGCACATGGATGAGGAGCATGGATTAGGAGGAGGAGGACGCAGAGGAAGCTGCTCTGCTTTAATTTTTCGTAAATTAATGTAAAGTTAGAGCACAGCGGCCTGGCGAATTTAGGGTTTAAATAAGTCATATGAAATAAACCCATTTCGAAGCCAAGGAAGAAACGAAACAAAGAGATATGAACAGCACCAAGCCAAGCTACCAGTGATTCTTTCTTTATCAGAGTGGACGAGTGATTCATTTGGTCGAAATTGCAGGCAGATAGATGGAATTCGAAGGTATGCTGCATATATTAGTGACATCTCTATGTTAATTTTTCCAGTACATAATTTATTTCCTATTAATTACTTATTCTGACTATGAATTATGGGCTTCTGAAGGGGATCAGAGCTTGCCAGAGGAGCTGCTGTTGCGCATCGATGAGGAGTACGCGCACAGAGGATTCAGGTAACAGCAATCTCCATTGAAAATGAAAGTCCCAGATCTGTGGAGGAAGGGAAGATCCTTCTGTCGGTGGACATATGGAAGGGAACGATGGTGGGCGGAGGATTGTTACTCATGAATCCAAGGAGAAGAACAGTAAAAGAAAATAAATAGGCTATATGTAACCCTAACCGGTGAATTCTAATTAGAAAAATTAAAGAACCAAAACACGAAAGAAAGAGTTAGACATTTGTCATTCTTAGTTTAAAAGTGCCTGACATTGGAAAAGTACCTGGTGCCTACGATGTAACAGGTGACCAGTTGTTGCAGGTTGAGCTTTGCAGCGCTTGGAGTTGCCTCTGGTTCTGGTTCTTCCGGGAAGAGGAATTCAATCACAGAAAAGTTTAACCTCCTCCTTTGTCACCACAGACCACCAAAAACAAATACAGACCACCACAAAGGCAGACCACCGCATACACATACACACTACCACAAACCAATACAGACCACCATAAACACATATAGACCACAGACCGACCACACAGAGACTCTGAAATTCTTTAAGGACTCTAAAACTGTGACAGAGGAGAGGTACAGGAGCAAAGGAAATTCAAAATTGGAGGTTTATATAGGGGTGTGATTCCAAAACACAACGATAGGATGCTTTTGAAAAAAAGCGGTTTCATGCTGTTATTTATTTTTTATTTTTTTCATGCTTCTTCAAACGTTTTTGTTTGGTTTTTTTATGCTTTTTAAAATGCTTTGGTTTGGTTTTATGTTTTTTTTTTTCAAATGTTTTGCTTTTAATGGTTTTTATTTTTTTATTTTTATTTTTCAAATGTTTTGCTTTTCATGCTTTTAAAAATATATCAACCTTAACAAAACAATGTTGGGATGCTTTTAAAAAAAACTGTTTCATGGTTTATCTTTTTATGTTTATTTATTTTTTTTTTTTTCAAATGTTTTGATTTTTATGTTTTTTTAGTTTTGGTTTCTATGCTCTTTAAAAAAATATTAATATTAACAAAACAATGTATCTAATATTTTGACTTTAAAAGATGTGAAAACTTAGAATATCCAAATAGTTTATTTTCTCAAAACAATGGATATAATATTTTTACTAACAAAATATGAAAACTTAGAAGGTTCAAATTGCTTATTTTCTACACTTGAGTTTTTGGTAAGCAGTCCAACAGTATTTCCTGGACCAAGTGGGGGGGGTGAAAACTCCAGAATGAATACTCGCACAGCATACTTGGCCACCTTAGACAGGTATGGAGATAAATGTTAGAAGAAATATTTCTGCAGGTTTTGAGGTTAGGTGTAGTCTACTTGAGTGCGCTCACGCTTGCCATGCCCTTCAGACGCTTCCAGGCACTGCCGCATACCACAACAGACCCTAGAAAAATGTGTCGTAGTTGTGGCTATGTCACGTGGTATTAGAGCATATTTTGAGCAGGGTTCACTCTTCACCACTCTTCTAGTTGAAGAGGTGGTATAATAGCTGCGATCTTGGAGTTTGGATCTTCACCATTGCTTAGAAGGAAGGTGGTATCAGAGCTAATCAGACTTGAAGACTTTGACAGATTTCTTGGTTTCCCGCACCAGAGAAGTTCGTCACCAGTTGGGAAAAGGTTGCTTTGCAGATTTGCAGTTGGACGAAGAGATGGTGGTCTTGTAGTCATTTTTGCAGTACAGTTGGCTCTTCACCATTTCTTGAGGACAGGTGGTCTTGAGTTGGTTTTGCAGTGAAGGTTCTCTCATTGCGGTAGGGTGATGGAACATTGATGGCATGTGTCATGCGTGCTACATTTTGCAGGCACATTGATTGTGTGTGCTATGCGTGTGGAAGGTTCCTGGTAGATGGAAACATTTCGACAAAAATTGGACAAGTTAGGTGGCTTGGCTAGAACCTTCAAAAGTGTCGAGATAAGATAGACGGTGCAGACGGAGGAAGTTTGTTGTAGAACGGAAGGCAAGGTGCTTTTTTGTGTGGCGTGGTGAAGCATCACGACTTGGTTGCAGGAGATGAGCGGTCCTGCGGTGCACTCAGCAATTCTCTTAGATAGTGCGCTCAGAGGTGTCCTAGACAGTGTGCTCAACAGGCACAAGGTGGTGCACTCAGTAGTGCGGTCAATAAGGGATGCCCAAGAATTGCGCTGAATGGTGCGTTCAGCAGGATGCTTAGCAAGTGTGCCAAGTAGGTGCGTTCAAAAATGCGCTCCGCAGGGTGTGTACGGAGGTGATCTTTGTCGGCTAAGTGGTTCTTGGCCAAGTTAGTAGGTCCTATGGATGGAGGCTACGGGAGACAGAAGCACTATGATTCATTTTACCCTTTGCTGCAGGGAGCCTTAGGAAAGTTTTTAGGTGAAGTGTTCAACTTTTCCTTACGTTCGACAAGGTTGCAGAGATGGCTGAAGAGTAGAGGTCTTGCAGGCCGATTTTGTGGTTCATCTCATAGAAGAACGATTGGTTCGGAGTCATGTCCCAACCTGCTCTTTTGTTGGGGTATACATTGATAGACAGATGATGAGGTTTAAGTGCCAAAATGATTTCGTTGATGCAACAGCTTGGATGGGTTGCAACAAGTAGTGGCCGCTGCGACAACATCATTAAAAAGGAATGTTCATGATTGCGTTGCTAAGGACGACCACATTTCAAGTGGGGGAGACTGTCATGGCCATGTTGGCAGTGAAAGAGGGGTTCCTCTCCACTTGGGTGAAATGCCCATTGAACTAAATGGAGGTGGGCACTTGGTCAAGAAAACAACTGAGTGTTGGGCTTCGCGGTGGTCAAGGGAACCATTCGGCAGCTTGGTGGGTTGTTGGGTGGGGGCATCAGTCAAATGGCGCCCACATTGGCTAAGAGTGCTAAGTGTGATAAGTCATCCAAGAAGTGTACTAAGTGTGCTAAAGTCGCTATGTGGGCTGAAGGGAAAAAGGTATGCATGAGAAGTGGCTAAGTGTATAAAAGGGCAAATAGAAAGAGACAAAAGTCATCAAGTGGAAAGTGGCTAAGCAGGGTCACTTTGGATTAGCGCTCCCTTAACGGAGGCGCTCTACTATTAAGAGAGTCGTGTCCACACTCGGAGTGTTCCTGAGGAGTGCTCACCAGGTGCATCTCCTGAGTGCCCAAAATGAGCGTCCGCAGGAGCACTCATTGGGAGCATTTGCAGGAGTGCTCATCTTGAGCACCCGTAGAGTGCTCAACAAGAGTTCCCATAGGAGTGCTCAACTGGAGCACTTAGAAGCACTCAAAAAGAGTGCCCAAATGAGTGCTCAACAAGAGCGCCCACAGAGCACTCACCGGGAGCGCTCAACTGGAGCGCCCAATTTCAGTGCTTAGCAAGGAGGAGTGCATGAAAAGTTTAGTGCTCAACATGAGCGCTTTGTTCAGCAGTCAGCAAGGTTTTTCAGGAGGCATGTTTTGAAGTGCGCTTTCGCATATGGCAGTTTCGACAGATGGCCTTGGAAGCTGAGATTACAGTTATTCAAGGATTTTGGCAGAAGCGTCAAAGGTTCGGTCAGAGAGGCATTCTGCAGGAAGGTGGCTTCCGTGAAAGTGCATTTTAGAAAACATGATTCATTTCCTTAGAGCGTTTGAAGGAAGCGCTCAGTTGCACATGAAGTGTATTTTTGGTAAGTGCTCATGAAAGGTACTTGAGGTGCATTTTCAGCAAGTGATGATGGAACGCCCAGCAGTGGTGCATTTTCGGCAAGGGTTGACAGAGCACCAAGGAGAGGTACATTTTGGCATGTGCTAACAGAGCGCTCGGCTTGGTGCGTTTCGGCAAGTGCTGACGGAGAGCTGAGCAAGGTGAATTTTGGAAGGTGTTGACAGAATGTTTGATAAGGTGCGTTTCGACAAGTTTTGACGGGTGATCAGATATGCGTCCGAGGGTGTGTTCTGTGGAAGCACTCCAAATTAGTGTGCCAAAGAAGGCACCTTCTAGTTGAGCATCTGCGGAGGGGTGTTCAGCGATACGTTGAGGTGTCCATCCCCAGAGAGGCAGTTTGTAGTGCGTTTCTAGATGAGACAGTGATGGATGTTTCAGATGGAAGGAGCAGAGGCTCATAGAAGAGTCTTCAGGGTGTTTGGAAAAATGCCTAAGTCAAAGTGGTGCAGCAGCTTTGAGTATTCTTGCAAAGATTCGCTAGTGGTTGCAGCTCCTGGCAGATTCGTTCTGGGAGTAGCAGTGGCAACAGAGGCATCTATGATGGGTGTGTTTTGCATCTCAGTAGTTAGCCAAAGTGTCTAAGTCATAGTGCAGTGAGGAATCTCACTTCGGCAGGTCAAGTGGTATCTTGGCAAGGTGGCTCGACATAGGAGTTCGGCAGCAGCGTTGGACGCAGTGATAGAGCAATGAAGTGAGATACAACAGTTTTCATTAGACAAACAATATGTAGCTTGTGGATGAGGCTTGGTAGTATTAGCGAGGAGCCGACATGCAGACACGATGGGGACAACTAGATGGTTGGATTTGGTTATATCATGTGAGCGTAGCCAGTTTTGGTGAGATATTGGATGAGTTGTCAGTTTGTGACACCCTCCGTTGTTGTAAGAAGTCTTACCATATTATTATACATGGGTACTGGGCTCTGTCAGATTCAAGGTGGGCCTCCCACACACATTTATCTCTTTGTTGTATTTGGATTACTGTATTGTAGGAAGTACATCGTTGTAAAAATAGCTAAGTATGGAGAT
>LPNX010553359.1:0-252372 GCA_001517045.1 Pseudotsuga menziesii
AATTTGACAGAAAATAATTATAATTATGTTGATATGCTTTAAGATATTATCTCATATTTTGGACTTAATTTAAATGATCAACAAGATTAACCTAAATGTAAAAAGTGTATAACAGGGATTCATGGTAGTGGTATCTTGTTATGCTTAAATGTATCTTAATTAAGATTCAAATAAGCTTCGGTTAATGGGTGGTTAAAGAAACTGATAATAATTTGTTTTAACGACTTGACCAAAATTTCTCCTGGTTTTGGTGTCCATTAAACGAGAATAGTTTTCGCTCAGAAATGTTTTATTCTATAAGTTATATTCTCGTTGTTACATAATACCAGTGCAAATTCTTAAGTCAATCCCAACTATCCATCCCTAAAATCCGATCAGAAACATAAAGAAGACAATTTATTTTAATCTGTAGCATAGATCCTTGAGGTATATAGATCCATCCATTTCTAAGCAGGATGCGTAAAATGTTGAAATCAATTAATCCCCGCCCTGAATTTACTTAATAAATACTATGAAAGTTCAAAACCAAAATTAAAAATTCATTTATTTAATTACAACATTTATTCTCCTATTATATTTTCCATAAACTCCCTTCTCTTCTATTTTTGGAGAGAGACATGATATATGATCTATTTCTGCTACAAGTATACGAATCATGCATACTAATTATATTAATTGAATCGTTTAATCCTAACTATTAAATATCCCTATAAAAAATTTGGATTCATAGACGATGGAAAATCCGGTGGAGGAAAGGGATGCAACTAGAAATCACAATAAATACATGAAGTTGTGGAAGGTACCGATGATGAGTCGAAGAATGAATATTTTCCTTTACTCTATGAGGATTCAATTATCACTTTTCTTGAGGAAAATTTGATTGAAGCATCCCATGAGGAAGATATAGTTGATCTTTTCGGTTTGGAATCCGATCTTTGCATATACATGATGTTTTATTTATAGAAGGCATTCCCTGATTTTTCTTATAATAAAGATGACAACTTGGAGGCAGAAAAGACTTCGTGCATTAATTCAGATGATTGTTCATCCACGGTAAATTTGAATCCAAGCCATGGAAGTTTGCCTAAGTATGATGACGAATTGATTGTATCTGCTTGTATCATCCGGTATCGGGATAGTAAGGAAGTTCATTATTGTTTATGGGTCAACAATGAGTGAGTACACCCACCATTATAGACGTTCCCCGATCCCATTAAAAGATTGTTAGGTAGGATTTGGCCTATTGTCATGCTAATGACACGAAGGTCGTAGGTTCGGAACCTATATAAGCCATTATTTGTGAATAATTTTGAGTATTTTAAGTTACTAAACTTCTAGACTTGCATAAGCCATTTTCTATGAATCAATGAATGTACTTATTGCTTGACATTAAATTACATGTATATTATTTTTCTCTTAATGGCCAACCTCTTAAGTCAATAACTAACATGGGTATTTATAGAATAGGGTTATAATAGAAATAATATCAATTATATTTCTTATCGTTAGCGCATATTTATTCCCATGTTTTTAAAACATAGAACATGTTAGTTATTCATCAGTTTTAATTATTAAATAATAATAGTGTATGCATATCAATTGATCTCTATTTTAATAGAAATTAAATACTAATAGAGTATGCATATCAATTGATCTCTATGTTGATATAAACATAAAGACACACAACTTATTTTAATCTGCAACATAGATTTACCCTGACGTACCCAAATCCATCCATTTCTACGCCATATGTATAAAATAAATATTGAGAAAGTTCAAAACCAAAATTCCAAATTTATTTATTTAATGATAACATTTATTTTGTCACCAGTTCAGATTAGAATTGTTGTAAGTATATTTATTCTCATGTTTTCAAAACATAGAACATGTTAATTATTCATCAATTTTAATTATTAAATACTAATAATGTATGTATATCTATTGATCTCCAACTTAGATTATGATTGCTTAGATTAGAATTGTTCTCATGTTCATGTTAGTTATTCAACCATTTTAATTATTAAATACTAATAGTGTAAGCATATTTATTGATCTTTATGTTTCTGCATCATATTTTTTTTCCCGTGAATTATATGAAGTTTTGAAAACAATGGAAGAATCATAATGCATATTTATTCGTCACTAAGAAGCATGGAGAGAAGAATGAAAAATTGGAGCCTAGTATAAAAATAATGTTGATCAATAAAATAATTTGAAATGAATGTTGATTAATAAAATAATTTATTTTAGAGAGAGAAATAAATGTTGCCAAAATCCAGATAAATGAATGTTGAAACCTTCTTTCTATTGAAGTAATTGGTTGAAAACAAATCCTCACTACTGTAAAATTGCTAGTTTACTATCAATTTAACCTGCAACGACATGTGGCAATGTCGAGGACATTGCCACCACATGCCTCTTGTTAAATTTTCAAACCATGGTAAGCAGATTTTGCATTTAGATAAATTAATTTAAATTTATGTATATTAAAATTAAAATCTTTCAATCATAATAATAATGTATAAATATGCTAATATATAATATAAGTTGATAGATATATAAATACATTATTATTATGATGCGTTAGTGCATTTATCTTCTATTTATTAAATAAATAAATAAATACATTGCTATAGATCAAAACTCAAACTCACCAAACAACACAATGGTAAGCCTTAGGTCTCTTTTATATAACAATAGATATATGAGAGATATAAAGCATTTGATTAGAATATGAATCACCAAGTTGGCCTATTCAAACCCTAACCCTAATCTACCTAACTAGTATGCTCTCATACATGGATAGAAGCATCAAAGATAATGCATCCCAACTAGAGTATAATTGTGCCATGTCCTCCTTGGTATCTACACCCTCTTCAACTTCTCATGCAATTTCCATATAACTCTTAGGGATATGAATCCTACTCTAACAATAAATAATGCTTGTAGCAACAAATATCAGATTGGAAAAGTTAACTAGAGTGATAAAACTAAACATAAATTTAAATACGGAAGTGTTATATGCTTTGGATATTTAATCTTCTAACCATAACCCTCATTCTTTATATTTATATTGATTATAATTATGTTGACTTATTATTATTGCATTCTAGCTCTCTTTGTCTCATATATATACATCAAGGAGACTCATTTGAATTATTATTTCATCTTACAATTTTAATATGTTGTAATAGGAGGTTTGTACCTCGTAGAGGATTCTTATTTATTCACTATTTCAATTGATTTAGGTGTTGCATTATTGAAGTGGGTATTTTCTTCTACTTATTTTACTATTTGTCCAGTAACATTTGCTATTGGAGTAGACCATCCTTGGTTTGTTTCCAAATGATCCATACTAACATTTTTGCTCTAAATGTTTTTTGGGTCATTTCCATTGCGTGGAAATTTAAGGATTAAAAGAGGAAAAACTGAAGTACATTAAGTAAACAATTTAGAATCTAGTTCACTATATTTCATATTTAGATGTACAAGTTAGGGTTTTTGTCTAAACCTCGGGGTAGGCTAAAATAAGTGGTTTTAGTAAAATAATCATATCTAAAGATTCTAAGGTCCAAATTGAGTGCCATCATTGGAATAGCATAGTAGATAAACTAGGGTATATCATATCCATATTTTATAACTATTCATGAGATGTGAGTAAAGTGGTAATCCATACAAGTTCACTTTCCTGAAACACAACAAAAACAACAATTTCTAGCAATTACATCATAAATTTCTCTTGGAATGTCCAAATTGCATTGTATTAGTGGGAACTTTGGGAGGACATGAAGATATGATTTGGATATACGGATGTATTGAGGTTATTTGGAAGAGTTTCTCCTAATATTTATGAATTTATTGTGTAACTCATCTCTTTTATCTCTTTGGGAGTTGTTCTCAAACTTCATATTTGGTGTACATTGCATGTATTTTGGTTTACCACGCTATGCTAAAGTTTTATAACATAAAATTTGTTCTTAAAAATAAGGATAGTAAATTAGCACCCAAGTACTATGATCCTTATAACATGTTGCATAGGATTGGTAGTATGGATTACAGATTGAAATTGCCTCCATTTTTAGGTGTACATTTAATTTCCCATGTTTCTTATTTAAGGAAGGTAATCAATGATAACAACCTAGTTCATACTATTTGTGAGAGCTGAATGAAAAGGGAAAAATCATAGTAGAGATTAAAATTATTATAGAAACACGTATCAAGCAAGTACATAACTGAGCAATTACTTAGTACCTCATCAAGTGGGGATACCATTTTTTGTTTGTCTTATTTATTATTTGCTTTGATTTTAGGACTATATGTAATATTCTAAATTCTTCATATTATATTCTTTATTTTGACTCATTTTTATATTTTTAATAGTTTATAATAACAACAAAAAAATATTTAAAAGAAATAGTAATAAATAAAATATAAAGAAAATTTAATGTAACTATCAGCTTTTGGGGTTAGTTCTAAAGTGTTTACACCATGCTTGGGGGTGTGAGCTTCATGCGATGTTGATTGACTGTTGTATGGATGAACCTATGTTGTTTCATAATGCATAAAAACATTGGATTTTACTTTAGACCTTGCCTTGATTCTTGTGTGGCACTTTTCCTTGGAGAGTCGAAGACCTATGGAGCTTGGTGGCATTCTTCATGACAACCACATGGAGGTTGGTTGCTTGCTTGACTCATTTTGGAGGAGTGTTGGGAATATTGGAGGATAACGTTGAGTTATACATGGTTTGGGATAACTTGGTTGTTTACATGGAGGACTAGACTTAACTTGACAATGATTGTGTTCAAGGATTGATCATGTAGGTGAGGTGGACCCAAATGAATAGGAGCATTTGATATTTAGATTCCTAATGAGGTGGAACATTAGACTCATATCAAGGATAATTCCTTCTTATATATATTATTGTTGGATGTATTCTTGTTGTATCTTGATATGTGTTGCTTAGAGTTGGAGTGATCCACATGCGATCCTACTTGAGTTGAGATAGGTTACTTGCAGTGTACTAGTTCCACTTTATATTGTTGGCCTCCCTTACCATTTATTTGAATGGAGGAAGGAGATAGTCATATTATTCATTCATTCATTCACATACTTGTATTAGAGATGTGAGGAGTGGAGCACACTAGTGTCTCTCTCTCTCATGTACTCTTCATTGTAGTATGCCTCTTTGTCTTTGAGCACTAGGGCTCTTAGAGAAGTTCAAGGCAAATTTTAGGGTTAGGATTTTACACTAAATATGAAAATAAGATAGGTCTGTGATAAACCCTATGGGACAAGATGCATATGAAGAGTTTTCTTGAAGAAGTTGTAGTAAGCAATGCGAGGAGGACCATTTATTTTCCATCCAATTCTAGTGATTCACACAAGGAAAATGGAATATAAAGGTGAACACAAGTCTGTCATCTCTTTTCTCTTATCCCAGGCGCACAACAAGGAAAACATTTCAATTGAATGAATCAAGTACTATTATGGAAGAATCCTATTAATAATAAGCAAAACAAGAAATACACTACAAACACAAAAACATATACCCACAGACAAAATGCAAGAATTCCAACCAATCTCTGCTACTTCATCATTGTTGTATTATGCTCAATACTCTGATTGTATATTACAATAGTGTACATGCTTATATAGAGTGTTGAGAATACTTGGGTTGTCTACTCGTTATGTTCAATTACAAGAAGTTGGAACGGTTCAGAAGTTCAACCGTTACAGACGACTGGAAGATAGAGAGATAATATGTTGAAGTCATGTCGAGGTGTTGGTGTCGACTATGCATGTCAAGGTGTTGAACCTGTCGAGGTCGTGTCGAGGTTCATACTTTTTGAAGTCGATGATGAACCTGTCGGAATCGAAAAACAATGCCAACTATTGCGTGGATCATACCTCCTTCCTTAAGAAACAATGTTCCCCATTGTTTGGTCGTACAAATTAGGAAACTTGTTGCTGAGTTCAATAGTAGAGTATTACTTTCCTTATGCTAGGAGTTGCCCGGCTTTAGCCACCTGAAATAAGGGAATTGCGTTTGTCCTTCTATGGCATATGCGTCATCCCATAATGGTGTCGCAAGGAAGAGGATCCTAAACATCTCGATGGATCTCTTCGGGTTATGTTGTCTGCAATTCATTCTGTTCTAACAATGGTGCATGGTATGGTTGAAGTAGATCCACATTAAATAATGGATGAAGACCCAAGCATGAAGGAATTTCGAGCTGAAAATCATTTTCTCCAATCTGCTTAAGGATACTTAATGGACCATATCGCAAAGGCTTCAACTTTCTGTATGGACCAGTGAAGCATTCCTTCTTGAAATGTAACCAGACCTAATACCCAATTTGAAATGAATGAGGGATACAATGCTTATCATGTCGGGCCTTATCTTTTGTATTAGCTCATTGCAACATTTCCTGTGCTTGTTTCTGGATGTTGTAGATTTGGTCTAAAAACTTCAATGCTTTTTCAATTTCTTGTCGGTCACAGTCGATATCATTCGATTGTGTTGATGAATTGATCAAGTCAATGGGCATCGGGGGTTGAAATTAATACCAGATATCGAATGGAATCTTTCCCATAGAGCGGTGCTGAGAACGATTGTAAATATTTTGTATATTGGCAGACTTTCATCCCATGTTTGACGATTCTTGTGGTTGTACATGCTAAGCAATTGTATTACCAAGCGATTCACAAATTTTGTCTATCCTTCTATTTGAGGATGGAAGGATTTCAACAAAGTGAGTCTCGTGTCGATTTGTTTCTAGAGATTCTTCCAAAAGATGCGGACAAATATGGAATCTCTGTTGAAAATGATGGTCGTCGAAAGGAAATAATGTTTCAAAACATGTTCGAAGAAGAGCTGGGCAGTTTGTTGTGTTGTCATAGTCTTCTTGCATGGAATGAGATTAGACATCTTGGAAAATATGTCGACTACTACCTTGATCGCGTCATGCTAATGTTTGGTAGTAGGATATCCAGTCAAGTAGTCCATAGAAATAGATTCCCATGGTCGACTAGGAGCTGGAAAAGGTGTGTACAATCTTTGTTGTCGATTCAACAACTTAGCAATGGCACAAACCACACATGATCGAATGTACCTATTGACATAATATTTAAGTGAAGGCCAATACAAATACTTTTGGAGGATGGCAAGGTTCCTTGCTACTCCAAAGTTTCCTGCAGTCTTGCGGTAGCGCGCGTCCCAAATGAGCTTTTGTCGGTGCTCACCTGTCAGTACACAAATTTGCACAAGCTTGTATAGCAACATATCTTTTAGGAAGTAATTGGTAGTAAACCACGGGTCGGTTTGAAGCTGTCAATAAATTACAAAAAAGTCACAGTCTACTGAATACAATTGAGGCCAAGTAGTGGTGTCGTATCCCTACATACTCATCACTGTGAAAAGTAGAGTAATGGGTGGCCGACTAAGACAATCGGCTGCAACATTGGATTTATCTTTATGATACTTAATTACCAACTAAAATTGTTACAGGTAATTAATCCACTTGAGTTGTTGAGTCATTTTAACTTCGACTAGGACATGGCGAACTATAAGGGCTTGTGGTTAGTAAGAATGATTTTTCCTTACCAAGAATGTAATGCCTCCATTTCTTGAGGGATTTTACAATGGAATACAATTACTTTTCATACATCGAGTACCTTATGACAGTGTCATTAAATGTTTCGTAATGAAAGCAACTGGGTGACTAGACTGAGTGATTACTACGCCTAAAGCATAGTTCGATGCATCCGTCTCAATCTCAAAAGGTTGATGCAAATCAGGTAACACAAGCACCGGTGCAGTACAAAGCTTGTGTTTGAGCTGCTCGAAAGCTTTATGTTGTGTCGGTGTCCATTTGAAGAAAATTTTCCCATTTCCCTTAGTCAACTGATTAAAAGGCCAGGATATGTGACTGAAGTCGAGTATGAATCGTCAATAAAAACTCGGCAAACCAAAAAAATTCTTAGTTCATGAATGTTTTGAGGAATGGGCCAATATTGGAGGATTTGTAATTTTGATGGATCGATGTGAATGCATGTAGAATCAATTACATACCCCAAATATTTGATGTTGTTCGTCGAAAATGAGCATTTGTCCATGTTCAAATAGAGTCGCTGTTGTCGAAGGGATAAATTCTTTACTAAGAATTTATCACCTCATTAAAGAATTTATCACCTTTTAGAAAGTCGATGAGTTCATCTATCCTTGGAAGAGGGTATCTATTCTTTACTGAAATCTTGTTGAGAGCCCAATAGTCGATGCACATGCGCCAAGCCCTGCCTTTCTTTGGAACAAGGACAACTGGAATTCCATAAGGAGAGGAGTTGGGTTGGATGTGACCTTTGTTGATCAACTCTTGAATTTGTCTACGAATATCTTCATTCTCAATAATGGATATTCCGTAAACAAATGCATTAGGTAATGAAGAACCAAGAACAAGTTAAATTGAGTGTTTTACCTAGAAATGTAGAGGTACTCCTTCTGATCTTGAAATATGTTCTGGTATTCATCATGAATATTATCGATCTGTTGTTGTTGTCAAGAGCTGCACTTGTCAATGAGTCAACTAGTTGTTGTAGTCCTCCTAGGATGCTAAGGATTAATCATCATCAATGTGAATCTCTGAGAATGGTTGATGAGCTTCTTTCTTTGTTTGGAAAATACCATCGCAACCGTTGGTGTAGGTCGTCGCTTTGGTATGCCATACCATTGGTTCTGTAGTTTGACTATTACCTTATGAGTCCGAGAATTATAACTCCCATGTAGATCCCATAAGTAAGGTTTCCTAAATAGGGCGTCAACTATGGAAAGTGGTGTGACGTCACATAGTACTTCATCTTAAAAATTCTTAATGAAGTAGGCGATTCTGCATTATCGGGTGATTCTCAGTTCCTGTCCAACCTTCATCCAACCGATATTATAAGGTTGAGGAAGTGGAGAGGTGACAAGACCTAGTTTCTTCAAAAGATATTGAAAAACAAAGTTCTTCTGGATACCATTATCCACAATCAAATGCAATGGATTGTTTTTAACCCATATTTGTGTATGGAACAAGCGCTCTCTTTCCTCCTCGTCGACGATAGTCAAGGTTATCGGATTAGTCGAGGTCGATGTCAAAAGGGTCGATGCTTCTAGGTCAAATTCTACTAGGGTTTTGTTGAACAAGTCGGAGGTCGACAATTTTTCCAAAATGGTATTCCGAGCCTTGCATTCAGATGTATCATGCCATGATGAATTGTGGTAATCACACCATTTCCCAGTAGGGGTTTGTTTTCTACACTCCCTTTTGTCTTTCTAAGGGCGTTTTTTCCCATGATATGGCTTTGGAAGGGTCAGATGAGAAGCGTGTCTTAACTTGTCAGAGACGGCTGGTGACTTCTAGTTGGATGTTTGACCTATCAATTTGGTCATGAAACATGCTTTTCCAAGTTTCTGTTTAGGTTCAAGCTTACTGGTGTAGTGGAATGCATCCGCAAGCGTACTAACAATTAGAAAATCCATCTCTTACTGAATGTATGGGGACAATATGTTGGTGTATTTCAGAACAAGTAATTTTTCTTCTTCTTGAACTCCAAGTCTAGCCATGAGTAAATAGACCTCATCGATGTAACTCTGCGTGGACCGGTATTTCCATTGCCTTCATTGTTTCCACTTCTTATACTGATGTTCAATGTACTTGGGTGGGTAGAACTCCTTTCGGATGTACTCAACAAATTCTCCCACGTATCTGTGGGGTCTCCGTCTTTCTTTGTATTTGTCGATAGATTTTACCGCTAGTAGTGCACAAATGTCGACATATTTATGGATGCAATGGCGATATTTTCAGATTCTGAGAGGTGATTCACAAAGTAATAGGATTCCAGTTGTTGTACCCAATTGTCTACATATTCTGCATCAATATTTCCTTCAAGATTCATCATGTCCAAGTTCATTTTCACTTTGAATGGACTAATTTTTTTGGAGTTGGATCTCGTCGAGGATCCTCCTGAGGTTGAGGTGAATCGCGTGAGAATATTATTGAACTAGGCAAACATTTCGGTTTGCTGTCGAGCCAGTGATTTCTCTATGAGTTTCTCTGTCTTGTTAGTTGCATGTCTGTTGTATGTTTCTCCAGTCATCTTCAATCTAGTGGTGCGAGTAACTATATACTCTGAAGTTGAAGGTAGTATCCGCTTGTATTTTTGAGTTTGCGAGTGTGTTTGAACATGCATAAGTCAGGTAACCTCGATAGAAGTGTCTACCTATGACTTAAGCATGAACAAAATTTGAATTTGCTCTGATACCAATGATCCGAGTGCCCAAGCACACAATGAGGACAACAGTTCGATTAAATGAACCGAGTAATGTTATAGAAAAGGCCTATTAAGAAAAAGCAAAGTAGGAAATACACTACACACACATAAACATATACACACAGACAAAATGCATGAATTCAAACCAATCTCTGTTACTTCATTACTGTTGTATTATGCTCAATACTCTGAATGTATATTACAATAGTGTACATGCTTATATAGAGTGTTGAGAACGCTTGGGTTTTCTACCCGTTACGTTCTATTAAAATAAGTTAGAACGATTTAGAATTTCAACCGTTATAGACAAGTGGAAGACAAAGAGACAATCTGGCGAAGTCGTGTCTAGGTGTTGGTGTCCACTATGCATGTCGATGTGTTGAACTTGTCGAGGTCGTGTCGAGGTTTGGACTTGTCGAAGTCAATGTTGAACCTGTCGGAGTTGAAAAAAAATGCCAACTACTCCATGAATCAGTTACAAGAAGTTGGAATGATTTAGAAGTTCAACCGTTACAGACAACTGGAAGGCAAAGAGACAATATGGCGAAGTTGTGTCGACCTTGAATGTTATGTGTTGAACCCATCGAGGTCATGTTGAGGTTTGGACTTGTCTAAGTTGATGTTGAACCTGTCGGAGTCGATAAACAATGCCAAACTTCTGTGTGGATCAGTTAGTCACACTTGGTTCTAGTGTTTTTAATTCAATCCATGGTTAGAAGGGAAAATATTAATTGACACAAGGCTGGGATAGAAAATTTAAACACTACCAACAATATTCTCGAGCCTTTATATTTGTGAACAATTATTGAATGAGGGTATTTGAGGTGCTATGAAAACCCTAAACTAAAACAAACTATTTGAAAACCTTAATAGGTGGTTTCCATTTTGTGTCAATGTCAACCTTTACACCATTGCATGTTCATAATTTTGCAAGGGGGAATCTCATTCGCTAAAGAAAAACCAAGTTGTGAGGGTAAGAAAAGAAAGTGGACGTCTACCAACGATTTCATTAAAGGTGGTAATAAAAAAATATACAAGCAAATTGTTTATCTTACTATGGAATGGATCAATAAGGGTGTTATGCCATTAGAATAGAATCAATAGGAGTGTAATAACTAAATATCTTGCGCTAATCAATGGGCTGCCTACACAAAGCTACTCAAAATTAAATTCCATGAAGAGATTTTGGTGAAGAAACATCAATATTAATCCATGGATTGGTTGGCATATAGTTAACTAGTGTACATCATTTTCAAATTCCATAGTAATGGCTAAGAAAATAATGGTCTACAATTTTCTATGGAGGGTTTGAGTTGCTTTTCAAAGATTTTTTGTAGAACTTTGTAGAGTGTTGATCGTCTTCTGAGACATGCACTTATTTTGGAGAGGCAATGACCTATGAATGAGCAAGTGGGAGATGCAAGTTGAAACAAGAGGTATGTGCTAAGAATTGACAACACATTCTTATATTTTTTTTCATATTTTGTCAGGTTAATTTGATAAACACCTTGCAAAAAAATTTCTCTGCAAATGTATGAGGAGGTTGTTAGCACCATTTTTGGGCTAAGTAATTGGTAAAGGATTTGGCCATTAAAAGGATCAATAAGGTTTGTAATTTTTCATATAATAGGACCTTAAAGAATGTTGATGAAGGTCTGCAAATGTTTGAAGGAACATTTCTAGATTTGAAATGCCAAAATGCTTAAGAAATAATGATTTTTGACCTTGAAGTGCATATAAATGAAGAAATCCTTCCTTTGTTGAATGATAATACGGAATGGATGACTGAGATGCGTAGCGTATAAGATTAAAGGCCAAAAATCATTTCCTCCAAGGCCAAATCAGGAGCGGAAAGGCGAAAAAAGAAAGTTTGGGGTATAGTCAGTTATAAAACCCGACTTCCGCCCCCCGTAGTCTAGGACCCGACGGCCCATAACTTTTCCTCCAAAGATCAACGGTCTAGCTGAAAGGCGAAAGCAGAAATGGTAAGAAGTTTGATTTTGAAAGTTAGAATCCCAATTTTCGACTTCTGTAGTGTGAGATCCGACGGTCAGGGATAAATTTTGCACACATCAACGCCTCAGAAAACAGCAAAGGACGCAAGTGGAAAGGGTAAAGTTTCAGGTGGAAAAACTTGGAAAACCTGATTTCTTCTTTTCGCGATTCAGATCGACGGTCCAGAGCACTTCTGCCAAAGATCAACAACCTGGAAGGGAGCAGAGGGGCATAGATCGGAAAGTGGGAAACTTAAGAATTTGATCGTGAAAGCTTGAAGTTCTGCATTCCGCGATCCCCAAGTCGACGGTCCAGAGCAGTTCCACCGAAGATCAATGGTCCAGAAGAGAGCAGAGGGGTGGAGATCGAAAAGTGGGAAACTTAAGAATTTGATTGTGAAAGGTTGAAGTTTCGCATTCCGCTATTCGCCAGATTGACAGTCCAGAGCGCTTCCACCAAAGATCGACGGTCCTGAAGAGAGTAGAGAGGCGGAGATCAGAAAGCGGGGAACTTAAGAATTTGGTCGTGAAAAGTTGAACTCCCGCTTTTTGGGATCCGCAAGATCTATGGTTCATAAAGATCCCACGCAGATCAACAATGCAGAAAGGTGCAATGGGGCAGAAAGCAGAAACACAATATTTCTGGGTATAAAGGGTTGAGTTTCTGCCTTCCATGATCCGCGAGATCCGATGGCTTAGAATGCTTTCACCAAAGATTAATGGCTTGAAAAGAAGAAGAAGGGCGGAAAGCGAGAATATGAAGTTTTGGTTATGAAAAGGGGAAATCTTGCCTTCCGCTTTTTGTAGTCCACATATTTACCTTAGATTAACGGTTGGGAAGGTATCTGTCCAAGATTGATGGTATGGAAAAGAGGAAAATGTGCACGAGTTAAATAGGCTTCCCAATATGCAGACTCAGTAGGCCCCGCAACTTTCAATGGATCAGATCAAAGTTAGAAGGAGATCTACGGTGGATAATGATTTCACTGAGATACTTGCACACCCAAAGTCGGAGAAGGCCTGCACAATGAGAAACGTGCTTAAATGACGTGTCTTCTCCCTAGTGGATATCACGCTTAGAAATTAGAGCCACAAAAGTCACTACATGGAGTGGGATGGGGCGAGAATGAACAATCAATATCTAAACAGAGGCAAATCTACAGTCCAGAAACAATTTCACTAGTAAAGGTGTGTGCATGAATGAAATTGTTACAGGTTGCTCGAAGGAGCTCTAAAATGTCGTTATCAATAAGCGATCCTGAGTCCTTGCTATCCAAATTCTCAAAATGATCCATCATGCATGTTCTGCATGCTTGTCTATTTGGTTTATGATCATGGCGGATCTACGAGATCAACATTTTCTTAAGATTTCCAGTCTCATGCTGCAACTGTTTTTGGATATGTTTCAAGGTTGGTCTCAGGAGCCTAGGAAGCATTAAATATGCCCTTAATAGAGGAAGACAGGGTTGGAACCCGTGAGAATTTTTTTGTTATGCATTTTGTGATCTATGAGTAACAAAATTGCGGAGCTGAATGCTGGTTTGTTGCTGCAGATATTCTTGCGTATTTCATCGTTACAGTTTGTTATTTCATTTCCCTTGTGCATGTTTTTCCTGTTAAACTCGCCATTGTATGTTCTTCATATCTGAAATAAGTGTGTAATAATCCAGAATTCATATTGTTATGCTCTCTCTATTGTTTCAAGTATTCACCCATCTTTCTTTCCAAAGTTGATGCAGAATTCATCTTTCAGGTGCTCTGTGTTGATGGATTGTTCTTGTTCTTTCTTTATCACCAGACAAACTGCTATTTGACTGTAACCGAGTGCTACATTTCCTTTGTAGATCTTCACCTACAAACTATTTTGTAATTCATGAATATTTGTGATTCCATAGCCCAATTTATGATTTCCTTGTTTCAACCACAAACTCAATCTGATTTTTTAATTTTATTTTGATATCTGGCCCTGTTAAAAATACTGTGAGAGATCCCTCTCTAGAAAGGAAGAATCCAACTCCAATTCTTAAAGTGGTTTTGCTGTTACCTTGGGATCTACCTTCCACAACTTTGGGTACATTTTGAGTGCTAACAAATTGGGGCCATTGCTGGGGAACGGAAGTGCAAATCAACCCTAGGAGACGGCAAACATTCGAAGAAGAAAGGGTTTGTATGGGAAAACAAAGACTTCTGTAGTTGAAAAGGTTGTATAATTTTCCCTAGCGACTCCTCATTGATTTCGAGCAAGATTTCAAAAGGCATCTTGGCTCCTAGGTGGTCACATACACTAGGAAAACAACAAATAGATATTTCTTAGTTTGGTGCTTCATCCTCTCAAGAATTTCATAGCATTCGGGATTTTGGGTGGGATACAAATTTTAAAAGATCCTTGTTGAAATCAAAATCAAAATCTAATTTGAAGGAAATGGAATTAATCCCAGTAGATTAGAATCATATTTGCTTGATTCTCTTTGGCACAATCTTCAAAACACTGTGAAAACTGAAGAAAGAAACCCTATTGTTCAAAGCTTTCAGCCTTATATCCCACCAACTGTTCAAACCCCTCCATCCTTTCAAGCTCCTCCTCTTGTTCCAAATCCACCTAGACAAATGGCTGCTAGGTTTGCTACACTGGCTTTACGTGTTGTATTACATGACCTTGCTGAAAATTACACCTAGAGAATTACCTTGTATGATGAGGATGGAAATTTCACAACAAGACAACATGATAGATTTGAAGATTTTGTTAACTTAAAAAAGTATGATGATGATAATGATGTGGAGATGAGGTTGTTTACACAAAGCTTGTAAAGATAAACCTTCTTTTGAAATATTTTACTATATAAGTCTCATCAACCTTACTTTGTCCCTTATGATAAATATTAAATTAAAATATAATTATTTTGTAGTGTGAGTTGTATCAACTTTGTAAATCTATCAATTCAACTCAGAGTATATTATTTTTGGCAATTACTATTAACCCAGCTTAGCCATTAGTATACATATAATATTAAAATAAATTAATAAAAATATAAACAAGCAAGTTAAGATGCCTAAAGATAAGATATCTTTTATGATTTTCGAGGCACATGTAAGCCATCAAGTCAACTCAGTTGTCCTCTCTTTAATATATTTTGTTTTATGAGTTTCATTAAAATAGCTTTGTTACTTGTATAAACATTCAAAAAGTATAAATACTGTTTTAACTTAGAAACATAGGTATACAAGTTATTAAAGTAAAATTTGTGTGTAAGTTTTATTAATATAATTATATATATTTTAAAATTAAAATATATTTTAATTATATAAAATTAAAATTAAAATATTTTATTATTATTATTATTTTATAATGAAATTACTATGCATATTAATTATCAATTCTTTCACTGCCTTTTTAAAATTAAATTATTAAAGTAAATTCCATTAACTAAATGGATCAAAGTGAATCAATTTTTTTCTTTCATTATATTTTAAAATTAAATTATTAGAAATGCAAGTAAACAATTTTTTATTGTATGTATTTTTTAAAATTTCAATATATTATGTATTTTTTATGTATTTTTTAAATATATTTTGTTTTGTAAGTTTTTAATAATTTAATTTATTAATATTAAAATGATTTAGAATTGATTTGTGAGATGTAGAATACTTGGTGGTGGGGTATGGTTAAGACGCCCTTTAAGCTGAAAGGTGGGTAGTTCAAATCCCATGAATACCAAAAATTCAACCATTAAAAGTTGGCCCTCCTAACTTAGCCAATAACAAACTATTGATCTTAAATCTAAATGTATAAATCTTAAAAGATCAAAATTTTTAAAATGTCTTTTTTATTTTATTTTATTTATAAATTTAAATATATTTTGTTTTGTAAATTTTAATAATTTAATTTATTAATATTAAAATAGTCAGTCTTATAAAATCAAAATTTTTAAAATGTAAATTTTTTATATGTACAAAATATAATATAAAAAATTTAATCATAAAACTTACATTTCAAAAAATTTAATATATATATATATATAATTTTTTTATTATCATTCATAACAATATAATACAATTAAACATATAAATATACTAATTATTTACTATTTTTTTCATTATTAAATTATGGTGTAGTTTAAATATTCAATGCTTGCAATCTTTTTCAAATATATTTTTAATCTTATTTTGTTTAGAGTTTTGTTAGAAATCTTTAAAAATCTTAGAATCACATATATGGTAATTCAACTGTCAAAAACACAATTTAAACATTTCCAATTTGAATTTTACCAATTTTTTATTATTAAAATCCAACCAAAACCCATTATAAAATAAAAACTTAAAATAAATAACTTTCTTCTTAAATTATTATAAATTAAAATAAACCATTATACTTTTAATTATTTTTTAAAATTAAATTATTAAAAATTAAAACATATTTTATAAATTTCAACACTATATTTATATACACTCAAATTAATACAAAGGTTATTGTCATTCATGTAGGATTTTCACTATCCATGTGGATGTATCATATCCAACTTCAACCACGTGCAATTTATGCGGCATTGGTGGGTGTTTGAAACATCGATATTTACTTGTAGTACCACATTTTTTGTAGTGCCTCGCACATGTGGATAATTTGTTTTTAATATATACAACAATTTTTATAGTGGTAAAGTACAAAGGTATGGTTGGTTTACAATATTGAAGGAACATTTATAGTTGTAAAGTAAAATGTGTAGTTGGTTTACAATATTAAAGGAACATTTTAAATCTTGTGGTTAATTTGTTTTTATATAATTTTAAAGTTGTAAAGTACAAGTGTGTAGTTATGGTTTACAATATTAAAGGAACATTTTTAATCATGTGGATAGTTTGTTTTTATATATATACAGTTGTAAAATCGAATTGTGTAGTTGCTCTACAATATTTAAAAAAACATTTTTGAGTCTTAAAAATAGAAGTTATTATTCAAATATTCAATTAGTTGAATATTTAATATTAAACCAATATTGAATATTCATTTTAATATTGTTGTAGTTGAATACTAATTGTCTAATATTTAATATTTAGTATTGAATATTTAAATTGTCTACCCTCAGGCCATGTGATGGCCGTGAGGACTTTAGCTGGCGGTCACTTCTCATAATGCAAAACCCTAAAGGTTTAATGCACTTTGGAGAGAAGGTATGCCATTTTGATGAGGTTTTGTTTGAAGGTGGATGTTGCTTTGTAAACGCATTTGTCCTTCGATTGTTTAGTATTATCCTTTATATGGCTATGAGACGAGATATAAGAGTTTTGAATCTTGATCCACGTTATTCTTCGAGTCTGTCTGAACTTGTTTTGTTTGCTGAAGGAGTCTGCAATCCTCGTTTTGGTGTTGACCATGTGCCTTTGAAGGCCAAGAAGGTAAACAATACTTTAGTATTTGTTTTACTTTTATACTAGGATTTTAAGACGACTAAGGTTTAAAATTCTAAGTAACTTCGCACGACAAAATCTGCAACAGGGGTGTGGAGGGATCACTGGCCGCGAAGCCCCTCTTTAACTGGTAAGACCCATGTAACTACCCTGCGTGGATATTGAGGAAACAAACTAGTTCTTGTGGTGTGTTTTTAAAGCGTTGGGGTTTTTCCCACTCTGTGTTGGGTTGATGATAAGGAAGTAATATACCTGCTTTGGTAATATATACTTTTGATGTTGTAAGGATGTTATTTAACACCCGTGGAGTCGTAACTGACTATGCCACTCTGTAATATCTTTTTTGGTTTTAAAACATGTTTTCTACTGTAAGAACCGTGAGGGTTTCGATATTGTATCTCTGTTCATTTCACTATTTAAGTAACTGTGTATTTTCCAGAGATGTAAAGAATCGTTGTCTGTGGAGTCTTGCGACTATGCCACTTTCTTTTTGGGAGATATGGGGTTTTAAAATACTTCTATTTCGATTCTGGAAATTTTGTTTATATAATACATACTTTCAGTTAGTTTATTTACTGTGGTCGTGAGCCTTACTCTGTCGATTTTGTTTTGGGCTTCAAAAGCCACTCTAAACACAGTTTTTTTTATTTAATGAATGCTCTATGTAATAAACACGTAAGGGTTATCTGTAAAAATGCTTTTAAAAGTTGTATTATGGTTTTCATGTAGTGACTGTGTATACAATTGCTTATTTCGTTGTTGTCTTGCACTGTTTTATGTTGCTGTAACACGATAAGACCGTGTAGTCTTATGGTTGATTCTTTTTTTGGGCTAAGAAGCCATTGGTGTAAGATCATTACTAGTTTGATAATATAATAGTTATATCGTTGATTGATACTCATGAGGGTTTATATAACTCCTTGTTCTTAAACATACCAAATGTTATGTGTAAAGGTTACAAAATGTTTAGTATATCAAAACTTCATTTGATTACTAGGTTTGCATTTCTATTAAACAGTAAAACCATAATGTCGTGTATTCAAATTATAAAAACCTTACAAGGTTATTTTACTGTTCAATGAATGTTGGTAGAGATTTGTCCATGAGGCCTCTCTTGATGTTATTTTAGTTTATGAAGTTTTAAGGGTTGTGAGGGCAGTTGCTAACAATATCACTGTGTAAATTCAATTATGATTTTAGGATTTCCTTTTATTATTGATACACTGTGGAAACGACCGTGAGGCGTTTATGCGTACTGTTTTAAGAAGAGGGTCGTAAGGCCTATGTTAATGAAACTACGGTTAAAATATACTTTTGATGAGAATTTTTGTGAGATCTTATGAGAGCTTTTAACTTTGTTATTGTAAGTTTAACAGGTCATGAGACTGTAGGAAAACTTCTATTACTGTTAAAAGAAATACACTATGTTTAGTTAACTATACTGTTTTGTTTTGAAAGGAATTAAATAATATTAAGCCCTAAGGCTGTAACTTCCTTCTGCAATCGAAATACTGTAGGAACAACACCAGTGTAACCTAAAGCCTATAAACAGTGCTACGATTCGTCGATAATCTCGATTTGGTGTTACTAAACAATTTAATCATTAAGAAACCGGGCTTAAGATGATCTTTTGTGAAACAAGCTTAGTCATTACTGTTCATTTTAAACCCTGGTTATTCTAAACTAATTCTAGAGTTTGTTTAAGGGGATAAGACTCGTTCCTAGAAAGATTATTGTAAACAAAGTATTAAGGATGAAACTTGGATCTGAACAATAAATAAGTTTCAGGTTAGGTTTAAATATGTATAATCTTATTTTAAGTTTTTACCCTAAATAGTTTATAGTTCTATGAACAAGATTATGTTCTTAAATAGATATATATATATAGATCATTATCTATGTTATAGTAGATCTCTTTGTTTTGTTTACTATGGAACCTTTACAAGTCCTTACTGTGCTACAAAATTCTTTTGGTTTAATCTTAGTCTACATAATTATTTCCCTAGTACTAACTTTTTAATAGTTCGTAATACATGTAGAAGCAATCTAAAACTGATACAAAAAGAACATGGTTCTGATTATGAAATAATTTTACAGAGATTGCTAATCGGTAGATCTATCCATTAAAATTTAAAAACTAATAAGCGTATTATTCCTAACAACATTCAGATAAAAAGAGTATAATATATTCAAACATCCTAATTATAGTTTCCTGAGCATATTCCAAATAAAAGTACAAATTTAGAAATTAATTAGCAATTGAACCTGGATAGAATGCAGAAAGGGCACAAACACCCACGGGAGACTGTTCCACCCAACCTTCTCCTAAAGAAGCCAAATTTACTTGCTTAGGACCCCCGATCCTGTTCACTGAACCACTAGGACGAAGATCTCTATCACACAACAAACTTCTGCAACTTAGCACTCAATAGTAGACTTATATCAACAAATCACTTTAGCTATCCCCTCATCAAATTCCTTGTGTTCCTGACTTTTCAGTTTGCAACAGTCACAAGGATCATTCTCTCAGAAATCTGAATGAATAGTGAGCCTCCTGCTCAATTTGATGGTTTATGTAATATTTCCTAGGTATTTGGGTTAGTTTTAGCATTAAATGAGCCACCAACTCAGTTCCTCCTCTCAAGGAACATGACCACTTTTTTATGGATTATGCTCCTGCAACAACTAGAAAGTGAGTGCTAGTGCTACCACTCATCAACCAGCCTTCTACAGCCGCTCTTTCCTCCTAGTGGGTCAGTGAACACTCATTTAATAATTTCCCCTGGATAGATGTCTCCTTTTATTAATTATAAAAATAAATAATTCTTCAATTACAGTCATCCTTGACCCACTTGGCAAAAAAAATTTACAATAAAAATTAACATAATGTTTTTACTGGAATAAATAATAAATATTTATTTTTTCAGTTTTCAGTATGTTACAAACACCCCGCCCCCCCTTAAGCTCAACATCGTCCTCAATGATGTTTGAGTTATTATGAGTCTTCTTAGAACAGAGCTGGATATGCCACCTGCATATCGCTCTCTAATTCCCAGGTTGCTTCATCTGGACTGAGGTGTTTCCACTGCACATTTACCTGTCCAATGGTGCGATTCCGGAGAAACATTTCCCTCATGTCGAGACTACAATTCGGGTCCACCAGAAAATATCCTTCTGGTTCTACCTGAATAACATTCCAGTCAATCACATGAGTAGCATCATGTATATACTTTTTCAAAATAGAAACATGAAAGACGTTATGTATTTTAAGATTAGGTGGCAAGGTTAACTAATATGCCACTGGCCCTACTTTTGCCAGTATTTCAAACAATCCGCAATATGTGGGTGCTAATTTAGCATAACTCCCTAGTTTAAGTGAGCTCTTTCTAGGTTTTACCTTAATAAACACATGCTCACCTACTTGGAATTCCTTTGGAGTTCTTTTAAGGTCGGCATGACTCTTTTGTCTGTCCTGAGCAGTTTTCAAATTTCTTTGTACATGTTTCACTGTTAGTTCCAATTCTTTTAACATGTCAGGTCCTAACATCAATCTATCTACTAGATTACTCCATGTAATAGGAGTGTTACACTTTCTACCATATAATATTTCAAAATGACTAAGCTTTGTTGAAGCTTGATAATAGTTATTATAACCAAATTCAACCAAGTGCAAATAGTCTTCACACTTCTTGGCATAGTCTCTAACATACATTCGTAACATGTATTCTAGTACTTAATTAACTCTTTCTGTTTGTCCATCCATTTGCGAATGATAAGAAGTATTGAAATTCAATTTAGTATCTAGTCCTTTGAATAAAAAATTCAAAAAAATTTCAGTAAATTTAGTGTCTCGGTTAGAAATTATTACCTTTGGGATTCCATGCAAGCGGAAGATTTATTTCATGAAGATGTCAACAATGTTAGCAGCTTTATAAGTTGTTTTAACAGGTATAAAGTGTGCTTCTTTACTTAGTTTATCCACAACTACCATTATTGAATCATTTTGTTTCTGGTTTTTAGGTAAGCCAGTTACAAAATCAAGATTGATGACTTCTCATTTCCAATTTGGAATTGGTAATGGTTGTAAGAGACCTGCTGGGTGTTTAAGCTTTAACTTGCTGACATTCTATACACCTAGTTAAAAATTTAGTAACTTCATTTTTCATATTAGGCCAAAAGTACTCTTTTCTCAACATGGTTATCATTTTTTGATACCCCGAATGTCCAAAATAAGGACTTTTGTGTAATTCATTCAAAATCAACAGTTTAACTTCTGACATACTTGGTACATAAAGTCTGTTTTTATACAGTATTAGACATTTTTCATTAAACTGTAATCTGTAATTATTTTTTCAGATACATTTTGAGTTACCTTTTCTTTTAAATTCTGGTATTCTAGGTCCAACCTTATTCCTTTTTCCAATTTATGTTCTAAATAAGTTTTATAGCTGCTAATGGCATCTACAAAACTTGTTACTGCATTTCTGCTTAAGGCATCAACTACTTTATTTTCTTTCCATTTAATGTGTCTGATTTCAAAATCTTACTCGCTAAGGAAAGCTAGCTATCTATCTTGCCTGGCATTTATATTTTGTTGATCAAACATATATTTTAGGCTTATGTTATCAAACATTAACAAAAATATTTTACCTATTAGGTGATGGCGCCACATTTTCAAAGCATGGATTATGGCAGCCAACTCTAAGTCATAAGTTGTGTAATTCTTTTCGTGAGCTTTTAATTTTCTTGATTCGTATGCAATTGCATGACCTTCTTCTGTCAGTACTCCACCAAAACATTCGTTGCATGCATCAATGCATACGATGAAATATTTGTCTGGATCTACTATTTTTAGAATGGGTGTAGTGGTTAATAATCCTTTTAGTTTATTAAAATTTTCTTCACATTTATGATCCGAAACAAATTTCTTACCTTTTTTATGTAATGAGGTTATAGGATTTGCAATTTTTGAAAATCCATCAATAAATTTTTTGTAATAACCTGTTATTCCCATAAAGGATCGTACATTAGTTACGTCCTTAGGAACAGGCCAATCAATTATAGCTTTTATTTTATCCAGGTCCACTGATATCCCTTCTTCGGATATTACACGCCCTAGATATTGTATCTTATCTTTATAGAATTCACATTTACTGAACTTAGCATATAGTTGATGTTCTCTTAACACTTGTAGTATTATCTGCAAATGTTCATCGCGTTCTTCTTTTGTCTTAGAATATATTAATATGTCGTCTATAAAGATGACTACAAATTTGCCTAAGTATTTACTTAGGACAATGTTCATTAAGCACATAAAGGTTGTTGGAGCGTTATTTAGCCCAAAGGGCATAACTACAAACTCGTAGTGCCCATATCTTGTCCTGAAGGCAGGTCTAAAGATGTCTTCATCTTTAATTCTGACTTGGTGATACCCAGATCTTAAGTCGATATTTGAGAATATCGTTGCTCCGCATATCTGATGAAACATATCATCAATGCGGGGTAGAGGATACATGTTCTTAATTGTCATTTTATTGAGTTGACGGTAGTCTATACATAGACGTAAAGTACCGTATTTGTTTTTAACAAAAAGGACCGGTGCTCCCCAAGGGGATACACTTTGTCTTACATAATGTTTTTCTATTAATTCTTGTAATTGTACTTTTAATTCATTTAGCTCCAATATGTTCATTCGATAGGGAGATTTCGAATTAGGTACCGCTCTGGGTACTAACTTGATTTTAAAATCTAGATCTCACTTAGGAGGTAATCTTGGAATTTCTTTTGGGAATACATCCATGTAATCTTGCAGGATCGGAATATTCTCAAATCCTGGTTTATCTTTTTTACCAACTTGTTCATTATTTATAATGTGTACAACAAAGAATTTACAACCTTTCCTTGCAACCTTTTTCATCTGTAAGGCTGAAATTTGTCTTACAGATATTTTTCTAGGTATTCCTATGACGGTAATTCTTTCTCCTTCATTATTCAAACACGTAAAAGTTTTCTGAAAATAGTTTAAAATCACTTGGTGTTTTTCAAGCCAATCCATTCCTATTAAGACATCATATGATCCTAATGGTAACACATTTAACTTGACCTGAGTTTCAAATTGACTCAAACAAATTACAATTTTCAACATAATTAACCACTTTTCTTTTCGTTCCTATAGCTAACTGGACCAACCAAGATTTTTCAATTTTTTTTAAAGATAAACTGCATTTTTCCACTATGCTAGGATATATATAACTTAAAATAGCACATGGATCAATTAAGATGGAAACAATATGATTTTGTATCATACCTTGCACTTCCACCATGGAAGTTTGATGGTCCACTTGTCTGTTCTCTAGAGCTGCATTTATTCTGGGCATCTCATTTTCCACATCTCCAACTGTTTCCTCTTCCTAGATAGTGTGTATGTTGCTAAAGTTCCCCTTTCAATTCAGAAAGTACTTGGCGTAATGTGGTCCTTGACATTCATAGCATTTGACAGGTTCCCTTTGTTCATTATTTTTAACAAAGTTGTTAGGAATATCCCTGCCTTTTGGTGCTGTAGTATTCTGGGGTAGTTTATTCTTAAAATGAGTTTTTTGATAGTTATTCTTGGAGAAATTATGAGATTTACTCCCAAAAATATTATTTGACTTAAACCCTCTTCTCTTCTGGTCAAAATGACTTGTCTTTTTAGTCTTCCAGTTATTTAAACTTTTCCTTTTCTTACTCTGTTCATAACAGAAATCATCCTTTCTCATAGCTTCCTCCAAAGTTTTTCAGATTATCAAACTCAATCCTATCTTTGAAGCTAGTAGGCAGACAACTTAAAAATCATTGTATTTTAGGATTTTCATCTATTATGTAAGGTACGCATCTTAACAGACTTAGAAACTCGCTACTTAACTCTTTCATGTACATGGAACCCAATTTTAATTCATAGAACTCCTTAGCTATTTCTTTGTAGTATTGTTCAGATAAAAACTTCCTTTTAAAATACTTCTGAAAAACTCTCCAAGTTAAGTACTTCTCTTTAATATTTTTTACCCTTTTTATATCTTTCCAGCAGATATTAGCTTTTCCGGTCAAATTGTAAATATCCATCCTGGCCTTTAGTCTTTCAGAATAGTTGTAGATCTAGAAATATTTCTTCATTTCTGACAGCTAAGCTTCTACTTCTTCACCTTTATCTACTTCCCTGTTAAACATGGGAGGCTTTATTTTTTTGAATTCCCCAGAACTTTCTTCATAGGGTTTATACTTCATTCTCTTAGGTTTATAGTCACTTTCACTACTGTCACTTATGTATTTATACCTTCCCTTACATGACCTTGCATTAACCTCTGAAGAAGATTCACTATCAGAATATTTTCCTTTCTTTCCTCTATGTTTGTAAGACATTGTTTCCGAATTAGTTTCATAAACATTTCGCTTATCTTTTCCTGTGTTATGCATATTGTCTAGTGGCATTTGATTCATTTCCAAAATTCTTTCATTATTTTTATAGTTTGCAATTCCTTTTTTAACTCCTTAACTGTCTGTAGAAACTCTAGATTGTTCAAATATACATAAAAGTTGTCGGGATTGTGGTGTTGAGAACCATTTTTAGCAGATGCTTCAACACCTTCCATTTTCGTGCAAAATAGATTTTATATTTATGTACAGAAATAAATGCAAATAAAATTAATATATTGGTTTTCTTACTTATATGTGAGTGATCCAATCAAGCCTAGTGTTTGGAAACTCGCTCTGATACCACATGTAACATCCCTAAAAATTCATAAATAAATAAAAAATTATTTACTATAATTAACTTAGATGTTATAATTCATAATTTCTTTAATTAGATGTAAGAGTCATGTACTTATGATATCATCAATTTGCTTACTTTGTGAATTGCCGTCATGACCAACTTTGTGACATAAAAATATGACTTAAAGGGTGACAGTTGAACTTGACAGTTTATCGTTGTTGTTTGTTTGATTCTACTCTTGAGCTGCACAAGGGATGGGTCATGGTCTTACTTAGGCATCACAACTAATAGATGAACCTCTGTTTTACTATGTGCAGGCAGTGAGGTACCTCGACGCTACAGTTAAAGAACAAAATCTATGCTAAGACGTTGTAAGGAACAAAGAAAAGGAAAACCTAAGGTTTGGACAAGGATCTATCCCTAAGCCATTTTTCAATGTTCATATGCCATATTATATAGTTACTATTTTTAACATTACAAAGGTTTCATCCTAAATATATACTAAATGCCAAACCTTAACAATGCAGGTTGTATCATAATATAAAGATTTATATTCTATAAGTGTTTAAGTGGTGGAAAGTTGTATAAGAGTTAAAACCTTACGATGGGAGTCAAACAATATGATTTGTAGAACCTTGGGAGTGACCCATGCCACGTGCTTAACCTTTAAAGATTGATATGATGGTTGACTTGGGAAACATTATGGTGATTTAGAAAGATCAAGGACACAATTTAAATTGTCTACCCTCGGACGGTGTGATGGCCGTGAGGACTCCAGCTGGTGGTCACTTCTCATAATGCAAAACCCTAAAGTTTTAATGCACTTTGGAGAGAAGGTATGTCATTTCGATGAGGTTTTGTTTGAAGGGGGGCGGTTTTCTCTGCAAACACATTTGTCCTTCGGCTGTTTGGTCTTATCTTTTCCCTGGTTGTGAGACGAGATAAAAGAGTTCTAAATCTTGATCCTCGTTATTCTCCGAGTTTGTCTAAACCTGTTTGGTTTGTTGAAGGAGTTTGCAATCCTTGTTTTGGTGTTGACTATGTTCCTTTGAAGGCCGAGAAGGTAAAAAATACTTCAGTATTTGTTTTACTTTTATACTAGGATTTTAAGATGCCTAAGGTTTAAAATTCTAATGTAACTTCTTGTGTGCAGGACAAAATATGCAATGGGGGTATGGATGGATCACTGGCCGCGAAGCCCCTATTTAATTGGTAAGACCCATGTAACTACCCTGTGTGGCTCTTAAGGAAACCAACTGGTTCTTGTGGTGTGTTTTTAAAGCGTTGGGTTTTTTCCCACTCTGTATTGGGTTGACGATATGGAAGTGATATACTCGCTTTGGTAATATATACTTTTGATGTTGTAAGGATGTTATTTAACACCCATGGAGTCGTAACTGACTATGCCACTCTGTAATATCTTTTTTGGTTTTAAAACTTGTTTGCTACTGTAAGAACCGTGTGGGTTTCTATACTGTATATCTGTTCATTTCACTATTTAAGTCACTGTGTATTTTCCAGAGATGTAAAGAATCGTTGTTTGTGGAGTCTTGCGACTATGCCACTTTCTTTTTGGGAGATATGGGGTTTTAAAATACTTCTATTTCGATTTTGGAAATTTTGTTTATATAATACAGACTTTCAGTTAGTTTATTTACTGTGTTCGTGAGCCTTACTCTGTCGATTTTGTTTTGGGATTCGAAAGCCACTCTAAACACAGTTTTGTTATTTTGATAAAGCAATGAATGTATCTCTATAATAAACCTGTCGGGGTATCTGCAAAAATGATTTTAAAAGTTGTATTACATTTTTCATGTAGCGACTGTGTATACAATTGCTTATTTCGTTGTTTTCTTGCACTATATTATGTTGATGTAACACGATAAGATGCGTATTCTTATGGTTGATTCTTGTTTTGGGCATTAGAAACCACTGGTGTAAGATCATTGCTGGTTTAATAATATAATAGTTATATCGTTGATTGATACCCATGAGGGTTTATATAACTCCGTGTTCTGAAACATACCGGATGTTATGTGTAAAGGTTACAAAATGTTTAGTATATCAAAACTTCATTTGATTACAGGGTTTGCATTTCTATTAAACAATGAAACTGTAATGTAGTGTATTCAAATTATAAAAACCTTACAAGGTTATTTTACTCTTCGATGAATGTTGGTAGAGATTCGGTCGTGAGGCCTCTCTTGATATTCTTTCAATTTATGAAGTTTTAAGGGTCGTGAGGGCAGTTGCTAACAGTATCACTATGTAAATTCAATTATGATTTTAGGATTTCATTATATTATTGATACACTGTGGAAATGACCGTGAGGCATTTACGCATACTGTTTTAGGAATAGGGTCATAAGGCCTCTGTTAATGAAACTATGGTTAAAATATACCAATGATGAGAATTTTGGTGAGATCTTGTGAGAGCTTTTAACTTTGTTATTGTAAGTTTAACAGGCCATGAGACTGTAGGAAAACTTCCATTATTGTTAAAAATAAATACACCCTGTTTAGTTAACTAATATGTTTTGAAAGGAATAAAATAATCTTAAGCCCTAAGGCTGTAACTTCCTTCTGCAATCGAAATACTGCAGGAAAAACACCAGCCTGACCTGAAGCCTGTAACCAGTGCTACGGTCTATCGATAATCTCGACTTGGTGTTACTAAACAATTTAATCATTAAGATACTAGGCTTAAGACACTCTTATGTGAAACAAGATTAGTTATTAATGTTCATTTTAAACCCTGGTTATTCTAAATTAATTCTGGAGTTTGTTTAAGGGGATAAGACTCGATCCAAGAAAGATTACTGTAAGCAAAGTATTAAGGATGAAACTTGGATCTAAACATTAAATAAGTTTCACGTTAGGTTTAAATATGTATAATCTTATTTTAAGTTTTTAGCCTAAATAGTTTACAGTTCTATGAACAAGATTATGTTCTTAAGTAGATATATATCGATCCTTAAATGGAATAACTATGTTATAGTAGATCTCTGTGTTTTGTTTACTATGGAACCTTTACAATTCCTTACTGTGCTACAAAATTCTTTTTATTTAAGCTTAGTCTACATAATTATTTCCCTAGTACTAACTTTTTAATAGTTCGTAATACCTGTAGAAACAATCTAAAACTGATACAAAAAGAACATGGTTCTGATTATGAAATACTTTTACAGAGACTGCTAACCAGTAGATCTATCCATTAAAATTTAAAAACTAATAAGCGTAGTATTCCTAACAAAATTCATATAAAAAGAGTATAATATATTCAAACATCCTAATTACAGTTTCCTGAGCATATCCCAAATGAAAGTACAGATTCAGAAATTAATTAGCAATTGAACCTGGATAGATTGCAGAAAGGGGACAAACACCCACGGGAGACTGTTCCACCCAACCTTCTCCTGAAGCAGCCAAAGTTACTTGCTTAGGACCCCTAGCCTATTCATTGAACCACTAGGATGAAGATCTCTGTCACACAGCAGACTTCTGCAACTTAGCACTGAGTAGCAGACTTATATCAGCAAATCACGTTAGCTATCCCCCATCAAATTCATTGTGTTCTTGACTTTTCAATTTGCAGCAGTCATAAGGTTTATTCTCTCAGAAATCAGAATGAATAGTGAGCATCCTGCTCAATCACGGGGTCTTCACCTAGTGAAACCATGTCATAGTGCCTTCGTTCATGGGATATTAAAGAATACCCCTAATTTCAGTAGATTTTTATAATTATTTACAAAAATCCTTTTGTTGAGTCCCCCTCCCAATATACATTTCCAATTATAAAATGCCCATTTTTACAATATATTCCTTATTTTTACTAGAAACCCTTTTTTATACCCCCCAATACCTATAAACCCCCCATACCCTATTCTCCGCCCCCCAATACGTACAATATATTGAATTTATTTTTCTCAATTAAAACCCCCCTTTATGAATAAATGTGATAAGATATTGCTCAACTAGGTGAATCCCCAATGTGCTCAATTTGATGGTTTATATAAGATTGGCTAGGTCTTTGAGTCAGTTTCAGCATTAAATGAGCCATCAGGTTAGTTCCCCCTCTCAGGAACATGACCACTTTTGTAGGGATTATGCTACTGCAACAGCTAGAAAGTGAATGCTAGTGCTGCCACTTGTCAACCAGCCTTCTATAGCTACTCCTTCCTCCTTGTGGGTCAGTGAACACTCATTTAATAGTCTCCCCTGGATAGGTGTCTCCTTTTATTAATTATAAAAATAAATAATTTTCAATTACAATCATCAATGACCCACTTGGTTAGAAACTTTACAATAAAAATTAACATAATGTTTTTACCAGAATAAATAATAAATAAATATATATATATATATTTCAGTTATGGGTATGTTACATACAACATTACCTTGAGAATGACATGTGTAGTTTGGAGTGGAGTGGTTCACTTGTGTTCACCTACAAGTGCTTATTGGTTGTTTGTAAGGTTGTAATCCCACCTTGTATTGTTGGCATCCCTTACCTCTCATATAAATAGAGGAAGGAGAGAGCCCCTTCATTCATATTCGTTCTTGAGTTGAGATGTGACCTAGAGAAGAATTTGCACTCTTCTTCTCTCTCTCTCTCTCTCTCTCTCTCTCTCTCTCTCTCTCTCTTTCTCTCTCTCTCTCTCTTTCTCTCTCTCTTTCTCTCTCTCTCTCTCTTAGTCTTTTCTTGTACTATCTCTCTCTCTCTCTTTGAGTACCTAGGGTTTCTTGATCTTCTTGGAGTGTCTTGGAGCATCTTGGAGGTTTGGGACTAGAAATTTGTGATAAAACCATAGGGTATATTTGGTGGAGAATAAGAATAGAAGAGGGTGTCTTTCCTTGGAAGATTCATTGGAGTGATTCTTGCATATCGAAGCTCCATGGTTGATCTAGTTTTTTTTATTTTCCTTAGATATGGTTTTGGAGAGCTAGTGGACTTGTACTAGCCTTGAGAGAAGGTTATGCTATGTACATGTACTTTAGATGAGCATATAAATAAAGTTTTCAATGGTCCAAAACTTGTGCTTTTTCCATATATGATTTTCAACCATATATGTACTTCAAGTATTGTTATTTACAACCATATATGTATTGATGATTTAACATAAGTAAAAGGAAAATATTTAAATGATTGAAAAAATCTTAGGGCTAATTTGTTGTTGGTAGACTTACTATTTTATTTATATTATAGTTGTTGTAAAAACTAATTTTCAAATTTGGATTATGTGGGATAAGTTGCCCTAAAGGGATGAAACTTATGTACGTTGTTTGGTATCTATAAGTTTGAGCTATTAGAAAATGAAATATTATACTCTTTTTACTATTAATTCATACATTATTTTATATCAATCATAGGGGTGAAGATTCATATGGTTAAGATCTAGGAAACCTCTTGTCAAAGAGTTGAAATTTTTGTTTTGCATTAAAATTTGAGATATAAATTTCAACATTATAATAGAATACTAATTCCAACTAGTATCCACCCTACATCTCAACCTAATAATGTTTAAATGCACTTTAAATGGAATACCTATAATAGTTTTCTTCTAATAATCTCTTTAACTTCATGCTTAAAATATTGTAAATACATTACACATCAATATGTGTAATTTTCAATTGAAGTCATTACATCTATAAGAATTTAACCATAACATAAAAATAATATGGGAGGACTTATGTTGAATGAAATCTTAACAAAAAAATGGATTCCATAGAGTGTTTTTCTTCCTATCCATAGGTACACTATATAGATCCAACCCCTAAGCGGGGATATGAGGTCAAAGGTTAAGGGTGACCTACTAGCTTAATCCCTCATGGATATTTCCCCAAACCAACACAATAGGTCCAAGTTAAAGAAATATTTCTTAATAATGAAAATGAAAGAATATCACCCATTATCCATATTGGTGTGGATTCTAAGAACACCCAATTACCGGTACTCACCCAACCACATAAGCACTTCCACATTGCCAATACTCACACGAGCTTGATCTTTCCACTATTAGTGTACAAAATGCATAAGGAACCCTTAATGGTCATGCTACAATTTTGACATGGTATTCCCAAGTACTTGTCTTACAATTATAGTAAGGTTTTCAAACTCTTGAGAACTTGACTATGCTTAGGAATTCATTTCATGCGAAAAAAATATAGCTCCAATGGATTAGGACCCAATAAGGAATTCAATTACTATTATAAAATGTCCTTCCCATATTCTCAAGCTCCCATATAACTAGCCATACATCTTGATTTAAGTCCATCCCAAACTTGGTGATCCAATCTCATTTATCATATAAGTAGTTATATCTTTCCATTTCAATCCATCTCTAGCATGAAGTTCCAATAGCATATGGGTCAAACCTTAGTAAGTGAAAATAAGGATAGTTCTCGATTCTCAAAGACTATTGGATCAAAGGTTCATCACACTTAATGTATTAAGTCAATACTATGTAATTAAAGGTGGAGACTTGAAATTTAATTGGAATAGGTCAAAATTATGGGGCCTGCCAACAAGAATGTATAGATTAGGGTATTTTTTAGGTATAAATTTGATTAGACATGTTTAATTGATGTGGAACCAAATAAGATTATCCCAACATGTAGGAATAATAGAAAACGTTGATGTGAATACCCAATTTTTTCCACCACATCACAAATCATAGGAAAAATCATATACACTATGGAAATTAAAGATGGGGAGGCTTAGTGGTGGTAAAAAAAATGGAACATAAAAGTTCACCTCCAAAACCAGTTCTTCTTATTGTTGGCTCTTAAAAATATGGTCTTGACATGGGGTTTGATTTGAAAAAGGGGTAAAAGTGGTAAAAGTATTTGATATTTGTGCATGGAAGTAGAGGAAGATATTGATCATGTATGATTCATTGTTCATATGTTAGTCAAATATGGAAGGATATTGAGAAATTACTAATATACCAAATGTCTAGATTGGTACATCTATTTAGTAGTGTTTGGGAAAGTGGCTTAGATCAAAGGAGTTAAAACATTTCAAAGAATTGCCTTTTCTAGTACCATGTGACACTTGGATTTCTTGTAATGATTGTTTATTTAATAACATCCAAATATCAACACCTGGAGTGTACTCGTAAGTGTATGGTATTTTTCAAGGTTGCAAGTTACTACATAAGGATAGATTTACAAGGAAAATTTGGGAACTATTGAATGCCAAGACATATCCATGGGGTTTCTTTGATGGGACCAAACACAATCCTCATGAATTTTATAGGACTGGAGGGATATTATTCTTATTAAATGCACATATCATTAAATCAAAGTAGGTTTGGATACATGTAGTAACAATTTAGTTGAACTCTTAGCTTTAAGATGTCTCTTAAAATTGGAAAATGAGAAAGTCAATGAAAGATTGTAGGTGTTTGGAGACTCTTTGCTTGTTATCAACTGGATGAGAGGTACATGACATATCTAGAAGGTGACTCTCATACCACCTATATATCAAGGCTAAAATAAATATTTGGTATTTTTCAAAGCATTTCGTTCACACACATAAACCAATAATCGAACATACTCGCGGGAAAAATCTTAAAGGAAGCGTAGGACGTGGAGGAAGGATATTTACTTATAGAGGAATCATTGTATGGTGTCCTCACCATATCATCTCATATTTTATCTTGAATCCTTTTATGAAGCCATAATTTTATAGAGTCTTTGTTAATTTTTAGGTTTTTTTTTCCTTGGAGAAATTTACACATTTCTCTTTTTGCTAAGACCATATAAAGTCCATGAATAGTTTAGATAAGGGAGAGTTTTTTTAAATGGGAGTTTTTTTTTCAAAAAACTGAAAAATTTACAGTTATCTAGATACCGTGCTTTTGAAAAGTGTAGAGAGAACCTTAAGAATGTAATTATCCATTCAACTTTTGAACAATGATTAGGGTTTTTTCCTTTGGAAAAAAACCCTAGAGGAAAAAATATAACTTTGTCTTATAGTGTTTATGAGAGAAGAAGACTAGGGGTTTATGGATTTTAGAAACACTAGTGCTACTTCATTTGCTTGTTGAGGAGGAGTAGACTACGAGACATTTTTCCTATGTTAAGTGAACTTATTGATGATGATACTAGCCCATTGAGGATCCTTCATGGAGTGACTAGCATTCGTTAGGAATGATTCCTAGATAGGAGGAGTTGATAACTAGGGTTTTCATGGTTTCCCTAGATATGCTATGTAGAGCCTAACTTATACTAATTTTTTGATAAACCGTGGTTATATGTATGTATGTATGTATGTATTTATTCATTTACACACACACAAACACATATGTGTATGTGTATATAAATTTTCTAGATGTCCAAATATTGCATACTTGTAGATTTGATTTTTGACCTTTGTTATATTCTTGATTGGGTGGATTCCATCTCTTTTTGTTCAAGTTCATTTGATATACTGTATAGGTGAAATTGTTCAATGATTTAACAAACAACTTGACCATAAAGAGCATATTTTGATCTATAAAATTTTGTTGTAATAAAGTTATTCAAATATATTATATGCTTGGACAAGTCTACCCTAAGGGTTGTACCTTGTTGGCATTGAAATACACTTGCACGTTATTTAATCACTTGGGATGGTAGGTGATTTGGGTTGAAGTAAAGTGAATTATTTGTTATTGTAATTGAATACTTCAGATCGTCCATAAGGTTAAAAGTTCATGGGATTAGATCCAAGAAATATCAAGTAAATCTGGTGAAATTATTAAAATTGAGCTCACAGGAATCTATGGTCCAAGAAAAAACTTACAGAAGATTCCACAAACAAATTTACTCAAAATATGATATGAAACAGTGCAAATAATGGGTTGCAGCTGTATATGCTTTCATTAATCAAAAGTACAAAATGGATACAATTTGGATTATTATTACAATGCAATACACTGGCATTAATAGCAAGACAATTCGAATTCATGAGAGGAAATTTGAATCGATTAACTCAATCTGATTGCATGGATAACTAGATGTGTCTAAATCACTATCAGAGCTTAACTAGCTAACTCTATTTGTCTAATTCAGTCTCTCAATCAGTTAGAATCAATTAAACTAGTATAACTGATGTGGTAGGTGAGAAAAGGCGCCTTCCCACATGCATCCATGCAAGGACTGGTGCTAACTAAATGTAACTAACTCTTAACTAGGCTTAACTAGTCACCAACTGAACTCAACTGAAGGAGGTTGGTGCCGTCACTCCTAGTGGCTCCTAAATAGTAGGGATTGGTCTAGGAGGTGCCTAAAATGATGCATGCAAGTGCAGTCAGTGGAAATTAGCCTCAATCTATGTTCCATACACTCTAGTGATTGTTACATGTAGCCCCATTAGGCCAAGTGGACAAAATAATGACTAAATAACTCCTAAGTTAGGAAAAATTGACCAGTTTGGACAAGGGAGGATTATAATCCTAACACCCCCCTTGAATGCTAACTTGGAAAACTGTGGGACCTGGTAACTAAGACCAAAGGTCACCCATTACAACTAAAATGAAAAAGTAACTTCTTAATACAACCAAGGAAACAAGGAAAAACCTCATGGGAAAAATACCCCCCCTCAAACTAAGCAGGTAAAATCAAGATCAAGCTTGTCCTTCTGTGCATAGGTATCCTGGGGCTTGGAATGTGAAATTTTCCATCCAAAATAAATGATTATGTCTAGAGGAATCTTCCTCTTTGGAAGAAGAAGAATATGCTCAACTAAATCAGAAATATAGACAACTATTGGATAAAAAATGGACCCATGTAGAGCAACTTAAATCAACTGATGAGAGAGAAAAGGTGCTTGAGGATTCGAACCATGTGAGGAACACCCAAAAAACTGATATATTGCAGCCTTGAACAAGAAACCATGTGAGGTAGTATCAGCTCCAAGTGTTAGGAGCAAGTGTCCACGCGGATGCAGAATGTCTCTCTCTTTACTAGTTCTGCGAGGAGATGAGCATGTTATCAAAGGTAGAGAATCTCTGGGATTGTGGAGAGCGAATGCTTGAGCTCCATAATATGATATAGCTTCATAAATAACCAATGAATAAAAAAATACAATATCAGCAACCTCATAAGAGGAAACTAACATCAAATCCCTAGTAGCAAATTTGAAGAAGACTTGCGGTACTTGATTTGTCACACCAAAATTGATGAGACCGACTACCAGCATGACTAAAAGCTCTTGGAACTTAAAATTTGAACCAAATAATATTAGAACAGATCCAAATAAGATCATATCATATCCAAATAATTTCATATCATATCCAAAAGTATGGTCCACTGAGATGATATATGCATATTTTTCTCCTTCTTCAAAATTTTGCGTATTTGTGCATGCAATCCTGTAGGAATTTGTTGGAAGCTCTAGATAAATAAGAGTGAATGGATCACTCCTAAAATATTATATTATTTCCAAAATATACAAGGTATTACTTATATGCACACCAACAACAACATTAGAGGGAGAGAAATCGAATTCCTCTTCACTTTCTGAAGCAATCACTGGAAAATTTTGCACAGAATTTAAAGGAGAATCATTGGAGAATGTTTGCATAGAATTGCAATAGAGTTTTTCTTCAATATTAGATATTCGAATGTCTTCTTATAGACCATCCATATGAGAAGATGAGATATCAGATATCTCATAAACTTTCGGAGCAACAAGAAAATGAGTCACCACAAGGAGACTTTCTTCAATTTGAATTGACTGTGTAGAAGATTCTGCTTCTTCTTCATCTTGAACAACTTCATCCAAGAGAATAGAGGCCGAGAATTTTGAACAAATAAATATTGTGGTGCTAGGTGTGATCTCCAAATTGCTATAATTATCCTCATTGTGCTTTCCAAAGGTTCTATCCAATTTTGTCCAGAGATCCTTTGGGTATTCAACAAAAGCAATAAGGTAGCGCAAGCTTGGAGAAAGGGCCAAACATATTGTTTCAAAATATCTATCACTGTCATTTATCCATTTATTCTCATCTTCATAAGAATATTTACCAAGTCCAACAGACACCTCATAGAGATCTTGTCTCTTTAGAGATGAAATCATCTTCATCTTCCATTCTGAATATCTTGTGGATGGAGTAAGAAGAGGAATTGATAATCTCGAATCCATCTGAAGTTGTACCTACAATTACACAAAAAAATCAAAGTAAGGTCGAACAGAATGCACTTTTGGAGTTTGCATAACACTGGGCTTAGTCAATCAAGCAAGCTTGATCAACAAGGTTGGGATTCCAGGAATTATGTGGTAAACTCTCTGTTTCTGGCACAGAGCTGGAATGTTTTAAGTTTTTTTTTGCTCAAATTGCTTCATAGATCCATCATGAAATCTGTAGAAGAAGAATTTCCTTATCCTGCCGAGGCTCTGATACCATATTAAAATTGAGATCATAGGAATCTATGGACCAAGACAAAACTTACAGAAGATTCCACAAACAAATTTACTCAGAATATGACATGAAACAGTGCAAATAATGAGTTGCACCTGTATATGCTTTCATTAATCAAAAGTAAAAAAAGATACAATCTGGACAATTATTACAATGAAATATATTGGAATTAATATCCAGACAATTCGAATTGATTAACTCAATCTGATTGCATGGATAACTGGATGTGTCTAAATCACTATCGAAGCTTAACTAGCTAACTCCAGTTGTCTAATTCAGTCTCTCAATTAGTTAAACTAGTATAACTGATGTGGTAGGTGAGAAAAGGTGCCTTCCCACATGCATCCATGCAAGGACTGGTGCTAAATGAATGTAACTTACTATAACTAAATGTAACTGACTCATAACTAGGTTTGACTAATCACCAACTGAACTCAATTAAAGGAGGTTGGTGTTGGTACTCCCAATGGCTCTTAAATTGTAGGGATTGGTCTAGGAGGCACCTAAACTAATGCATGCAAGTGAAGTTAGCCTCAATCTGTGTTCCCCACACTCTAGTGACTGGTACATGTGGCCCCATTAGGACAAGTGGACCAAATAATGACTAAATAACTCCCAAGTTAGGCAAAATCGACCAGTTTAGATAAGGGAGGATTATAATCCTAACAAAAATTTCATAGTTGCATTTATTGCCATGGATCCAAAATTTCTACCTTAACTTGAAAAATCCATGTAACACCCAAGAAAGGGAAGGAGAAAAAATAAAAACAGAAAACACATGAAAATAGGATAATGAGGAAGGAGTTAACGACATGGGAAGGAAGATAACCGTTTTTTTTAATGCATTTTACACTCTCAAAACCCATGAGTAACCCATTGTACATGCATTGGGAGGAATGCTTTTATACTTTTGAAATGGAAAAGGGTTTTGTGCTTAGTAGTTCATCGGCAAGTGGTCTATTTGAATTTGGAAAAATGGTTAAGTCCCAAGGTAGAAGGATTGGTCCTAGTTGGATCAAGTGAAGTCAAATGAAAAGGTCAATGAGATAAAGTTGAAGATAAGGACCAATAGAGGTGGCGATTAATGATGATGATAATGTAATGTGCCTATGGAGGATAATATGGGGTACCTAGGGATGCTACCAATGGTATAAGGAATTTAATGGGAATAGGCCCACTTAGTAGTTGGTGGGTAGGAAAAATGCCCACTAGGTAGTATAAGCTAGTATAAATAGACATGATTATCTCTGTATTGAGAAAATTAGATATGAGTATTATATTGTAACAACCATGGCTTGCAGTGTGATTCCTTCAGTAAGGAATAATTAATGGTGTTACCCTACCCTCTAAGTGTTTTCTCTACATTATTGTGTTCATCATATTGTGGTTTATAGTGTGGATCTATTGTGCTATTTGAAATTAATATTTATCTTATAGATTAAAGATCTATTAAGGCACACAACATTTGGTATCAGAGCCCTTTCTTGGGCAAAAAAAATGGATTTTTCTTTCTTTCTTTTTACATATTTTTTGGAGATAAAAGAAAGTTGGGCGTTGTTATTCATATGTTTTTGAATCATTTTATGTAGAACTTGAAAAGTATCCATAGATTTGAGTTCTTATAAAATAAATAACCAAGTTCAAAAAAGAAAAATCATCCAAATCAAAGTTTGGGAAGTTGAATTATAATTTATTTAAAATCAATTGTGTTAGGGGCTTTTCCAATGACAACTGTCCAAATTGTATAGTAGATATATTTTGATATATTTTCCATACTTTTGTCAAGCTAATGCAAGTATATGCAGAATGACTATGGAATTTCATAATTGCAGTCACAATAGAGATTTGAAGGAGTATTAAGGGAGTTGTGCTCATTTAAATTTACTGCCTTCAAGCCCTTTCCGCATACATGAGGCTACATTGAAAAGTATGTAAATTATTTATAACCCTAGTTTTAGTTGTGGGTTTTATTCCAAGAAAAAAATGCACTTTACAGGAAAATATGATGATCCGACCATTGGCGAATACATATGTATAAAAAGTTATTGTAGACGGGGAATTGGAGATATTGGGTACCTTATTGCTTAAGTAAAGATGTTATTGTATGGTGGAAGTTGCTAAACCATGACAAGATTAAGGCACTTTTGGATAAAGAATATGAAATGTATTTTTAGAGAAGTAGTCTCATACTATGAAGAAGGATAAAGAGAGCAGCAAGGGTACGTTACTTCCATGCATAAACTTACTATTACAAGTTCATGGATGTAGTTGACACAAAAATGTTATTGTTTTATAAACCATAATAGAAAGCACAATTTCATTAATGTTAAATTGACTAAAAGATTGAAAGTCCTCATAAAGCATATTCAAAGCACATAGATTGAAGGTAAACATATTCATTTTTTAAAGATTTGAATATTACTATGGATAAATAAGTTTTTCTTTTTAGATTTTTATGCTATAGCTATGGATGATGTGGATATTATTTTGAAATATCGCTAGATGGACTCGGTAGAACTAATATTAATCTACTAAAGAATTTTTTAAAGCTTTGGTGCAAGAAAAATAAAATTACATCGCAGGATATTTATCTTCCTAAACTAGGGCCCAAGGGGGAACTTGAAGAAGTCCTATATAGAAACTGATTAAGTTACATATAAACACATTAGATAAATAGTATGAGGTTGAATGAGAAGAAGGTTCCACATAAGCACTTGAAGGAATGCACTAGGGAGAGCATAAAAAGGAATAATAAACTAGGGAGCTACATGAATCAAATGATTGGGATGTTTGAGAGTCAAAATAAGAAGAACCAATAGCTAATGTTGGTTTATATTGACACCCATGCTACCACGAGAGACCTAGGTTATCAAGTCAAGGTTGTGACCATAATAAGACTTTTTATACGAACATGGAATTAGAAAGGAACCCAATAGAGAGGCACATGGAGAACTAAAAGTAATTTCTAGAGATATCCAAGTAGCACAAAGGAAACATGGATCCAACAAAGAAACTATAATGAAAATTGATTTGGAAAGGAAGTAGTTTGAACCATGTCTATTTTACTAGGATGGATGGATTCTCATGCATGGTACTAGTTGACTACATCTCTTAGTAGATCGTATCATATAGATTCTTCCCATGTTTCAAGGATAAAACATGTGAAAAGGGATGGAATCTAATGTACCTAGGCAGGATAATATGGGGTACCTAGGTAGGTTCCCAAGAGTATACTAAATGTAATATGAATACAACCACTTGGTAGTTGGTGTGTAATAAGTAACCCCACTATGTTGTTAGAGGAAACAACATAATAATAAGGGGTAGTTGGCATGCGAATACTCATGAGATAGTATAAATACACATGAGTATAATTGTATTTAGAAAGTTGGAAGTGAGTATTCTATTGTAACAAGAATGGATTGTGGGGTGATTCCTTCTATAAGAAGTAATTAATGGTGTTACCCAACCCTCAAGGTCTTCTCTACATTATTGTGTTCATTTTCTTCTGGTTTATTATGTGTATCTATTGTGTTATTTGCAAATTAATTTCTACCTTATATCTTCGTATCTATTAAGGTACACAACAAACCAACAAATGAGGGTATAAGCAACATATTAGGTGACCAACAATGGATTTTTTATGACACCATGTTGATGTTAATCATGGTGATTAAATATTTGGTGACATAAGATTTTACCAGCATAGCCAAAAACATTCTATGAGAGTTACCATTGACAATGGAAACCTTACCTGTCATTTTGCCAAAGACACCCAATTCAATAAATAGGTTTGTGAGACCTTGCTTGTCAGTGACAATCACTCAAGCATGTTGATCGTAGTTAGGTTCATTTTTACATGTAGTTTTATTATTGTTATAGGGAAATATTTAAATAGAGATAGAACTACAAAGGTGCCTCCTTCCACTTCCTCTAGTTCAATGAAGTACCATTCGATAAAATGGTCTAGAAAGGTACTCAAATTCCCAAGTACCCTAATACAATGTAGTTGACATTCTCACCATTGGATTTATCCACTAATAACATTATCCCTCACAAGGCTTGGAGGTTCCATTGCAGTGTAATTTTGTAGTGTCCTAGTTGGGTTTGTCACCTTTGTACTTGCTAACTTTGTTGCAACTTATGAAAATGATAATATTATGGAGTTTTTATTTCCTATAGGCATTTTCTCTAGCTATAAATGTATTTTTGTTACTTGCATGTGAATGTCATGTTTGTTGTTGACGTATAAAAAATAGTGAATGTACTTTGAAATTCCATTTGAAACATGCAAGGCTTATTCTATGCTAGCTAGAAGGTCCTTATAGAAGGAACTTTGTTTTCTCTTTGCTCATATAGGTATTGATTTATTGTATTTAATTGATGGTAAAGATAGCAAACCATCCAGAGTAAAGGGAGTTCCCATGGATGTCGATTGAGGCCTCAAAATATATCCACTCTCTAAGAAAACACCAATTACCTTATATGGATGGATGGATGGGTTTGGTAGTCCCATAATATTGGGGCATTAATTCGTTCCTTATCCACCAAGAGGTAACCACATCCTTGAGGGAGAAAAGGAACCATTATCGTATCTCTAGCTTGGGGAAACACCAAGTCATTTCTTCACTCAATCAATTAAGAATGAAGTCACCATTCAATCTTCGACAGGGAACAGAGTATCTAATGGTTTGGGTCAAAAGCATTTCCCTTAAGAAATTGAAACAAGTTCTCTATTCCAAGTTGAAGGGCCTAGGAAATGAGCCTCGACATAAATTTTTTATATCATAAGTAGAATCCCAAGATCCTATTCTCTAGACCAAGGATGCCAAATGAAAATAATCCACCATTATATAAAGAAAACTCTATAATTCTACATTAATTTTCCAAGTAATTATTTTCACAACAAAGTTTAACATGATTTATTTGTAAATTTTTATATCTAGTATAAAACAAGTAAGCATGAGGGATATCACAACCAATTGAAAAATTATCATTACTATAAACTCATTAATTAATTAAAGTGGAGGTAATTAAAATCTTGTAAGAGAAAAATGGAAGCTTCAATATATCAAACTTAGTAAAGAGTTTATATGTGTAAATCCTTTTGATCAAGAAGAAAACATAAATCACATTTTATAATGTTATGGATTTTTTTATATAAATATGGATTTGAATGCATCTTCATGTATGATATAAGACTACGCAATGTTCAAGTACTATGTTATGTTTTTTTTTTTTCAGAGGAAATCTCCACGAAAAACCCAGCAATACTTCCCCACATTAGTGGATGGTAGAGGTGGTAAACCGCCGGCCATCCTCACAGATGGCCTAACCCCGAAGGACTCAAGGCTCGAACCCGTGACCTCTCCCCGTACCGAGAGAGTGTGTGCACGTCTTACCAATTGAGCTAACCCTTGGGGCTAAGTACTATGTTATGTAATTTGACTAATTGCGCACATGCAATTTATAAATGATGGGTTGTTATATCAATCATATGGATATTTACATGTATACTTTAAACACCACAACTTTGCACCATCATTTATAAATGATGGGTTGTTATATCAATCATATGGCTATTTACATGTATACTTTAAACACCACAACTTTGCACCATCATCATTAATGAAAACTAAGGCTTTATTATCTTAGTAAGCATATGGATAAATGAACTTATTTGTTTGTGGTGTTTGTTTTGAATGATAATTTAATAAGGAAAAAACAATTGATTTTATGGAGCTTGTTGGACCTAACCCCCATTTATTGTTTCAGAGTACGGGATGAGTTCATGTTCCATGTTTTTATTACAAAAGGTTGATGAGATAGTGACAACTGTTGACAACAGTCTCGTGATGGTATTTTCATTTCCCCTTGAACCCACAATGATTTCTAGCGTAGATCACGTGGTCGAGACAAATTTGTCTCCATCAATAATGGGTTTAAAGGTGGACACCATATATGGTTTTGGATGGGGTTTTGACTAATATTTCAAATCCTCAATTCAATAGGTGGACACCATATATGGTTTTGGATGGGGTTTTGACAAATATTTTAAACCCTCAATTCAGCCTATTGCATCTACCTTAATTGGATAGATGTCAAAGTTGATTGAGCACGCCATGTCATTTTTTCCTTTTTTGAAAAGGGACTTTGAATCAATGTTCCTAGATATTCTTGAGATTGAGGCGGGGCTTTCATTCTCAGAAGGTAGGATTTTCCAACTGTCTTTCACTTAGTTTTTCTTCATGAGAATACCCTTAGCCAAGCAAAGATTATTCAGACTCAAAGGCTTTAGGTAAGGAATGTTTTACCCAAAATTGAAAATGGTTCTTGAAGATTTGCTAACTACTTCTTTACCTAATTAATGTACTTGAATTTCTGCTAAGAGCTTGAAGGGTCATTGAAGGAGTAGGAGAGAGTTGAGCTAAGACTATTACAGAGAAAATCTTTTTATGGCTCGGTGTGGACCACAACATACAGGATGACACCAGAAATCACATACATTCTCAAATATGCTAAATAAATTAAAGAAATTAACAACCAAGGGATAGAAACCATACCTCAACTGGATGTTTGAAGAAGACCACCGTTGACCTCATGATCAAATGCTTGTTCCCTGCACTTTGCCCTCAACAAATTTTTTTTATACAAGCATATAAAATATATTAAATGTTAGCATTCAAACTAGCATAATTTATTTAAACATGTATAAAGCAATTATACCCATGGATAGAAATATAAACAATTGCACATGAAATTTGGATGAGAAACGTATATTTCTATTGATATAAAAACAAATATACAATGTGACAACCTCTGTCGGCACCTTGTTGAAATAGAGAAACCAAGTTCCTCCACCTGGGCCTCCATCACTTCAATCCTTCATAGAAAGACAAGCTCATAAAAACATTGGAGAGCTTGGAAGATGAACATAAAGAGTTCTATCAACAAGGATAAAGGGATGCATGCTCAAGCATATGGAAATGGGGATTTTTTTTGTTATAGTTTCCTTACTCTCAAAGTTTCTCCTTCTCCAATGCTTCACAATGGCTCAATATATAGCCCTCAAAGTGGAGATGGAGGGCTGAATCAGAGCATTTCCAGGCATGTGGAAGGCCAATGATCAAGCTATTTGTTACTTGATGAAGTAAAGTACAAATATTTTTTGTTTTTGAACACAAAATGTGATGCACATTGGCTGTAATGGTGTAAGATGCGTATACACGAGTTGCATAACTGTTGATTTGTGTGTGTCTTCAAAAATGTCTTCTTTAGGGTTAAATTGAAGCATTAGGTCTATACCAAGTAAGGGGGGTATATTGAGTCTTCATAGGGACAAGGGAATGCCATCAAGGAATGATGCATAAGATGTGGCTAATCATGCTATAACAGATGCCCCCAATGTGGGAGGTCAGAGGGGTACCTGATGGTCGAAATACATTATAATAGTCCCAAAAGTGGAGTAGTGAAGATCTAGATGGAAGAACTAGCCACTCGTTAGCATAATACAATGATAACTCTATATACATGATTGCCTATCTAGACTATATATAGCAGTCCCATATACATATAAGTACAATGGATGTGAATATGCATAATGGACATATGTCATAAGTGGTCACAACAACGTACAATACACAATGGAGTTTGGTCTCCATACTAAATGGAGACATCTGGTACATGATAAGGTACACTACTTTGGTATGAGAACTGAAATCCCATAGGTACTACCATGATCAAGGTAGTAGCATATATGGAATGCCACCATAATCTGAGGGCTTCTACACAAATCGTCGATGGTACATGTCTCATCACATGAGTAAAGGTGTTGAGATCGAACATGATGAAACGTTGTCTGACTAGCGATCATTGATGTATATCGTTAACATATGCGAGATAAAACACCAATGATGAAAATGGGTGTCAAAAATAACCATGTGCGTATCTCACGCACATCGAATGCAAGTATCATGCGAAAGAGACCCTTTGAATAGCATCCAATGATGAAAACTATTGATCAAAGGCAAGGAAACCACCAATAGGGTGTAATGAAATCCAATACATGACACAAATCCCAATGTGTGAATAGATTTATTGTTGTCAAACACAAGGGAAACTACTTAGTCAATGACCAATAATGAGATGTCATCTGTTGAGTTCAAGGTCACCTACCAATGATGAAAGTAGGCCTAGGGTGCCAGGTAGAAACAAATCTCTATAATGTACCAGGAATGACCGACATGTAGAGTCAAGAAATATGAGGAATGACTGACTCAGGCTAGTCTTCCTTCAAACAAGAGCATAAGGAAGATGGATACACTTAGGAAACATAGACTCAACTATGCAAACTAAGACAATTATGTGACACAAAAGGCATCAACATAGCCTCAATATGGACTGGAAGTTTAACTAGTCAGTGGAGAAAACTATGAATAATGAGTACAACTCGTAAGGACATACTAAAAACCCGACCCGTGATGGACGGACTCATAAACTCCTCTCATGTTCGAAGGTGACACGACAACTACCAGTATAAGACAATATCTTTTCCCATTCGGTTTTTTATATTTTTTAATTTTTGGGGGGTCTTTTTCATATTATAAAGATTGAAAAAGAATAAAATGTGATTATAGTACAACAAAGAGGAAACAAGTGTTGCGATTTAGCAAACTAGTTTCAAGCAGTGGAACATACCTATGCTCAATGCAATGAAATGTGTGCATGATAAGGACACTCCAGGGAATGTTTCCTCTAGGGTGAGACGTGATCAAGCTACAAAGGATAAATAATAGGATCTTCTTTGATAAAATTGAGATAAGCTTGGGAAATATGGCTTAAAAAAGTGAAGCGGAGAGCTGACATTAAGCTCAATAAGGCAAGCAGATGCATGCAATGCATTTACAACTTGATATAAAATGGGAGTCCCTAAGGGATATAGCTAGCATAAAAGATAAGAAAGAACAAGAAATTTCTATTCGAAGTCATAGTGGGACTACAATGGAATCTTGGACCTAAGGAGGAAGCTTAGCATGGGCACCAAATGGAAAAACAATATCTAACTAGGGTACCCATGGTTGGGAAAGCTCTACCGCTTACACAAAGATACTGTTAGAAGCAACGGGGATGTTATGTGTTAATAAGTGGGTTTGTACCTATGGTTAATGTGACATAGTCGTGGGACAATGCACAAATGCAAGCAGAATATGATCCTATCCTATATGCCAAAAAATATTTATACCTGCCACATGTGTGAACAAGCTCAAAAATGATCAAAATCCACTAAGGCTTAGAGAAATGGGAAAAAAATGGGCCTTGCACAACAATATTAGTCCAAAACATTTGTAAATAATAAATGGAGGGTCTAAAGTATAGTAAAGTGGGTATATATTTTTAATAAATAATAAAAAAAGTCAGTATTTACCATACCATTTTTTTACCTCTCATAGAGGTTTTGGAGCTCTTTGGACCCTCAAACTTCAAAAGCAAATTTTGGGAGCTACAGGCCACAGAATCAACAACCGTCAGGGCCAGATAATTTCTCTCTCCAAGCTCTTACATTTCATTTCTTTTATTTCAAATTTGAATGGTGGAATTTTAATTTTTGGCCACACAAAACTATGGTTCTTGGGCCACGTGACTGACAAGTCACCAAGTCGCATATAGGGTTCAATACACTCGGACAAAGAAAAGCTTTCCCGTGTGGCCATGAATCTGTTGACACTGTGACCCAAGTGGAGTGCCATGAATGTTGTTTTTAAAATATGGAACCTCAAAAAATCGCTTTTCCTTTGTAGGATGGTGATTGAGTGGAGGGAGAGAGAGCATGAAGATGTTGACATGGTTGTGCATGGTGATTTGGTTTCCAAATAAGCGTTGCAAAGCGGCGGGTTCTACAAGTTTTGGAATCTTGGGAGAATGAGGGATAAACCAAGAATACTTCAAATGGTTATAAACTATTGGGATACATACACATAGGTGTTCATACTGGATGGGATTCCATTAAAAATTGAGGTAGAAGACATTTATTTCATCACAGGACTATACCATCGAGGTGAAGTAGTGAATCTTTAGGCTCGCAGAGTAGGTGGGAGCATGACTATTGATGAGCATATAGCTATATATTTCCTTCTCAATACTAAAAAAGTGGGAAGTCAAGTCCCCATTAATGCAATATGGATCCTTGGTCTCAAACTGATCATTCTAGTTCTAGCTAGGATATTGGGTTCAACATCACTACACTCAGAGTCACAACCTCTCATGGTCTACGCGGTAGAATGCATGAGGCCCATCATATATGAATGTAGATATTCCTTGTCGGGTAGCATGATACATCAACTAAGAGAATGCAAGCTTGGTCAAAACAAGAATTTTGGGTTCGCTAGCATATTATGCACTTTCTGCTTCGAGAGGCTATTGAGCCTTAGTCCCAAGGTTGAGGTCCCTCCTCATGGTTTATGGGATCCATCCTAGACTCATTGGATTGATGTGATGCAGAGGTTAGGAGGGGGGAGAGCACCTTCTCCATTCACTGATGTTTTTTTTCCATTGGTGGTGGCGACAAATAATTGCCATAGATGACTATCCTTATGTAGGGATTGAATTTCGTGGAGATAACGATATGCCACTACCTTCAGATTCCACATTTGGTGATAATAGTGAGATTTATTTTTGCATTCCTCTTGTATTTTTGATATACAGAAATCAAAAACATGTTTTTGGTGGTATTATGTATTGACATTAGGTTCATTTTATGCAGACATAGGTCCATGATGACAAGAGGGAAGAGGGATTCCCACAACAGAGATGTAGAGGATGGGGAGATGAGATGGTCGGTGTTGATGCTGAGCGAACACTACAAAATGTACAGGTAAACTTGGCCCGATTGACCCACATGATCCATATGATATAGGTCGAGGACCTGCCCGAGGCGATGTAGAGACACGTGGTTGGGGTGCCCCGTATGTGGGTTAGGCTATTTATGTGTTTATTGAATGCTATGATGTGCTACCATGATCATCATCCTAGCCCACATGCATACATGCCGAGAATTTATTTTTGTATCGTCCATATATATTTTGAGGGATTGAATCCTAGTTTTGTACTATGATACCCTATGTTTTGGAACTTTTATGCGGAAATAAAAACTTATAGCAACCAGTTTTATATATGTACACGTGTCTAAATATAAATGTAAATGTTTATGTGCATGCTTCTCCTTTAATTATGTGCATGATTATAATTCCTAGGTATATGAATGTATGTAATGTAATCAAAATTTCGTTCCAACAATACTACCCTTGGGAGTATTCTCATCAATGTAGGATCTCCAACACGGTACAAGTCGTTTAATTGTGACACGATCAACTGTGAATCTAGGCAGACCTAGAAAGACCAAATACCATTTGAAATGGAATCTCATAATAGTTTGATTACTGCACTATACTCAACCACATTATTCGAGGATGCCTAGAGGCATACTCCTATTAAAGATACAAGCTGACCCTCAGGTGCATAAATGACCCAAGAAACATAAGCTAAGTTCTGTATATTGCGGTTGGAACCATTCACAAATCCTTAGTATGTCAAAGACTCTATCGACATCTTCCAAGCAACATGAAGCATGCGAACAAACTAATGACACTACAAGAAAAACCTAAAAAGGATGCAAAACTGTACAATAATATACAAGGTACCATATTGAGTTGGAAACTCAGGCTTAATACTTCTTAACATAGAGCCCATTTCTAGGCTCCTTCAGCACATTCCCTTCGTAATATTCTAACTCATAGGCCCCCTTCTCTAGAACATGCCTCACGATGTAAGGACCATGCCACATAAGATTAAATTTACCTACCCCTAATGGTTCATTGGCTTGATCATATAAAAGGATGAAGTCACCCTCGTTATAATTATGGGGACATACATACTTATCGTACTAGGCCTTGACACGATGGTTATTCACTTCTATTTCCACAACGACATATTAACGCTGCTCATCAAGCTACTTGAGGTGGACTAATCATTCTTCTAAGTTAGAGGTCTCAGACAAGAACCAACTGGTACGGTAAAAAACTGATGGAAGTCTTAACCGCGGTCCGGTAAGCCCACAAAGCAGGTTACAACATGGTATTCCAATTGGTTTTTCTTTGTGTGATGGTTTTCTACAGAATGGTCTTAAGAGATTTATTCACCGCCTCGACCTAACTATTCACTTGGGGGTAATAAGAGGAAGACTGTTCCTTATTAAACCCCAACTTCAAAGCTATTTGTCCATCATATTATTTTATAAGTGACAACTATGATCAGTGAAAATCTCCTTCAGGATCCCAAACCAGGTGATAATCTGATTGAACATGAAGTGAGCGACCGTCTCACCATCATATTTGATTGTAGGAAATATCCTCTGCCATTTCGTGAAGTAATATAGGACCACACTAATATGATGTTTCCCACCAACCGAGGTTGGGTTACAATCCATGAAATCTACCCCTAACTTAGTGAAGGGACCGACTATGATAATAGGGTGTAAAAGGGAGGGATGTGAGCACATGTTTTGAGAAAACACCTTACAAGGGTGACATCTCTTGACTGCATTAATGCAGTGTTTAAAGATCTACGACCAATAATAACCCACTCTTAGAATATTTTGAGTTGTATCAAGCCTTGATAAATGACCACCACACACCCCACTGTGGCATTCATTAAGCATGAACTCATCCTCCTCATGACTTAAATAAAGACACAATATAGAGTCTGCCCCATGACAATGCAAGGTGTCACCGATGACGAGGAAATTCTTTGCATTATTACGTAAGCATCATTGCTCATCCCTCAATAAATGCGAAGGTAACTTCAAAGTCTAAATATAGATGATAATATCCCCTTGCCAAGGACCTATAGATGAGACAAGGAAAATGTGTTCATCCACAAATGACTCCTCATGAATTGTGTCCTCATCTAGCATAGGGAGATTTGACATCAGCTCCCCAAAGAACAAATACTTATTGGATTTTGCGAAACAAAATCAAGGTCAAATTCTTGTAAGATAACAATCCATTTATTATATCCCCCCCTATCATTCATCTGGTCAGAACGAACTAAAATGAATTGATATGCACTATAATCGTGGTCTGACGAAGTAAGACATAGTGTCTTAATCGTTGAATTGCATGAACAATCGCTAAGTCCAACTTCTCAACGTGAGTATAACGAATTTATGCTTCAATGATATTTCGGCTAAGATAATAAATAACATGCTCATGGAGCTCGTCATCCTCTTGAACTAGAACCATACCAATCGTCTCCTGAGATGTGACCACATACAACAAGAAATCTCTACTATAGTTTGGTGGACCAAGTAGAAGGGCCAATTCCAAGGATTTATTAAGGGTGTCGAAGGAATATTGGGCTCGCTAATCCCATAAGAAAGAAGTATCCTTATTCAATAAGCGCATAAAAACCTTGTTCAAATTGGTGTAATTCACAAGAAACCAATGTAAGAAATTAGCCATCCCTTGGAGACTCTAAAGTTGTCTAATTATGTGCAGGGGATACAACTGAATTGTTCCCTCAACCTTTAATATATCAAACATAATCCCCTCCTTTGACAGAATGAATCCTAATAAGTGACTAGTCCTAACACAAAAATGCACTTTTGACGGTTCAAACAAATATGATAATGATGACATCTTTCAAAGACCAAATGAAGAGGTGCTAGATGATTCACTCTCTTGAGAGAGTGATAAGTGAGGTCGTCTAGATAAACCTCAATGCTACATTTATGGTCGTGAAAGGCGAAGGTCATCTCTTGTTGAAAAGTAGCTCTGACATTTTTCAAGTCGAAAGGCATTTTCCAATATACAAAAGTACCACAAGGACAGATAAATGAAGTCTTATGTTGATGCTCGGGTTTAATTTGGATTTTATTATAGCCCGAAAAACCATCCATAAACGAAAAAATATTACTTCTTGCACACTCATCCAAAATATGATCAATAAATGACATGGGGAAGTTATCCTTAGGACAAGTCCTATTCATATCTCTAAAATCAGTACACGCATGGATAGTCCCCTGCTTCTTATCTACTGAAACGGGGTTGGATGCCCATTCGATTAAGGGGACCAGGTAAATGAAGCCAACTTTAAAGAACTTTTCTACCTCAGTCTTGATGGAAGTCACCTTATGGGGATTTACAACGCACAACCGTTGTCATCCATACTAAGCATTGGGATATGTTTATATTTCATGTTCAACAATACAGGGATCAATCGCTGTCATTTCATCATACGACCAAGTGAATACCTCACAAAATTCCTTGAATAGTTCAGTGTATGTTTGAATCTCTTTAGGTGAACAATCAACATCAATATAAACGTTCTTTACTTTATCAAGGGCTCAAGAAATGTTATTCGGAATGGTTGGTGATATGTTCTCCATGTTCCCTTCGACATATATACTATGAGTACCTAATGGAAGTAGGAGATGACCAAATTTATTGCTTAAGGTCATCCGAAAATGATCACACTCTATCTGTTCGAGCTACGATAGGAGGTAACATCGATGATGCATATCCTCCTAGGGACGTTCTGGATTGGTCATGGCCTCGATAATAGCTTCATTTAAAGGAAAAGTGTTGTCGAGGTAGTCACGTGAGCATGACGAAGCGACCTCCAAAATAGGAAGCACAAGGATATCCTCCTCTTCCATCCACTAAGGGGAAGGATCGAAGTCGACAATGATATCAAGTACGAGTTGGTAGGAAGTTTATGCTAAAGACAACGACACTTCTGCATTGGTGGGTGCATGACACTTGTCCAGATTAACCAGAGAAGGGAGAGTCCATGGGTCAATCAAATACGTGGTACAAAATGAGACCGGACTTAAAGATGATGGAATACCACCAAACATAAAATCAATAACTAAGATCGGTGCTAAAAAATTAAAGGTTCCCATCAATGAAGGATAAATTATGAAACCAACGTTCTCGGTTTCTGCCTGAGAATTATCAATAATCAGGATAGTGGGACCCGATGATGCTGAGGAACCAATATTATCGAATAATAATTGATTGGTTGTCACAATTCTGCCTTCATAAGGAAATCACACGACACAAAATACCGACAGCTGAATCGCCTTCATGGAATAAATCTAGTTCTAACCTAGTAAAATATTATAGTCAAGGGGTGCATCAACCACCTCAACCTCGACCGGCACGGTCTTCCTGCCCAGTTTGATCTAAAATTTAAATATCTTTCAAACCATTAATTTCCATTTGAATTTGCATGTTAAATACTTATAAAAACATGTTTAACAACATAAATTTTAAATACTTTAAATCATTCAAAAAGAAAATAAACACAGATATGCAAACCATAAATAAAAGAAACAACTGATAATGGAGTTCACCCCTTCTGGGCTACGTCTTCGGGCCACTTCCAATGGGAAGGTCGATCTATTAAGTCTTCAAAAGCTTACAATTGAGTGTTCTGGAAATACTTCAAAATTTTTTCTGTTCGAAGTAGAAATAAACAACACCACTCAAATCGTTGCGAAATTCTGAGAAAATGAGTATAAACTTGAATATATTTTCCTAAGACCTCCTTTGGCACATAAAACGAGAACATCCTCTTCCCTTCCTGTACTGATTGTACTTTCCTACCTCGAGATCTGTGAACATTAATGTATGTACAATTCACCTCGGGATATGTTCCCATGCTCTGTCATGGGATATGTGCAACCATTCGTTGTTCTGTACCCTACACTCCGAACTCTGTACCCTTGTCGCCTTCCAAACCCACATTTTTTATAAGGTTTTAAAATAGTTTTGGGGTTGTGGGCCATGGGCCACATGCCCTTTTGGAGCCCTATACCTCCACTGCAAGGTTAAAATGAAAACCCGTCATGGCATAACCAATGAATGGTTGTTGGCCTAGTGGTGAAGATGCGTTGTTGTGAAGGCAGAGGTCCCGTGGTCAAACCCGTAGGCCTCTCCTTCCCATGCACATTTTATAAACAGTGGGACATATAACATATACCACGTTACATTGGTTTAAATGGTGGCACATAAGGTTAAGCCATGTTGGCGTGTTTGTTAAGATATGGTAAAGATTTGATGTCATATGGTTTGTTAACTGATAAGATAGAGTTCGATGTGGCAATATTGATGTGGTTTGTTTGTTATAATAGGCTCCATGGTGATATGGTTTGTAATGGTTTATAATATATAGTTTTGATCACAATGGGGCCTCAATGTTGGCATGGGGTCGAGGGTTATGCCTTTCTACACCCACCACCCCCCCCCACCCCACTTTTTTTCTTAACACATAACCACATTGTTAATGGAGCCTATGGTAACCTTGGTGGAGGTCTTGGGTTCAATTCCCATAGCTTGAATCCTCAACCACATCTCTTATAAACCAATTTTTTCTTAACCATTATTCACCACTTTTACCATTTTTAACCTTCACTTTTGAAACTTCAAATGTTGACAACTTCTTCATCTGGAGGTTGTTTCCCATCAAAGGAACATCGGTGGGAGGCTGCTTATTATGGAGAGAAAATTTCTATGGCTTGCGGGTACCACAACAGACAATATGACACCAGAAATCAATCTTTCCCGATATGCAAGAACAGTAAGCAAATATAACACTAAGGGATATCAAATATTACCTTATTCCAGACGGTTGAAGTAGATCCCCGTTGAGATTTTCCAATGCAATTGCAATTACAATTTGCTCTCAACAACAAAAAACAAAGCAAACATGATATATATACATGTGTTAGAGCTATTCTAGCATATATAATAAACCATGTATAGGCAATTAAATACATCCATGGACTCAATATTCATATTTAACATGCACATGAATTGGACAAGAAATATATTTCTATTGATAAATCAAAGATACAATAGAGACAAACTCTGTCAGCACTTCTGCAAATCGAAGAAACCAAGTCCTCCACCTGGGCCTCCACCACTTTGATCCTCCATCTCTCAATAGCAATATCATAAGGCAAAGACAATCTTGGAAAGAACACTATGTGCTCCAAGGGACAAAGGGATGCAGACTCAAGTATAAGAAAAGCTGAGGTAACAATGGAATATAGTTCTCATGCTCTTCAATTTCTTGTCCTTCAATGTATCCAGGGGGATCCTTATATAGCACTCCAAAGAGGTAATGGAGGGTTGAATCCGAGCGTTCTCAAGGCATTTGGAAGGCAAAGAGTCAATTTATTCGCAATCATATGAGGAAAACTCCAAAAGTATTTGGATTTATGCACACATCCCAATGTATGCGGGTTTGAGGTCAAAAGTCGCGTGTACACACGAGTATAGCTTTAAAAGTCGTGTACAACAATAAACAGGTGTTTTTTAGAGATGATATTGGAACATAAAAGTATGATACAAGTCCATGGGGTCTAAGGAGTTTGCAGAGGGACAGTGAAGTCCATAAATGTGTGATCTACGTGGTGTGGTAAAATCAGCTATAACAGATGCCCCCCTAATGTGTAAGGTCAGATGGGTAACATGATGGCCGAAATACATTATAAAATCCATCCCAGAAGTGGAGTAATGAAGACCCAAGTGGAAGAACCAACCACTCATCAGTATGATACAATGATAAATCTCTGCATGTGATTGCAAATATATGTAGCAATCCCAAATACATAAGAGTACAATGGCCATGAATAGGCATGATATACAAAGTGTCATGTTTGTTCATCTCCACGTATAATATACAATGGATCAAGATCTCCATAATGGATGAAGATATTTGATATACATTGGAAATACTGGAATCATGATCATGAGAGCTGAAATCCCATGAATACTGGCATGATCAAGGAGGTAGCATATATGGAATTCCACCAAGATGGAAGGTCTTCTAATCAAGCTGCTACGAGTACATTTCCTACTATGCGAATAGATGTGTCGAGGTTGAACATAGTAGTCCATTGTCTGATTACCAATCATTGATGTATACCATTAATAGATGTGAGATAACCCACTGATAATGAAAATGGGAATCAAGGAACAAAATACAATCTAACAAGTGTGAATAGATGTGTTGAGGTTGAACACTTGGAAGAATCCATCGATCAGGGGACATTGATGTATTCCCAAAACTGTCGATGGCAAGAGAACCTACCACTGATGACTGTAAGTCTCAAGGAACTCAAATGACTCTAGACTCCTATTCCAGAATAAATGATCTGATGTTGATGGAATGGAATCAACTAGAAGGGGGGAATTAAGGCATCCCCCATCAACCAACACGAGGTACTCAGCAATGTTGTATAATGTGGAAGAAATCAACAAACAAGATGTGCACGAACCAGTAATAGTATCAAAAATGGCCAACATGCAAAGTCAAGATAACTGAGGAATGGCCAACTCAGGATTCAAATTCCTTCGAACAAGAGCATAAGGAAAATGGTGACTAAATCTAGGCAGCATGTACTCGATATGCAAACTGGAACATCTATGTGACACATGAGGCATCAACAGAGGCTCCATGGTGACTGGAAGCATAACCAGTCGGTGGAGATAAAATCAGAGTAACGAGTACAACTCCTAAAGTCAAAATAATAACCCAACCAACGGATGTGATATACAATGCTCTGTTTGAAGGAGACACAACTCGACTACTACCAAAGATAACATCTTTTCCCGTCCAAATTTATATGTTTTTTTTGGTGGACTTTTTCAGATATTTTGAAAAGCTTGAAAAAGAATAAAAGTGCTTTACAGTACATAGCTAGGAGGAGATGAGTGTGAGGGACAAGAAAGCTAGTTCCAAGCAGTGGAACATACCTATGCTCAATGCAAGGAAACATGTGCAGGATAACGACACTCGGGGGAAGGTTTCCTTTCGGTAAAAGGGTGATCAAGCTGCAAAGGATATATAAAAAGGCTTTGCTTGGCTAGACATGAGACAAGATTAGGCTATATGGATGATAAATCAAAGTCAGGGAGCCGAAATAAAGCTCAAGAAGGCAAGAAAAACTCATGAAATGCAATTACAACTTGATATATACAAGGGAGTCCCTATGGGGAAAAGCCAACATAAAGTTCAAGAGGAGTATGAAGCTCTTGCTCAAGGACATGGCGGGACTAAAAAGGGACTCCCACAACCTAAAGGAGGCATCTTTGCATGGGCACCAAATGCAAAATAGGATCTAACTAGAGCACCCATGTATAAGAAATCTCTACCATTCACACAATACCACTTCTAACAACAACATGAAGGTTCTGTGATATCATGGAATGGGTTCGTACCTAAGGTTAAAATGAAACTGTCATAAGGTCATGCAAAATGCAGGCAGATGTGAAATCATAACCTACATGCCAGTTCAGACATTATACCTGTAATAGGCACGAACGGATCAAAGACTCGGTCAAAACACGCTCAAAACGGGCCCCTACAACACCATATTAGTCCAAACGGTCCAAAAATGGTCAAAAACAGGTAAAAAATAAAGAAAGTGGGTAAAAATTTCAAATTTTTTTTCTATAAAATAGTGAAAAAATAAAAAATTTCATACCATTTGAAAATTCGCCCACCATAGTGCTTTTGTACTCAAAACTTCAAAAGCTTATTCCAGTAGCATCCTCCGGCGAAATCACTCCCCGTTTGATCCAGGTAACTCCTCATGCCCTACTCCTTCATTTACATGTTTTTATTTTTGAATTTGGTGGTCAATTTTTTGATTTGGGCCATCCCAAATAGTGCATTTTGGCCCACACGGAAATCAGGTCTTTTTCTGCGTATAGGGCTGGGTATATGTGGAAAATACCATGATACCTGCATACATATGTGGCTGTTTAAAAATATAGTCGCGTACATGTCCACACATGATAAATGCAAGGTCAAAATCTTATGAAACTTGACAATCTTTGTGCAGGATGGTGCTAGAGTGGAGGGAGCGTGAAATGGTGATGTTGAAGAGGCTGTGCAAGATGATCTCACGGCTCAACAAACGTTAAGGGAATGTGGACTATACAATTTTTTGCGCTTTGGAAGCTTAAGGGAAAATCCAAGGCTAATCCAACTGCTAGTGGATTACTGGGATCCTGACTTAGATACATGTTGGAGCAGGGTCCCGCAGCTACAGAAGAAGCTGCTAGTTTTGGCGGAAAGACAAGTTTTGGCAAAAAGAAGTTAAGACAGAGCTACGACGCCATAGCACGTTTCCAACTGGAGAGTAGAGCCAGAAACCATGACTTTTAAGATAGAAAATTCAAGAAAGGCAACGGTACCTGAGCGGTCGAGAAGAGAGAACTCAACCACTGCATTGAAGGCAGTGGCAGAAGACAGGAGGGCTCAGCGACCCTCATAAAGGAGAAGGAGCAACGAGGCTGAAGCATTGAAGGCGAAGGACAAAAAAGCGAAGCGGTGCATAGTACCCATGATTAGTGCCGGGAAGCATGGAAGACTGCAGAGAGCTGTGGTGTGACGGAAAGCAGCTACCTCAAGTACAGATATGGCCGACTGTCACTAGTTAGGGTTTGGGTTACTGTTGGGACAGGCCCATAGTGTTGTAATGGCAAGACCTTCGGGCTGCCTATAAAGGGATATATTTTGTATTGTAAAAGGGTTGGAGGGTTAGCTAGTCATTTTGTTGGTTTGTTAGTTGGCTCATTCAGTTGTTAGTAGTGTTTTGCAGACTATTAGACTGTTGTAAAAATCCTAGCTCTGGTTTTGTTATTAGCGGTAGCAATCTTACTGTAACCAGTAGCTGGCTTATAGAATATGCATGTAACGATCCGCAGGGATCAACAGAGAGGGAAGAGTATATTGTAGGAGAACAATATATAAGACAAAAGAGATCTAAGAGAGAAGATCTTAAGCTGCATATGCGGTGCAGCAGAACTGTGTTTTACGTTCCCCTGAGCTATAAGAAAACACAGTTCTATGGACGTAACTTCCATCCTGGAGGTGAACCACGTTAAAATCCAGTGTTATGCGATTGGTTTATGTATTATGTTTACTTATCCATTCCTCAGTCAGTTCATGGAATTTGTTTACAGTTTAGCGAATGAATGTGTTAATCAGTTCACAGCAATATAGAAGAGTAAACATAAGTTAGAGTCTTTAGCATGCTGTATTTGGTTCATTTATGCTTTGCGTGAACAATCACTATTGCATTATCGAATAGCCTTGTATGTTAAGCCTTGCATGTCGACACGAGAAATGCTAAGTGCGCTAAACCGCGGAGGTAGGATATCACAGAGAGGTGATACCGCACCGACAGAGGAGCTGCAGTGCGCGATACCGCAGGTTGGGGACTTAGCGTTGGGCAGGAGTTGCATGTCGCACGGTGCACGGCGATGCAATAAGGTCGGAGATATCGCAGTCAAGGAAAGTGCGCACCGCAGAAGACGACTGGGCGACGGAAGAAAGGAATACCTTGCGGCTAGAAGAGCTGCGAGACGAGAGGATCGCACGACGCAAGCAGGAGATCGCACGACGCAAGTAGGATATCGCGCGATGTGCAATAAGAGACCGCGCAGCTAGGAGAGCTGCGAGCCACTGGTAGGATTTCCACAGAACCCGCTCCAAGACACTTGAGTCCTTGGCCAACTCATTAGAGTCACTTTGGGTGAGACTTCAGGCCGCTTTGCGATCTGTAGCCGAAAGGGCCGGTGATCTAGGGGTGTTGTTGGTTGAATATAGGAAACTCGGGTCTGCCCAAAGCAGCCGACAATACATTTTAGTTAGATGGCATGCCCCTCAGCATTGAAGTTGAGGACATTTACTTTATCACAGGATTGTCTCACAGAGGGGAGGTGATAAACCTACGGTCTCGTGGGCCAGGAGGCAGGCTCACTATATATGAGTACATTGCGGTGTATTGTGTCCCAGATACAGATAAGGTTGGGAGTCAAATCCGAGCAAACTCGATCGAAAATCTCAGGTTGAAGGCCATACTGTTGGAATTGGGCAGGATAGAAGGATTGGCATCTCTTCACCAGGTTTCAAGTCCTCTGATGTTCTATGTGGTGGAGTGCATGCGTCCTACTATATATGATTGGAGTACCTCACTACTGAGCAACATGAAACAACAACTTGATGACTACAAGATGGTGCGGGTGAGGAACTTAAGCTATGGAAGCATCTTGAGTGATCTCTTTTTTAGGCATGTTCTGGGGCTAAGCCCTAGAGTTGCAATCCCCCCACACGAAGTTCAAGATCCGGCTCAACTACGCTGGGAAAACGTGATGCAGAGACTAGGAGGGGGGCAGGTGGCCAACCCCTACCCGGTAGATTTCTTTCTCTAGTGGTGTAGACAGATCATCGCCATAGATGACTGTCCCTATGCAGGGATTGACTTCCATGGAGATCCAGACATGTCTATACCACCAGGCTCTGCATATGGAGATATAGGTAACAAATCTCGACTCCAACTTGTTTTTTGAATTATTAAATTTTTTGTGTTTTTTAATATATGGAATAAAAAAAAACATGTTTTTGGTGCGGTGACATATAGTGATACTCTATCATGTACATGCATATGTGGGACCACAACGACTAGATGGTTTCCCTCGTCATCGACGGAGGGGAAGAGGAGATGAGATCATGGTTGTGGATGTGGAGCAAATGCTCCAAAGCATTCACATGAACTTCATTCGTTTGACGCATAGGGTTCCCATGGCACAAGTAGTGCACTTTCCTGAGGCCATGCAGTGCCAGGTGGTTGGAGTACCAAGGGCATGGGTTTGTTTATTTCGTCGGCTAGATAGATCCATAGTGTGCTACCATGATCAGTACCCTCCTCCCCCACATGCTTAGAATATTGGGGTGTATATTTTTTTTATGACCGTGTAGTATATTTTGGTGGCTCGGAAGCCCCATTTTTGTATATGACACTTATGTATTATGGCACCACATTTGTGGACATATATTTTAATGAAAAATACCTACGATGATCGATTATTATTTTATGTACATGTGTAAATGTGTTTTTGAATGCTTATGGTCTGTGAAACAAATGCCAATCTAACACATAGTTAGCATATGAATCAACAACTTGATTTAAATTTCTTGTAATATGGATGTATGTTATGTTTTCAAATTACCATTCAAACAACCTGACATGCAAGAACCTTCATAACAAAGTCGGATCCCTAACATGATACAAGCCATTAAGCTGTGAAACCACTAACTGCGAATCAAGACGTACCTCAAGAGAGTGAACACCATGTGAAATGGCATCACACAATAACTCAATAATGACACTATACTCTGCAACATTGTTTGATGAAGGACGTAAGCAAACCCCTCCCAAAGCTTGACCCATAGGATTATAAATCACCAAAGCAGTTGAAGTTGAGTTTTTAGTGTGGCGTCTAGCACCATCAATGAATCCTACACAAACTGAAGACTCTGTCAACATCTTCCACAACGAACAGAATCTAGTCAACAAAATCGATCACCACAAGTAGACCAAAACTACGCTATGAAAAATGTACAATAATATACAACAAGTCAGCCTCGACTGAAAATGATGCATAGTACTTCTTAAGATAGATCCCATTTCTAGGCTCCACCAAGGCCATCCCTTCATAATCGACTAACTCGTAGGCACCTTTCTCTAATACACGCTTGACAACGTAAGGCCCATGCCACATGGGATTAAACTTTCCTGCCCCCAAGGGTTCTTTAGCTTGGTCCCACAAAAGAACCAAGTCACCTTCACTAAACCTCCTAAGATGAACATACTTATCGTACTGGAGCTTAACGCGATGCTTGTTAATCTCAAGAGCCACTAAATCATCTCGACGCAGCTCAAAGTGGACCAAACACTCTTCCAATGCGGAAGTGTCTAGTAAAAGCTCCACGGCTAGCTTTAAAGAAGGGATTTTGCACTTAACCAATAAAACTAACTCCACCCCATGTACAAGCTGATAAAGAGAAAAATCGGTGGCAGTATTAACCGCGGTTCTATAGGGCCACAAAGCAGGATATAACATGATGTGCCAATTAGTCTTTCTTTGTGCGATGCTTCGTTGGAGAATGGGCTTAAGTGATTTGTTCACTTATTCAACCTGTCCATTCGCTTGGGGATAGTAAGAAGAGGAATGCTCTTACTTATACCCTAACTTCGAAGACAACTCTTCCATCAGTTTGTTCTGAAAGTGCCTGCCATGGTCAGTGACAAGCTCTCTCGGAATTCCAAACCAGGTGATAATCTAGTTGAATACAAAATGTGTGGTTGTCTCACCATCGAATTTAACAGTGGGCATAACCTCTGCCCATTTCGTGAAATAGTAAACAACCACAATAATATGATGGTGCCCCCTAGCCGAAGCTAGGTTGCAATCCATAAAATCGACCCCCCACTTGGTGAAGGTATCGACAGTGATGATCAAATGCAAAGGGGTAGGGTGAGAGTGCATATTTCATGCAAACACCTGGAAAGGGTGGCACCTCTTGACCGCATTAACGCAATTTTAAAGATGGATGACCAAAAATACCCTTCTCTGAATATTTTTTGGGCTGTAGAAAGCCCATATAAATGACCACCACGTGCCCCTCTGTGGCAATCATTAAGCACAACCTCAGCCTCCTCATGAGTTAAGCAATGACGTAAAATGGAATCAACCCCACGACGATACAAAGTGTTATCCACAGTGAGGTAATTATTTGATACATGACGTAGTCATCGTCGCTCATCTCGTGAGAGGTGAGAAGGAACCTTCAAATTTTGCAAGTAGACAATGATGTCCCCATACCATTGGTCAGCAGTCTAGATGAGAAATATGTGCTCATCAATGAATGAGTCCTCATGAAATTCTCCTTCATCCAAACTCAGAAAATCAAAGATAAGATCAACAAAAATAAATGACTTCTTCAACTTTACCAAAACAAACTCGAGGTCAAACTCTTGCAATATCACAATCCATTTATTGTATTCCCCCCCTACATCCTTCGAGTGAGGATGAACTGAAATGGATTAATGTGAGTTACAACGAAAGTTTGGCGAAGAAGGATGTAATGTCTCAAACGCTGAACCGCATCAACGATAGCTAAGGCCAACTTCTCAACATGGGTATAATGAAGCTCTGCGTCAATAAGGTTTCGACTAAGATAGTATATGACATGCTCCTGAAGTTCCTCATCCTCTTGAACCAATACCATGCCAATCGTCTCCCGAGACGTGGCCACATATATCACCAAGTCACGGCTATAGTCGGGTGGACTAAGCACGGGGGACTGATGCCAAGGATTTCATCAAAGCATCGAAAGATTCCCGGTCTCACTCATCCCAGATAAGTGGAGTGTCTTTCTTCAATAAACGCATGAATCCTATGGTCAAATTGGAAAAATTAACTACAAAGCTTCGCAATAAGTTCTCCATACCTTGCAAACACTGAACATGTCTAATGTTACGTAGGGGAGACAACTGAAGTATTGCCTCAACCTTCAAAGGACCGACCCTTATACCCTCTTTAGAGACAATGAACCCTAACAAGAGACCAACCTTCACACAAAATATGCACTTATGGGGATTTAACCGAATTTGATAATGACAACATCTTTTGAAAACCAAACGCAAATGATAAGGATGAAGCACCCTCAAACGAGAGTGAGCAGCTAAGTCATACAAATATACTTCAATAATTTGTTTAAGGTCATGAAAGGAAAAGGTCATGGCTCGTTGAAACGTAGCTCCAACATTTTTAAGGCCGAAGGGAATTTTTCGGTATGCAACGGTGCCCCAAGGACAAATAAAAGCAGTCTTGTGTTGGCCCTCAGGTTTAATTTGGATATGATTGTAGCCATAGAAGCCGTCCATAAAGGAGTAAACTTCTCTCCCCACACATTCATCCAAGATTTGATCAATAAATGGTGTAGGGAAATTATCCTTAGGACATGCTCGATTTAAATATCTAAAATCAGTGCATATTTGGATCGTTCCCTGCTTCTTATCCACCGAAACAGGGTTTGACACCCACTTTGTCAAGGGAATGAGATAGATGAATCCCGCTTTGAGTAACTTCTTTATCTTTGGCTTAATCGCAGGAACTTTCCTAGGATTCATTGATCTCAAATGTTGTCGAATAGGCTTAGCATCCAGGTAGGTTTTGATTTCATGCTCGATAATGTGAGGGTCAATTCCTGGAATTTCTTCATACAACCAAGCGAACACATCTGGAAATTATTTAAAAAGCTCGATGTAATATTTAATCTCATTGGGGGAACAATCTGCTCCAATGTACACATTTTCAATCATTCCAAGAACGCGAGAAATATTGATAGGTATAGTCGATGACAAGTTAGCCATGTTCCCTTCGACCTACTTGTTAGGAGAGCCTAATGGGACCACGGGCCTACCAATTTTCTCACTAAATATCGCCTTAAACTCATCTCGCTCAATATCATCAAGCTTAGGGAGGAAATAAGATCTATGATGCAACTCTCCCCACTGTTGTTCTAGCCCAGACATAGCCTCGAAAATAGCCTTGTCCGATGGAAAGATGTCATCAAGGTAGTCATGTGCGTGAGATGACAACACTTCCCAAGCAGGAAATGCATTTTCTCCTCTTCCGTCCGCGAAGAGGAAGGACTAGACTCTACAACCGAATCAAGATTAGCTTGATAAGCCACCATATTTGTAGGAAATGACATGTTCATCTCGCCAGGTATAGAAAATTCCCTTGAAGTACTCGGAGAAGGGAGAGTCCAAGGATCCTCCATATGCGAAGTGCGGAAAGGAATCTAACTCAACGATGTTGAGGCCTTACCAAGACTATAACCGATCATAAGGATGGGTGTGACATAATTAAAAGTTCCCATTAGCAAAGGATACATGCCCACCCCAATATTCTTAGTTTCCAGCGGAGAATGATCGATAACCGAGATCGAAGCTCTCGACGATGCTTTTGAACTAGAATTATCAAAGGATATTTGATCGACCGTCACAAATTTCCCATCCAAAGGAAAAGAAACAACTTGGAAGAGTGATGATGCGACCGCTTGCATATTTTAAATCCAGTTCCTACCTAATAAATGATTATAGTCAAGGGGCGCATCAACCACCTCGACCTCGATCGCAATGGTCTTCCCTCCCAATCAGACCTCAAGGGAAGGAAGAATGTTGTGTGGCCGAAACGATATTCCATCAAAAGCATTTAACATGTTTCCTAACTTAGACAACGCAATATAACCCAACCCCTTCCAACATGACAAAGACATCATGGAAGCCGCAACGCCCTCATCAATCACTGCGCACTTGATGGTGTTGTTTAGACACTCTACATGCACCAAAAGGGACACATAGTAAGGCAAGAGAGGTTGGCCTCCATGAGTTTCAAATTTGATCACAGAAGGAGAACTTCTGTCAGCCATCCCAAGAGCAGACAACAAGGATTTACTTTGTGAAGGACAAGTATGAATAACTTCTAATGCAGACATTGCACAAGGAGTCTGGACCAAATCCTCGACAATAGAATAGTTTTGGGTAACTCGGGCATTAGGATTGTGCCTCGAATGCTTCAAGACTCCCTTAGGAAAGTGAGGCAGAGCTTCAGGCTTATCACTAGGTTTTTCAATACGCAAAGGGCTCTTAGGTGGAGTGGGTTCTTTCCCAAGGTCAGGTTGTGATGAACCATAATCTCTAGAATGAGTCACAAAATTCATAGCATTCACCATATTAATGAAACCATGGCCACTAGCGGTATCTGGCGGGTTTGGAGTCCCACCAGAAGCACCACCAGGATCCATGGTCTTCAAGTTCATATTCTGATTTTGTGGTAAAGGATTTGTCAGCACAGCTGGCCCTTGTGCGATGAACTTTGAGGCATCTTCCATTCAAGGGAAAAAGTGAGTGAGGTGATCATCACCACACAACTTACAAGGAAATTTGACCTTACGCTTAGGTTTCTTGTCTCCCCTAGCTTTGTTGGTGTTCTTGTCATTATTGTCATTTTCATTCTTATTCCCACCCTTTCGATTATTTTTACCTTTCTTTTTATTCCATCCAGGTTGCTGGTTACCTTTTTGGTTCGACGATTGCACTGAAAGTACCTCCGTCGTTTGGGCAGGAAGAGACAAAGCCGTATCTTGTCCCGATGAAGGTGGTTAACAGACATATTACTCATTTGGTTTGTAACCAAGCTTATGGGTTTAGCTCTCGTGGAGCCAACAATGCCATCAGCATGTGGCCCAAGTTTAAGCTTAGGGTTGAAATTAGATCTAGGTGCATTCAGTATAATCTCATATAAGAGCCCAGATTGAGAATAAATCAAATCCAATTATTGAGCTCTAAAAATAGCTTGATCCTCATTTTTCACTCCGGATGTGGAAACATCCTTCTCTATGTAAAGCACTAAATACTCGAGGAACCATTCCAAAAGGAACTCGGGTGGTATAAAGGCCTTAATCAATCTCTTCCATCTACTTCACTCTTGAATATGATCAGATATATGTGTGGTTTTGTCCTGTCGAAATTTAGACAAGAGTTCAGTACCGACATCGTAACGTATGGGTAATTGAAAGTGATTGAGGAAGGTCAAATCTAGGTCATTATACGATTTGTAAGTTCCCCCAAGCAACTCTATGTACCACTTTGTCGCAGCTCTTGTAAGGGTACGTTGAAATAGTCTCAAACGAACCAAATCGTGATTCAAGGAGTTCGAAGAGCACCAAAGGTGGAACATCATGACATTCTCACCAGGGTATTCACCACTCTTACCCTAGAAATTTGGAATGTTCGAAGGAAGCTTGGCAAGAACGACCGGCCATGCTGGGTCATGAGCAACCAGATCATTTTTCAATCTTGACAAGTCAGGTAGGTTTAGCGTTGTAAGGAAAGGGAATCTAGGTTTAGGCATTTGGTTCCAAGCTCCCTGATAAGGTTGGTTCACATAGGGTTGATTATTATAGACACCATGGCCTTGGCTAGTGGGATAGTACCCTCCTCCCATCTGATCCATGTAGGGTTGCACATTGTAGTTTGGAGTACCTTGAGGTTGAGGTGCTAGGAATCCATAAGTAGGAGATTGATAAGCGGGTTGGTACCCGTACCCATAAGGTGTGTAATTTTGTCCATAAAATGTTCCATAGGATGGTCCATAAGACTGTCCATAAGACTACCCATAACACTGTCCATAAGACGGTGCATACCCGACTGACACATGAGGAGGCACATAGCCTTGTGACACTATGGTATGACTAGACATGGGAGGAACATGGATAATAGTAGAACTCTGTCCCGAAGGACCACTAGAGTTAGGATGAGGATGTGTCGTCAAAAAATCATTTGAAGGAATCAGCGTTGAAGATGATGGAATATGGGAAGGGATGTAACTCGTGCCCCAAATATTCACATGTTTAGGATCATACCCCCAAACGGGAATAACAGTGTTAGGACTAGGATGCATATGTGAGGAAGCCTCCACTGCAGGGATGGAAGGTGTAATATGACTAGTGCTACCAAACCTCTTTGTATGGAAAGAAATGGAAGTGCCCCCAGGTGCAACACCAGGGTCAACACCCGATCCAACATGGGGTGCCAGACTATTCTTGGGAAGGTCTGGCATGCCATACCTTATTATGCTAGTGCTAGTGGGTGCATGGTGAGTCTCATGGTTCGGACTATGCGTCCAATATCGATGATTTGCATACATGTAGCCTAGAAATTGTGAAGGATCCTCAGGAGATGTCCCAGCCATAGAATGACCAAATCCCAATGGAGTCCCATATGTGCTTGAAGGTTCATCCTCCCAGGGACGAGGAAGATCAGGGATCTCTGGGATCTCAGGCTCATGGTCACCCATGGTGTGTGAATCAAAGTGAGATTTAGTCCACCTGGAGGTAATTTTTCCACTTTTAACACTTTATACTAATGCATATAGTCTTTCTCATAGGTTGGATAGTTAATTATTGTTTTAGAGAAAGTTTTAGAATGATAGCATATTGGTTTTTTATGTTGCATTAATATTGCCCCCATTGCATAACCACTAGCATAAGTTTCTATCTGAAATGGTTGTTGTAGATCCAGCAGTGCAAGTACTGGAGCCATGCTTATATTTTCTTTCAGTGCGTCAAAGGATTTTCGTTCCTTTCCTTCCCACTAAAAGACCTTGTTCATGCTTGTCAAAGCATGTAAAGGAGAAGATATGAAGGATAAGTTCACAATGAACTTCCTCCAGTATTGGGCTGCTCCCAAGAATCTTCTTACATCTGTTACATTATTTGGCTTAGGCTAGTTTGCAATGACCTCAAGTTTGGAGGGATCAATCTTCAATTCACCACCCCCTACAATGTAGCATAGATAAACTAAAGATGCCTTTCCAAATTCACATTTAGACATATTTAGATACAAATTTTCCCTTACAAGTACATCTAATACCTGTTTAGCATGCTTGACATGCTCTTCCCAAGTTTGACTAAAAATCAGAATATTATCTAAGTAGACTATACAAAAATCATCAATGAAGGGTCTAAACACATCGTTCATCACCCTCATAAATGTTGCGGGTGAATTACAAAGCCAAAATGGAATTACCATCCGTTCATACAATCCTTGTTTGATTTTAAAAGATTTTTTCCAAATATCATTGTCATGAAAACAAATTCGATGATAGCCACTTCTTAAGTCTAACTTAATGAAAAAAGATTGCATTCTTTAACTGATCTAAAAATCACCAATTCTAGGAAGAGGATACATGTTCTTTATTGTAATTATGTTCGGTTCCCTATAATCAATGCACATACGCCATGTGCCATCTTTCTTTGGCACCAAAACAATTAGTGAACCACACGGAGAGGAACTTGGTCAAATGGCGCCTCTCTCAATCAATTCTTGAACCTGTTTCTTTATCTCTGCATTGTAAACAATGGAAGACCCATACATACCAACATTAGGAAGAGGTGCATATTGTAGTAAATGAAATTCATGTTGAATTTCCCTTTTTGGAAGTAATCATTTAGGTTCTTGAAACAAAATATCATAATCAGATACCAACTTTATCAAGTCCTTTTTAAGTTTAGGATCACAAGCTTTAAGGGATTCAGTTTGTTCAACATATTTTTCTTTTATTATCATAAGCACAAAGTTCTTACTTGCATTAATTAACCTCTTTATTTGATTTGCAGAAACTCAAGAAAGATTAGTTTTCATGCGATGTGCACAAACAATATATTCAATACCATCTTTAGTGAGTTGATATATGTTATCTTCCCTATAAAAGATATCCTTCCTATCATACCAATATGGACTACCCAACACAATAGCACATATATCCAATGGAACCACATCTAGATCTACCTCATCCACAAATCCATAAGTGATGGCAAACCTAAGTCTACAGTGTACACTGTTTTGTGACTTGTAATTGTGAATTATCAAATACCCATCCAAGTGGATATGGATTAGGGTGTAACTTAGTTTCCAATTGTAATTTCTTAATAATTTCTTCTGAAATGAGGCTTTCTTGTGATCCACTATAAAAAAGAGTATCAATTTTTGTATGTTTGGAGATTACTATAATATGGAATAACTCACTCCTCTTTCTTTCACCAATGACAGGCTCATTTCTTGAAACCGAACAAGAAGGAATTTTACCTTGAATACTTGTAGAAACCACCTTAGTTTCATCCCTAGAGTCTGACCCCAAATCATGTTGGATTGCTGCTACAATAGTCTTTGTGTCTTCTTTATTCTGAAACTTTTCAGGATTGAGCTCCGAATGAAGTTTCCAACATTTGGAAGCATCATGACCTTTCGTCTGACAATGAGTACATTTAGGTTTATCTCCTTCCTTGTTCACAATAGTCATGTGTTTACCTTTTCCTTTACCTTTCGACTTGTTTCCATCAGGTTTGAAAGTTTTCTTGGAAAAGTTTTCTTTGGTATTGTTCCCCTTCGTCTCTATGTGAGTTGCTTGAACACACACCTCATCAAGGTTAGTGGGATTAAAAATCAATATCATATGACATAAATAACTATGCGATCCTCCTATATATTTGAGAAGTGTTTCCTGGGTGTAGAGAGGTATATCAAGTACCAATGCTCATTTTCAAAATTCTTGTGTGTAATCTTGCACACTTTGTCCCTCATAGCTTGTTGTATATACCCTAATGGATAGAATTACTTTTTTAGTGTTGAAGTGAACTCATACCAAGAGTAGATGATTTTGGATTTTGTGGGAAGATCTTATTGAGATCTGCTCTCCCACCAGATCAGAGCGGTCCCTCGAAGTCAGAGAGAAGCCAACTGAATCTTAATGTTATCTTCAGTAAACCTTCGAATCCTACAATAAACTTCAATCTGACGGATCCAATTGTCCAATTTTTCAGCATTAATCTCTCCATTATACATAGGCAATTCAAACTTAATATCTATCTTTAATTGAGCCACATTAAGGTCATTTTTTCCTTTTTTCTTTTCAAACGGAGAATGTAAAGGTAAAGAACCATCAATATAAGAAATAGAAGATGGTGGAGATTTAGGAGGTTCCTCACCACCTACTTCCTTTTTACCTTTCGCATGAGATGGACCTCCTGGTTTACTTCTCTTTCAATCTTGATAGAGCTCCTTTACCATCGTTTGCATTCTCATGAAATATTTCAAAAAGTTCCCTTTAGATGGGATAGAAGACGCTGATTCTTCTCCTTTTGGTTCCAGACATTTTCCCTCTTCTTGAACCAATATATGGACCAAGCTCTTCAAGTTCTCGTTCACCACTTTGAATCCTGGATCTTGTTAAAACAAACTCACAATGCAATGGTCATCTTGCTCTGATACCAAACTTGATCTGAAATTTCAAGATCTTTTAACCATTAATTTGCATGCTAAATACTTATAAAAATAGGCTTAACAATAGAAATTTTAAATGCTTTAAATCATTTACAAAGCAAATAAACACAGATATGCAAACCAGAAATAGAAGACATATGTGATAAAGGAGTTCACCCCTCCCGGGATACATCTCCAGGCCACTTCTAATGGGAAGGTTGATCTATTAAGTCTTCAAAAGCTTACAATTGAGTGTTTTAGAAACACTTCAGAATTATGTATGTCAGAAGAAGAAATAAACAACACCATTGAACTCCTTGGGAAATTATGAGAAAAACGAGTATAAACTTGAATATATCTTCCCAAGAGCTCCTTTGACACGCAAAATGAAAACACCCTCTGCCCTGCCTATACAAAGTCTACTTTTCTACCTCGAGATCTATGAACATTAATGTATGTATGGTTCACCTTTGGATTTTTTCCCACGCTCTGTCTTGGGATATGTGCAACCACTCACTATTCTATACCCTGCACTCTGAACTCTGTACCCTTGTCGCCTTCCAATCCACGTTTTTTATAAGGTGTTAAAACAGTTTTAGGGTCACAGTGCATGGGCCATGCACCCTTTCAAAGCCCCGCACCTCCACTGCAAGATTAAAAAGAAAACCCGTCGTGGCCCAACCAATGAATGGTCGTTGGCCTAGTGGTGAAGTCGCGTTGTTGTGAACGTAGAGATCCTGGGGTCAAACCCGTGGGACTCTCCTTCCCATGCTTGTTTTGTAAATGGTGGCACATATAACATATACCACGTTACATTGGTTTAAATGTTGGGGGGCTTAAGGTTAAACCATGTTGGCGTGTTTGTTAAGATATGGTAAAGACTTGATATCATAATGTTTGTTTTGTAAATGGTGGCACATATAACATATACCACGTTACATTGGTTTAAATGTTGGGGGGCTTAAGGTTAAACCATGTTGGCGTGTTTGTTAAGATATGGTAAAGACTTGATATCATATGGTTTGTTAAGTGATAAGATAAAGTTCGATGTGGCAATATTGATATGGTTTGTTTTTTATAGGCTCCACATTGATATGGTTAGTTATATCATATGGTTTGTAATGGTTTATAATATATAGTTTATATCACAATGGGGCCTCAGTGTTGGCATGGGGTTGAGGGATATGCTCTTGTCTCTCCTCATTTATTTTAACACATAACCACATTGTTAATGGAGCCTATGGTGACCTTGGTGGAGGTATTGGGTTCAATTCCCATAGCTCCAATTCTTAACCACATCTCTTATAAACCATTATTCACCACTTTTACCATTTTTAATCTTCATTGTCGAAACTTCAAATGTTGGCAACTTCTTCATCTAGAGGTTGTTTCACATGAAACGAATGTTTCTAGAAAGATGCTAACGAGCTCTTTCATCCTATAAACTTTATTTTGCTATTTGAAGACTTTAAATTTGATCAACTTTGAGATGATCCACCTAGATCACAATTAGACCTAAAGGGAAGGAATAATGCCATGCGTTCTAAAGGAACATCCATCAAAAGATGTCAGTATAGTCATGTATTTAGACAACACAAGAGATCGAAGCCCCCTCCAATAAGACAAATTAATCACAGAGGTCGCAACGCCTTCATAAATAACTGTACATTTAAAGGTGTTATTCATACACTCCACATGGACTTGAAAATACACATGGTAAGGAAATAAAGGTTGGACATCCCAAGTCTCGAAACTAACAAATCTAGGGACATTCAGGTCAAAAGCTCCTAAAGTAACTAATAGTGCTTTCCTCTGTGAGGAACAAGTCTGAAGCACCTCTAAGCCTGACATCACAGATGGATTCTGGTCCAAATTCTCATCAATAGAATAGTGTTGGGTGGCTCTGACAATAGGATTGTGCACTGAGTGCTTAAGGACTCCTTTCAATACTCATGGTATAGTTTCAGGCTTGTCAATATACAAAGGGATATCCCAAGGGAGAGGCTCTTTACCCATGGTCGGTTGCGACGAAACATAATCACGTGAAAAATTCAAAACTTGTACAACTGACATCATATTGACACAACCATGACCACTTTCCGGGATCGACGTATTTTGACTCCAACCAACACCACTTTCGATGGGAGGAGTCATCAAAGTCATATTTGATTATGCATAAGGGGATCTGTCGACACAATTGGGATGTGTGCGATCAACTTCGAGGCTTCGTCAATCCAAGGGCATAAGTGTATAAGATGGTTTCCTCCACAAATCTTACATGGGAATTTGACCTTCTGTTTAGTCTTCTTGTCCCCACCAATATTTTTCGTCGTTCTTGTCATAATTAGTGTTCTCCTTTTTATTCCCACCCTTCTTATTATTCTCCCCCTTTTTCCTATTCCATCCAGGTTGTTGGCTACGCTTTTGGTTCGACGACTACACAAAATGTACATCCGTTGATTCGGTGGGGGTGGAAAAAGTCGCAGCTTGTCCGACTGCAGAAGGGTTAATTGAATTTTTTTGCATTTGATGTGTAACCTAGTCCACAAATTTCACACTTGCAGAGCCAACAAAGCCATCAGCATATGACCCAAGTTTAAACTTGGGGTCATAATTCGACCTCGGTGCGTTAGGGATAATCTCATAAAGGAGCCCAAAATGAACACAAATAAAGTCTAATTGCTAAGCTTGAAAAATGGCATGTTCCTCAGTAACCACTCCGAACATTGAAATATCCTTCATGATATAACGAAACAAGGACTTAAGGAACCACTCCAATAAGAAATCCAATGGAATGTTGGCCTTAATCAATCACTTTCATCTACTCCACTCTTGAACATGGCTGGAAAAATGGGTGGCCTTGTCTTGTCGAAAGGTTGATAAGAGTTTGGTATCAACATCATAGCGGACCGACAATTGAAAGTGATTAAGAAAGACCATGGACAAATCATTAAAGGTCTGGTATGTGCCCCGATTCAACTATATATACCATTTCATGCCTAGACCTGTAAGGGTGTGTTGAAACAATCTCAGTCAAACGAAATAATGATTCCATGAATTCGAAGAGCACCAAAGATGAAAAGTCGTAACATGATCACCAGGATCCCCACCATTATTACCTTCAATCTTTGGAATATCTGAAGGAAGCTTAGCAAGGACCAGATTCCATGCCATATCATGACACATTGGGTCATTTGTGAGTCTAGATAGATAAGGAATATTCAACATAGCTAAAAAATGAATTGAATGTTGAGACATTTGATTCTAATCCCCCTGGAAATATTAGTTATGATAGAGATGATTCTGGTAAAGGCCATGACATTGACCAGTCGGATAGTAACCTCCTCCCATATAACCCATGTAAGGATGCACATGAGTTTTCATGTAAGGAATTCCTTGGGAAGGGTGAAACATATTAACAAAATTACCCATATGGTGTACTAAATGACCCCTAGACACCTGGGGAGGCACATAGCCTCCCAACACAGGGATTCTAAATGATTGTTGAACCATACCAAAGGTACCATGCCCTCCCAAGGGCCCACTAGAAGTATGGGGAGGATTCGTAATGAGAAACACATTCGAAGGGATAGGTGTAGTGGACGATGGAACAAAATATGGAATATAAGTTGTATCCCCAACATTCATATATCCATCACCACCTGAAAAAGGATTAACACTAGTGTGAGGAATTGATGATGGGGGTGGCCCCCATCCAACAAATAGAATAGAAGGAGGGGTGTGACCACCTCTAAAATGATATCCATTTTAAGGAGATGGTGTCCCCCCCCAGTCCAACATTAGGTTTACTACTAGGAACATGGATGGATGATGGTATACTAGTTGAACATATGACTTGCCAAAAGTAAAAGGATTTGTGGTAAAGGGGACGGTCTAAGGCTCTATACCTGATCACCTTAAGTAAAAGTTCAATATGTGATTTGAAGACCATGTGAATTCAAAAGGATTTGTTCCTACGGGGAGAGAAGGACTAGCATCATGTAGGTTGGTGTAAGTCGGAGTCCTTGGGATCCATAAGGTGGTGGTAGAAGAAACCCCATGGGATTCTCCTCCCAACAAAAATGATTGGGATGGAGGGAGATCCAGAGTGTCATATATAGTACTAATACCTAAAAATATAATAAGTCCCCTACGGGAAAGAAGAGCGATCTCACGCTCTGCCTCTTGTAAAGAGGATGAGTAGGATCAAAATGTGATAAACCAGCTAAATAACAAGACCGAAGAGGAGCCAAAACTTGATTCATGATGGATCTATAAAGAGAGACTCAAGTAACCACGATCCCTAAGGCCAACTACAAAACACATAGCACATCCCTAAATAAATTAGGACAAATGCACACAAGCAAGGAATGAGGATAAATGAGCTCTCGAATGCAGCAGGTATATCCCTCCGAGGAGAGGCCTAAGACTCCATACACTACAAGCGGAGGTGTGTAACCAATTATGGTGGAGCTCTAAATTTATGTTTGACAACAATTTCTAACCCTTAATTAAGAACATGAACTCTTTATATAACAACTTTCTACCATCATAATATGAGCATTATAAGATGCAATGGAAAAGGATAATGCTCTTAGCCTAGTGTTGGAAATTCATCTCCCATGGGCCATAAATCAGACTGAAATGTTATTACCATTGGACTGTAAGAAAATATCAGTAATAGTTTGCTTGGACATCATTAATGGAATCTCCCCTACCCTAACAATCCATGGAAAGTGGCCTATAAGAAACTACCTTAAACATTTGAATAATGCTGAAGGGGGTAACAAGAGGCTTTAAATTGCAAGGGGATGGCTCAATGTTATTATCATTTCATTGCTATGGAAAGAAAATAACTTGGTATTATCCCACCAACACATTACCAAAATCTTCCTTGCCATAACAGTCCATGGAAAATTCCCTACACCAGTGAAATAAACCCTCCAAGAATAAAGACACATCCACAAGGAACAATGCAAAAATTCTCAAACAAAAAGAGAACGTCGTTATATTTTAATCGACACTTAGAAGTTACATAGAAGGAATAGGGATTTATACATACACAAGTGGAATGCTAAAACTAACCAAATGTGCAATTCAATGCACAACAAACCATAATCAATCTCAATTACAGTGAGTCATACTAAAAAATATCTAAGCACTGGATTCTTGAAGAAAAGTTCAGCCACTCATTGATTTGCATTCATACTAACAAGTTTACTACTATCAAAATAAGGTCAATACCAAATTCGAATCACCAAACTACATGTAGAGTGTTAAACATGAAATAAGATGTGGAATAGTGCTAGAGCATATTCATGTGGATAGTAGCCTATAGAGATCTTGATTTTGTTTAAAGATTTCTCGCTCTGTCACCACGGGACCAATGGTTTCACCTGTAAAGGAGGATATAATTAACTTATATAACCTACAATGTTTACATAGGGAGGATATAATTAAGCATCTGATTTTCCTTGTATGGTTCAATCTCCACCACTTCATAATAAAGGATTTCCTAATCCTAAGCTTGTTGAAGATTTGAGTAGAACTAAAATGTAAATGTGAAAACAAAAGAGCCAAATCCTTTTTCCCATAACAAGAACACCATGCATGTTTGACTGACAAACATAACCTTTATGTGCTCCAAAGTCTCTTTCAACAACAACACAAAAACCATATTTATTGACTAAGTTTTGAGATTTGTCGATTCATTTTTCCCAATCACTTGTAACTATAAAATGCTTCCATAGATCCATTTAACTCTAGCCAATTTATAATGTAGCCAATTTTGGGGAAAGTTGTTTGGGTTTATAATTTTTTTTAAGATTGTTTTTTGGATCCGACATGTGCCACGTGAGCATTACATACATGCCACATCTCACTCACTTGAGCCGTAGAAAGCGCCTCTTGGCGCAACCAAACAATGCATTCATGCCTTTTATCAACTCTTTTTTCAAGTTTTTGTTTTGTTATTTTATAACTTGCTCTAATTGTTGGTGCAAAAATAGCAAATGTTTTTCTAGCAGTGCTTGATAGAACAAGCTATTTCTTGTCATTACAATCATAAATTATGATTAGATATATAAGATCAACATAAAAATATTATTTTTTGTATAAAATGAAAATATGTTGATGTATTAGTAATTACCATGGAGTTTCAATCCCTTCACTAGGACCAATTCATGCTCCATATGTAAATAAAGTTGTAACTCCCTAGTGTTCTTAACAACTATGCCTGACATACTGGGGCTTGTATCAACATCTAATGACAAAGGAACATGAGTAAATGTATGGGTGCAAGTCCTAGTTTGGGGTCATAGTAGATGGGATGATACCAACACTGGGTGCATAATGAGGGGTACTGACAATGATACTAGAAGTCAAGGCATTAATAGAAATCACATCAAGAGAAGAGTCTCAATAAATAGATGCATGTTGACTATTCTCAATGCTTGGGGCATTTGTTTTCAAGAAGAACTATAAAAAGACAAATTTATGTTAGGTACTTGAATTCATAAAAAACAACATACCCTATTCATTAAAGCAATTGATTGAATCAAATTTCAAATATAACATACATTGAATTGTTGTATACTTGAAATCAGGAATTGCATTCTTTGATCACTTTCAAGAGTCACTTCAACAACCATCAACCCCCTAAGTTCAACACCCCTCTCATTAAACTTTGTTTAATAGAAAAAAGGTGGTCGAGATCATTAAGCAACTCTAAACCGTGTTTTGATTCCTTGTTGCAACTGTCATAGTCATCTAGCTAATCTAATATAATAGACTACTTGATGTTGGTTCCACTACTACCTTCTCTTCTTCTTTTCTTTTTATGTTGGATTATTGTAAGTTAGTATATTGTTCTATATGTCTATATCTATTTATGCACATCAGTGGTAACTACTTCAATGTACTCTCGTAGATTATAACATTGGTTCCATTTTGGGATGCAGTTTTTTGGGGATTTACAACTAGAGAGAACATACATAGATGCTAATTTATGAAGAGATATGATTGTGGTGGAACCAAAAACTGAATAATTACTTGAAAAACTATGCTAGATGAAACCAACTATTAGTTGTGGAAGTAGGGGCTTTGGTCTATACAAAATGTCACAAAAGATTCTTGGAAAAATTACCCCATGAGATCAAAAAATTGTTGGATAACCTTGTTGATGAACAAGGAGACTGAAGATCAGGAGTTGCTATCAAAATTAAACAATGGATACTGAACAAACTTATACAAGTGGTTATGGAAAATTTATGACAAGTTCTACGAAGAGAAATGCATAGAAGAAAGAAGATATTTTGATAACGTGAAAATAAGATCCTATGATGACCTGCACGAGATTTTCTTCTCCACTATACATGTCCTATTGCAAAAAGTTATCATAGACAAATGGTTTGGACATATAGTCAAACCAAGACTGTCAATAAACACTCCCATTCTAACTAATTGGAAGAAAAAATAAGAATAGTGGGACTTTTTTTTGAGAAAATAAAATGCCATGGCCACCCTCTTCGACTAGGAGTAAGTTCGGGGTTGACCATGATGGGGTAGGAGACTCGTGGGATGCCTCGACCAAAGCAAAATCCTAGTCAACATGTGATAGTAGAATAGGGGAACCGATAGATCAACAATTCCTAGAAAAGAATGATTGCTTGAACATGAATATACACTTAACGACAAGACCAAAAGAAGAACAGAGAAAATGATGGACAGTTACAAAACTTTTCCCAAATTACAAAAATTAGAAAGATATCAAAGACATGAAAATAGGCAAAAAAATGTGGGATCACACAAATTCCCAAAGGGAGAAAGTCTCTAGAAAACATTGTAGAGCACCATGTCAATAGTATATGAAGCATAAATGATTAGTCAATATAATTTTTACAATGTGTGGAAGAGTAGGAAACTATGATGACCTTCATAAGTCTTGAGGAGAAACAGTTCGACGATAAACTTAAACTTCCCAAGTCAATAAATGTTTGACTAAGTGCGAAAGAGGAAACCATGGCGATAGTTCCCAACATGGAAAAATAATTGCAATTGATAGAAACCGACCTTGAATTCTTAAACATAGATGAAATGGAAGTTGACAAATCCCCACCTGTAATCTCTCCCGCATCAAATTGTCCCATAGTCGATCATATTTAAAGGCACTAGTTGAATCTGGAACCTAGGTCCTCATCAATATGGAGTTGACTAGATGAGAATGAACAAGTAATTGATTGTAAATGTCTACAAAGATCAAGTAGAGAAGGTACTTGGATAACAATTACCCCTAAAAACTGTTATAATAATTTAATTGTTTGGTTCGAGAATTTCACAGAACTACTCCCCTTGTCAAATTTAATATCTAAGGAACTACTCCCAAAAACAAATGGTTTCATAGAATATAAAGACAAGGCTTACTAGATGGATAATCTAGAATACAATATCAACACGAAAGAAAAATTAAATCGAATTGTCAGAATCAGGGATTCGACCCAATCGACCCCTATGATTTAAATGATTCTTGTGATTTAGTAGACCCTTGTGATTTAGTCGACTCCATTGATCCAGTCGATTTTGTTAGTAAAGTTGAATATGCTAAGTAAGTTTATTCAAGATAACTTTAGAATAATGATCAAATATCATCTATAACTCCATTATCTCCTAAAAATTCTATAAATATATCTAATCACTATGTCATTTTTCAATGCTTTAGTGATTACATTTTGATGAAGGAACATCATATGCGACAATCTCTGCAACATAGTTTCATAAAAAACATCTTCACGTTGCTGTAAGTTCAACACATGGGAACTTCCTTTGCTCAGAATGTCACTAACTCTCTTTTTAACAAACATTAAGCGAAATAGTTTCGTACTACCCACTGACATGAAATACCTTTTAATGACATCCATCAAACTCCTATTGTACCTTTGACAATTTTTTTTACCTTTGACAAAAAGTTTGATGAAAATCCATTAAATATTTATTACTCACCAATGCACGATTCGTCGTAATACTGTTGCATAGCTGTTGTAACATCAATGCGAATATTCGATGAGTTGCAATCTACTTAGAAATGTACTTCAAGTAAACATTAAATCATCAAACCAACTATCTAATTTATGAATGCAACTATTAAGAGTCATGCCTACTATGCCTACTTGAATCCATTGTAATGAATTCAAATAGTATTTGAATAACGAAGTCAAGTGTAAGGAAATGGGAATTTGTCATGACAACAGCCTTTCTTCATAATGTCAAGGATTTATTAAAGGAAATAAACCTTTGAAACATGTCATACAACCACCATTATTTAACATGGGTTCTCTACGGATCAATGGCAATAACTCAAAACAATACAATCTTTCTTATGCTCAAAATTTTGCACCAATAAAATCATCTAGGCATGACAATTTCAAGATTAGAGATAGTGTCTATAAAGTTCAGAGAACGTATTCATTACAAAAATTCCTTTTTATTTTTTTTATTTGACAATTCAAGCTCAACAAGCTCTGAATTACCTTAGCAAATCAACATCTCATAAATGAAACATAAACATAAAAGATTAGGCCCAATCCAAGATAAGATTTGCCTTAGCAATTTGTTCCTCCTGATGAAATATTCGATTCAATGATAATGCCCAACCAGAGCTGTGATTTTCCTTATGAAAAGTGATTTCTTCTATAACAATTTGAAAAACTCAAAAATGTAATCCTAAGAAGAGTCACAACTTTCCCTAACAATTTGATTTGATTATTTAAAAAAATAAATCATAAATGATTCCCATATGCATTACATTTTTGCTCTTGCAAATCATGCTACACAAAGAGATTATACAACATAGATATATATTAATATATTTTCCCATTCACAATACCTTTATTACTTGCAAACTCAAACATTATAAATAATGATACCGACCATGGAAACAATAATTTTATTAATGCATAAAACCAAAACCGACGTTTTTAGTGTTGAATTTTGTTGAGATTTGATCCTTTAATATTTAAGTGTGGAATTAATGAGTACTTGAAATCAATTGAACAATCATACACATAAGCAATCACACATAACACAATATGTACCCCAGGGAAAACCCTCAAAACAATGAGGATGAAAAATCCCAGCAAATATCCTTAGCACAATGATAGATAACAAAGAATGTCTTTTACAATTGTAGATTGCTTTCAATGCCCTAGGTGAAAGATACGAGAGAATTAAAATACCCCAGGTGTAATCACTGAGCAATATAGAAGAGAGAAGGATTGGATGATCCAAATGTATGCCCGACACACAATTTAACTTGCGAATATGGTCTTATGCAAGAAGTAGAGAATCACTGCATGGGTGAAAGAAGTCTCATGCAGAACATAGCGAATTCCTACATGTGGAAATTATTTTGCACCTCGAACTCATCAATCCCGCACAACGCAATTGCATAATGCCTTTCATGTTTGACATTATATCTATGCTCTACTAACTTCAGGATGAACTCGCTATAAAACTGGAAGCTAGACCACTTAGTTAGGATGTTAACTCAAGTGTTGTCATGCAAGTGTTGTCATGCTTGATTGATTCACTGAAGTGATCAATTCGAGTTCTCCTTAATTAGCTTAAGTATTCATTGTTAATATCACTTGATTTTATCTAATTGAGTTCTTCTTAATCAACTGAAGTCATTCCCATGAGAAATTCAAATTTCTCTATTCTCTATGCAACTTATCTTTTATCCCTTATATTATTTGCATGGTCCACATGTGCCAAATTTAATTTATCTATCATATGAATTTTTACTAAGGATATTTGTCTAATGTTGTGATCATATTTTATTACTATCATTCCAAGTGGTCATATGCTAAAGTAATTCACTCTAGATGTGGTCAGTCTCTAGAGGAGACTTAATAGTTCATCCATCTAGAGTGACCATGGTTAGTAATACATCACAAAATATCCATGCTTTGACATGCAAAGCATTACCTCTACACATGAGGATCTGACTTGAGACACAAGTCCTTAGCCTTATCTAAAAAAACTATACAACATCATCACTTTGACATATCAAATCATTCACCTCAACACATGAGGATTAACCTTTACAAATAAGTATTAGTCATTCTTAAGTCCAACTCAAGAATCTACTCCAATTTTACCGTGTCTAACTCAGGCTCCCTAAGGAACTACCTCAACACATGAGGCCCAATCTTGGTGCACAAGATTGGATTGGAAAATGAATTGTGATGCTGTAACTTTAACACTCCCGCTCAATAAGGAAGGTTGTTAATCCTTGACTACCAAGCCCTTGGGGTTTTCTTAATCCCATACAAGGCTTTCTTTAGTTTGCAAACATGGGACTCCTTCCCATGAACTACAAACCATTCAGGTTGTTGTATGTAAACCTCTTCCTTAACCTCACCATTGAGGAAGTAAGTCTTCACATCCATATGGTGAATATTCCATCCTAGAACAGAGGAAAGTGAAATCATAACTCAAATAGTGGTGTACCTAGCCATAGGAGAAAATGTCTCATCATAGTCTATGCCTTCTTTCTGAGAGAAACCATGGGATACAAATCTGGATTTATACTTTTTAATATTGCCATCAACTACATGTTTGATCTTATAAAGCCACATGTAAGTTACTATGGACAAGTTCCCTTTAGGCTGAGGAACCACTTTCCAAACATCATTCTTCATAATATATTTGTATTCTTATACCATGTTATCTTTCCATACTTACTGCTTAGTAGATTATTCATAGGTGGAAGGTTCTAAATCACTGATGTGACTCATCTGTTCAAAATATACTAAATATATTTCAGGTATCTTTCACTCTCCAGATGAGCCTAATGATGCTCCATCTTGTAGAATGTCTTGACATCATGCATATCTCCTCTTAGCAGGAGGCTCATCAACTAGTTCTATTGGCTCTTCAAGAGATAGAAAAATGAGGACTCTTCTGGCTTCTCTCTCTCAACATCTAAAAGAGGATAACCATAATCTGCATCCTCCATCATACGAGTCTCATGCTCCTCCATATCTAAATCACATTGAATCTCTTTAGAGTTCTTGAAGGAATCCTCTTCATGGAATGTCACATCTCTACTGAATTCAATGTGTTTTCTCCTGGTACACATATTATGTAATATTTGAATGATTCACTATAACCAACAAAGGTACCTTATTTCCATATGGATCCACCTTTGTTCTCTTCTCTTTCAGCACACGAATGTAGACAAGACAACCAAAAATATTTAAGTGTCCAATATCTGGTTTTTCACCAATGAAAAATTCTTTAGGAGTCTTCTTTCCTAGAATAGCATGAGAGATTCTATTATGGACATACACAACAATGCTAGATTCTTCTTCCCATAGGGAGGTAGGCATATATTGATCACACATCATGGATTTTGCAGCCTCACAAATTCTTTTGTCTTCCTTTCAGCAACCCCATTTTGCTGGGGGTTGTAAGGTACAATTAACTATATTTTTATTCATACATCACTACAGAAATCATTAAATGCATGTGACTCAAACTCACCTCCATGATCAGATCTCAAAGAATAGATGTGATTTCCAGAATGATTCTCAACCATTTCTTTGAACTCTTGAAACTAATTGAAAGATTCACTTTTAACCTTCAAGAAATAAATCCATGACTTTCAAGAGAAGTCATCTATAAACAACACATAATACAAATAACCACTAAAAAAAGGTGCATACATAGGACCACATGCGTTTAAATGAATCAATTCTAGGATCCCTTTGGATCTTATGGTACTACTAGGAAAACTCTTTTAATGTTATTTCCCGAAGCACAACCTCCACAAACAGTATCATGCTCAAATGGAAATACAAGCATACTTTTTACCATCTTTTGCAATCTAGGGAGTGCTTTGAAATGGAGTTGTCCAAGCATCCTATACAACAACTCATAAGAAGTAACTATTTTATGAATCATGGCTTGAATTAAATTTCTAGGTACTTTGTAAAGATCTCCCTCTAACTCCAGTCGCAACAACATAATTCAAATCTTTATTCTTCTACCATAAGAGTGCTTGATTGTCCACAAAGATAGCTCTGAAGCCTTTATCCTCTAGAATTGAAACAGAAAGGAGGTTCTTCTTCAAAACATGAATACATAGAATATCCTCAACATGGAGTACCTAAACTTGGCTGGAAGTAGGTGGATCCAAATCCTTGGATTGAGTAGGTTGTGTAATCTCCAAGCTCCACCTTACAGGTAAATTTTTTCTCATTCATATCTACGATCACACTCATTTATCCAATCATGTGTTTGGATGCACCACTATTAACCAACCATGTCTCAACACTAATGGTGATGGATCCAGAAAGGGATGAGACAAGATAGTACTTTTTCCTTGTCTCCTTATCATCACATGAATTCTTCTTTGTAGGTTCATATTCAGTAGCAGTAGAAGCGTGAAATATACCCTTGAAATTTCTTTTTTTTATTTTCTTGACGCTCTCTTGCATAGTGGCCCTTATTATTGTAGTTGAAGCATTTTATCTTCGACTTATCAAAGTCCTTGTTTTATACTCTTTCCCTTTTATGTGGAAACTTCTTCTGATTGAAGGGTTTATTTCCTTTCTTCATCCTTGCCTCAATATCAACGTTCTTTTCTTTGGAGGAAGCAATATTGCTTTGGATTCTCCCTTCTTCTTGGAGGAAATCATGCCACAATCTCTCAAATTTTGGCTGCACCTCTCAACCATTAACATCGGCCAAGACTGTCTCCCATGAGGATGGAAGACCATCGAAAACTATTTGAATGAGATCATCATCATCCACAACTACTCCGATGCTAGTGAATTGATCTCTTACTTGAGTGATATTTGTGAAGAAGGAAGCCATTGTCTCATCCTTCTCCATCTTTAGATTATGAATCTTGTTATTTAATGCTCTTTTTTGAATAGGATCCTTCTTCTCATAGATATTTGTCAAAGTATCAAAATACTCCTTTGTGGTATTCAATGGAGTGATCATCGACATAAAATTGTCTTTCACCAAATCATAGATGATACTTTTATATTTGGCTTGGTTCTTCTTGAAAGTAATGCACCCTCCATTAGAAGTAGGATCTTGCACAACATTGGATACATATCCATCAAGGTCTTGCTCTTTCAGGATGTTCAGGATCTCGACCTTCCATGTGTTGAAGTTCGAGGTTCCTTTAAGTCAGCCTTCTGACCTCACTGAGATCAAGGACATTGTTAAAGTAATGTGCTCAACTTTTACTACTCAAGATCAATGTGGGATCAACATTTCTTGCAAAACTTAGCTCCTTCATGCCCTGGGCTCTAATACCACGTTGAATTTTGTTGAGATTCGATATTTTAATCTTTAAGTGTGTAATTACTGAGTACTTGAAATCAAATGAACAATATTACACATAAGAAATCACACATAACATATTATGTATCCTGGGGAAAACCATCAAAACAATGAGGATGGAAAACTCGACCAAATATCCTTACCACAATGATAGATAGTAGAGAATGTATTGTACAGTTGCAGATTGATTTTGGAACCCCAGGTTCAAGATAAGATATAATTCAAGCACCCTAGGTGTAATCACTGAGCAATAAATAAGAGAGAAGGATTGTATGATCCAATTGTATGCCCGAGACACAATTTAACCTGCAATTATGGTCTCATGCAAGAGGTAGAGAATCACTACATGTGTGAAATAAGTCTCATGCAAAATATAGTGAATGGCTGTATGTGCAAATTATTCCACACCTCAAACTCATCAATCCCACACAACACAATTGCACAATGCCTTTCACCTTTGACATTATATCCATGCTCTACTAATTTTATGATGAACTCTCTATACAAATGGAATCTAGATTACTTAGTTAGGATGTTAACTCAAGTATCATCATGAAAGTGTCATAACTCAATTGTTGTAACTTAATTGACGCCTTTTAGTTTAACTAAAGTGTCATATTTTAGTTTAGCTAAAGTGTCATCATGCAAAACTCTTTTAGTAATTGCATCTTCTTTATTAACACAATTTAGTTAATTCTCTTAACTGAAATCATGCTTGATTGATTCACTGAAGTGATCAATTCGAGTTCTCCTTAATTAGCATAAGTACTCATCGTTAATATCAATTAAGTTTAACTAATTGAGTTCTTCTTAATCAATTAAAGTCATTCTCATGATAAATTTGAATTTCTCTATTCTCTATGAAACTTATATTTTATCTCTTATCTTATCTGCATAATCCACATGTGCCAACTTTAATTTATCTATCATATCAATTTGTACAAAGAAGATTTGTCCAATGTTGTAATCATATTTTTTTAATATCGTTCCAAGTAGTCATATGCTAAAGTAATTCACTCTCGAGGTGGCCAATATCTAGAGGATGCTTAATATCTCATCCATCTTGAGTGACGATGGTTAGTAATACATTTCAAAACATTCATGCTTCGACATGCAAATCATTACCTCTACACATGAGGTCCACCTCAACACATGAGGATCCAACTTAACAAATAAGTTCTTAGCATTTACCAACAATACTATACAACATCATCACTTTGACATATCAAATAATTCACCTCAAAACATGAGGATTAACCTTTACACATAAGGCTTAGTCATTCTTGAGTCTAACTCAAGAATCTACTCCAAGTTTCTTGAGTCCAACTTAAGCTCCCTAAGGCACTGGCTCAACACATGCGGCCCAATGCTGGGGCACAAGATTGGCTTGGAGAATGACTTGTGATGCTGTAACTTTAGCATTTAGATATGGAAATTATTTTCCCAACTAAATCATGTTAATTAGAAGAAAATGTAGTTATTCAAAAGATTGTAATTTGAGGTACCAATTTTCCCAATCTTATTGCTTGATTCCATACAGAAATCAAAAGAATTAAAGTACCAAATCTATGCACTGAATTACATATTTAATTAAATATATCATCCTAGAAAATATATTCAACTATTATACAATATGTTGGGTATTGATTCATCCTCTATAAATCATTTTATCACATAAATTCATTACTAGAAAATCGTATCTATTAGCAACATGAATATATTTATCAATATATACAAGAGTTAACTATTTCATAGTCTTTTGTTCAAATGCTTAGTATGTAACCTCATTCTAATATGCTAGATAAATTTATTCACACATGGAGCATCACATTACTCATGGTTAAATTGCATTCACCTCTTTTTATGTCAACAACATAGAATGGTAGAGATAATCACCTATATTGACATAGTACTCTTCGATAAGAAATTAATCGTTATGGTAGTAGAGATGTTTGGTTCTAAAAATACCTCTTCTCATTGAATGTGAATTTTTCTTAATAACACTCTTACCCATATATCTTTATGGGTGTCTTTTACTACAACTATTATAGGTAGTATGTATAATTACAAATTAGCAATTGGATGTGAAACTTTTGCAAATAAGTAATTGGGTAGTTTTCCACAGGAGGTAACTTTTACAATTCAATTTAAAACCAAATTCCCACATTCAACCCATTGTTTCAAATGAAGTCATTTTCTTACATCCAATCAAAGCTTATTTTATGCTTCCCCCCATAGTGCTTGTAGGGAGATTCTAAAAAGTATGAACATGACAACTGAAACAACCCTTCTATGAGGATCCTTGAGGAGTACAAGAAAATTCCAAACTAAAAATACCCCATATTCCATGGCCTATAACATGGGAACGTATGATAAAATGATGTAGGTTAAGAGATATATTACTAAATCTCTATGAAAAAGTGTAACTATTACAATTCAAATCTTAAATTGAAATAATCACATTCATCCCACCATTTGTTCTAGCGATATCAAAATCACAAACCATGGTGATGAAGTGTTGATTCACTAGTGAGTTTGACATAGTATTATGTTTACTCCACCTGAATGATATGAGTTTCAAAATGATGAGAAGGTTGATAGAATATTAAATTGTAACCATGGTTTTCCTCACTTTAATAACATGAGTGTGCCATAAGCTATAACACATTCTAAAAATATTTTGCAACAATGCATCCAATGAATATACTTTTACTATTCAAATATCAAACTAGAATTTCCACATTCAACTCACTATTAGTTATAAAATATAAAAAATCACAAACCATGCCAAAATTGCATTAAATGAATAGTGAGATTGGTAGAGTACGAAGATGTCACCATGGTTTATACCCCCTAAATAACCTAAGTTTCCCATAAAGTTATAGCATAGACTTGTTATCTTAAACTAGAATACCCATATTCAACCCACCACTTGTTGTGGCTACATAAAAATCACAAACCATTCCATCAATGTGTTGGTTCATTAATTGTGAGGTCACTATCACCATGGTTTCACACAATCAACACACTACTTGTTGTAGCTAAATAAAAATAATAAACCATTTGAATGAAGTGTTGGTTTGTTGGTGAGTTCAACAGAGTATTAAACTTCATCACCATGGTTTGGTGCACAAACATTATCCTTATTATATTCTAATGTACAATCCCTAATAAGGAAGATAACTTCATGAGAAAATGCCCTTGTCATAATGAACCCAACAACCAAGTATTGATATAAAATGAATATATAATGCATCTTCGGTGTTGGAATCACATCACAAGAAGTGAATGGTATTTAATAACACATAAAAAGAAGTTCATCATGCTAAAAAAACATTCAATAGTCAAGCTTGCTCAAGACTCTAACCAAAATCATTGGAAAGAGGAAAAAGATGGGTGCCACTTCACCATTACTACAAGGTATTCCTAAGAATAAAATAGGAGTAACAATGATCACTGACATTATTTCTTTTATAATGAGCCCTCAAAACATAAATGGTTGTAGCAATAAATCATAAAAAATGAAAAAACAACATCATGCCAAAAATAAAAATATATTGCTATAGTAATCAATTATAGAAGTTAAAAGACTTGTAATTTACCTAAAGTATATTACATCTATATAATAATATATAAAAATTTATAAATTTATATAATAATAGTAGTAATTTAGGATAATATTCAATAATAATAGTAATTTAAGATAATATTCGATAATTATTATATTTTCATTAATGATATTCATACATTTTACAAAAGGACATGACTTATTTATATTCATTGTATCACAAGAAATATATGAGTTATTAATAAATAGTAAGTATTTAAATATTGAGGAATTATATGGATTTATTTTAGTTATAATGGATTCTTGTGTGAAGTAACCTATTGGGTTCACTTCAATTAGTGTCAGAGTGGGTTTTCCTTTATGGTCAATTTATTTTTGGGTTGGTTGCTCCATTCTATATTTGAAGACATGTGCTCCATTTATTATTCTATTTTGCTAGTGGCAAATAAATTCAGTGCTTGTGGATAAAGGAAGAAATAAAGGAAGTGCCACTGGGAGATAAGAAATAGAAACTAAGAAGAAAAAAGAATAAAATCTTTAAGATGTTGATGGCCCAAATTTATTTTAAAAAAAAAGGGGCAAGGAAGTTAAAAATAAATAAAAATATCTATCGCATTAAGAAAAATAAAGGAAAAATAATATTTACCACTCAAAAATAAATAAAGTTAGGTTTGTGGCCCAAATTTATTTCTTAAAAAAGGTTCGAGAAATAAAAATAAAAATAAAAATTTATAACATTAAGAAAAAGAAAAGAAAAAATATATTTATCCCCCCAAAAAACAAAGAAAGAAAAGTTTCTTTTTATTGTAGTACAAATTCCATTTTATATTTTAACCCAATATAAATCCATTTTTAGGGTGGCAAAAAATCCATTTTTATTATAGTAAAAAAAGAAAATTATTGTAGTAAGGATTTTATATTTATCTATTATTATAATGAAGTTATCCTTCTATTGTGGAAGATAAGCATATACAAGTCTTATCCTTATATTGTGGAAGATAAGCATATACAAGTCTAAAAGTAATAGAAGTATTCGAGTGAACATAAGTTTCATATTCGACTAAAGTTAAGTTAAAGTGAAGATAGTGCATAGGAATTATTTTTTCTACATATATTTTTCATAAAGTGATTTTGAAATAAAAGTGATATGGACGAGAGGGATCTCATAAAGGAAATAAATTATACAATGAGATATTGGGAGATCTCAAATCATTAAAATTGAGATTCTCATCTAGAAGTTTTGGAGAAAGGTTACTTTGAAGAAAATATTGTTTATTGTTTAGGAGAATCTATGGAAATATGTCAAATATACCTCGAAAATGTGTGATATTTTTAAAAAGAAAATAAAAGAACTTCAACCAGAACTTTGTAAAAAGTCATGGGAGAATAAGATTATGACATGAATAACTTATGAAAGTAAAATCATTGTCTTTCTAATAAATTCATTGAGTGAACACAAGAAGCGGTAAATCATAAGGAGGAAAAGGAAACCCTCGCAACCTAAATTGAAGAACTTAATTTTTTTTCACAAAAATGAGATAAAAAATATTAATAAAAACATGCTAACCAAAATTTTTTGTTTAAGAAATCAAACTCCACTTACAAAGATGAAAAAAAATGAAGCACACAAGAATAAAATTACCAATGCCAACATTGTTCTTACATATTGAATAATCCAAGGGCCAATACAACTCGAAGCCAACAACACAAAAAATCGTTTCCAGAATCTTATCATCAAGAAGTTCTAGAAAGAATCCATTTATGATGGATTGACACTTTTTTGATGCGACACTATTGTTTAAGAATTCGTAAATCATATCGGCTCATGTCCTCAACATTATCTATTCAATGGCAGCATATGTCTCCTTGACCATCACTTGACCATGCTTTGAGAACAAATAATTTTTAAGGTGGGAAGATTTGTAATATACATAAAGTATATTAGATGGCTACTATTATAATATTCATACCTTTTACCAAAGGACACGACTTATCATATTTTATATGTATTTATATACACATCCATTGTATCACACGACATATACGAGTTATTAATAAATAGTAAGTATTTAATAAATGGTAAGTATTTATCCCTGGAGGAATTATATATGTTTATCTTAGTTATAATGGATTCTCGTGTGAAGTAACCCATCATGTTCACTTCAAAAAACAATATTATCAAGAGTCAAGATCATTGCAAAATCATTCTATGTAGATCCATAACTAGTCCAAAATGGTAAGAATGGAGTAGGTATTTACAATTTTTTAATAAAAACTAAAGCAATGACCATTATTAGTATCATCCCATAGGATGTGAACATGAAGGAAAAGGTAGGAGAAACAATACTAAGACTATAAGTAGGCTCAAATGAAGGTGCAAAGGGGATATCATAAGTAAGATATAATATTTAGTTAAGGATACTAAAATCTAATCGATACCATTTAGTATGGAAGAGAAATACACTCCTATTTCAATCCCTATAATTATACAATTAATAATTAGCATATTCTAAGAAAGTTATTTTGTTAAGGCCTTGTCAATATGAAATAACAAATCTTGACCAATAAAAGATGACATCATTGCAAAATGAAAAAGAAAAATTGATTGAATAGTTTATAAAATATTTTTTTTTGGGAAAAGGAAGAAAACAAAATCAAGGCTGATCAATATTCTAAGAACAAATAGTAACAATACCTTGAATCCAAACTCTTCTTTGGAACATGAGAAACAATAAAACTATTCACATACATATTTTGTCCATTCCAACTAGAATAAGAAACCAAATCGGTGGAATCTCTTTTGACAATAGCTTCAAAATAGGTGGTCATTGGTTGTTAACTATATGTTTATAATTATTGACAGTGTTATTTTCATTAGTACCCTTGATTATTTTGTCATCACTCATAAATAGATAAGCACAACTTGCAATATTTGACTACAAACATTAATAAATCACATAGCTTGAAACCTATTTTAGTAAATTGTGGTACAATTGCTTGATCAAATAAATTCATGATCTAATTATGAATAAAACAAAAGGTTTGAGGCCTATTGTCCAACAATATACGACACCCCATTTGTAGAATTGGGAGGATTTTTCCCCTGCAATCCAAATATAATATCTATTGTAACCTTCACAATTGTTGGATATTCATTGTGGCTCTCATAGAGACACCCCAATTGAGAATCTCTGCAAACCTACTCATGTCACTAAATTATCCATTGTCTATTATTGGGAGGAAGGTCAATGATAAGGATTTGGTACACATAGCATTAAATGGGTTCTTTTCACCTTGGAAATCCTTTATGCAAAGTATTTGTGCTCATGTCAAGACACCACCCACCTTTAAGAAACTTTTGGATGACTTCATCTAAGAGGATACAATGCGAGAGACAACTACAAACAAAGTGGATGAGATGATATATCCCTCAAAGGGAAGGTGAGGAGAGGAGGAAACAAAGGAGAACTCTGAAGGGATAAAAGAGAAAGAAGAAATAATCAAGTTGTTTGAACCAAGGGAAGAAAGAAGAAATAATCAAGTTGTTTGAACCAAGGGAAGAAAAAAGAAATAATCAAGTTGTTTGAACCAAAGAAAGAAAGAATTGATCCATGTGAATTGTTTCAAATTCCACAATATGTAGTGTGCATCTCAATGTCCTAATAACAACAAATCCAAGTAGTTTCAAAAGTAGGTTACAAGGAGAGAAAAAGCTTCAACTAAAGTGGATACATTAGCATCCAAGATTGAGACAAATTTTCAAAGTTAACGTGCCTTTCCACTAACACCATTTATGGGTGTAGGGTGGCATGTGGATAGTTAACCATTAACACATGACCTTAAATGAGAAGGATTTATGCATGCTTCAACAACGAGAGGATGGTGTATTTGTGGAGTTGGGAAATGATGTCGCTTACCCAATTGCCATAATGGGATTTGTATCATTCTACATTAATTCAATTGATGTTCTAAATTTGCATTATGTCTTGCATGTTATTAGGTTCACAAAGAATATTGTTTAGTTTCTAATATAATAGATCTACAATACGTGGTTAAGTTTGATTATCAACAAGTCATTATTAGAAATTATAATCATGAATCTAGTCTAATTTTGAACAAGGGAATCTGAGAAGGTGGCATTTATAGGCTACTAACAAATCTAGTGATGCATGTGATTCAGTGTGTTGCAATGGTAACTTATGAGAGTAATTGTGTCACAAGATTTTAGTCCTATACACTTCTTCATGCATGGGAATCATATCATATCATGCATATATCCATTGTCGTCAATATTCATATACCATAAATGTACATAATCCATATTTAATCACCTTTTCATTGCACATTTTATTTATTACAAAAAAATCATATGTAAATGTTAGGATGAGAAGTACTTACCTTGATGGAAATTCCTTGTGGATTGTGGAGGTGAGCGCTCTTTAAACATGCATTTTTCAAAGAGTAATATGAGGTTATTTGATTGAATAAAAAATAACATGATAGCCATTATGGAAAGACTAATTGTGAATACTTGAATGAGATTATCTTTGTTTCAATAGTAATATGTTCTCTACTAAACATGACCAACCATGTGAAGGTGGAATCTCTTATGGCCCCTGTCACCCCCCTCACATCAGTCTCAATTCATTACCCAAACTATCTACTGTAAAATATTTGAGATTGATATATTAAGATTCATTCATAACAAGTATGAGAGAACTGATTAAAAGTAGAAAATGAATGAAAGAGTGTGTGTACAGATATGTGTTTTTTGTGCATACAAAACATGTAATGTCGATTAATGAATATGAAGGTAGAAGAACAAAAATTGTGCCATAAATGGTTTATATTAATAAATCCTATCATCAAAAAATGTTTCCATCATACAATATTTGTCTCTTAAAATATACAATCACTTCTTCTTCCGTCTTTTATTATTCAAATATTTGATGATTGGATCATCATCAGTTAGTTCTTGCCCCTTAGTTCGTCCCTCTTCTTATGTTGATTGAACTTAAATACCCTCGCACATTGTAATTCTAGTAGAGTACTCATGATATGGAGGCTGCTGCAAAGGAGGGCTCTCTACAATATCAAAAGGGTTAAATTTATATGGTTAGTTATTAATCATAGAAGTAACTCATTATTACAAATTTAATTACAATGTTTTTTACATGGTGGAGTAATCAACACCATTGGTTGGGATTCCATCTACTCCTCTCCTCTCTAAGCATCATCATCTACATACTTTGTCATTGTAATAACAAAAGTTATAAGTACATGATATGCAAATAAATATCAATAATCACAAGTCCATACGTTTTACTCTAAAGACACACATACCATTATGGGAATACACAGAATAATCATGGGGATAATGTTCACCGTTGCAATTGCATTGTTGTTTATTTCCTATTTAAAATGAATATACACATCAATATACAAGTGGAGTCAATCGTCAAAATATTTTACAAGTATTGAACAATTATAATTAACTGATTTTATTTACCATTTTTTGCGAAGGGGCATATTTTGTTTGCCCCATGTTTTTTCAACGTTCCACCACTGCTTTAAAGTTAAGCTTGAACCCTATCTTCAAGTCTTCTTCGGTGACCATAGATATGAACTTAGATTCCCCTTGTATTGCATAGGATCACATGCTTTACTTATTGGATGCATCCAAATGAAAACAATATGATGATATGAATAATATGATTTATTTATCTTGTACTTACAATTTTTTCTTTTAATTTCAAGTAGTCGCCTTGACCAAGTTTGCATTTCCTATGTTTTTCTAGTCTTCCCTTGGTGTCTTTTGAAGTGTTTGGGAGCCTATGAAAAGTTTCAAACATGTTAGATATTGCAATTTCCTATGTAGTACTATAGAATAATTAGCATATTAATTTCAAAATATGTTATACGTTCTAGGTACAGGAGGTGTGACCTTATCTTATAATCTCAAGCCATTCTCCTTTGAGTCATCCAGTAAATTATTCCATTCCCTCTCAGGGATCATTGGAGGATTTTCAAACTTAGGGTTTTTTTCAATTGGACCCTATATTGGCCCCTCACATATTTTAGATATAAATAACCCATTGAGGTGACTTTGTTTTTATTAAAGGTGTCACCATACATACTGATAGACAAAGTAGTTAATAAGTTTTTTTTTTCAAATTAGCATTCCATGCATTCCATTGTGTGTGAATGTTGGGTCCAAATATTTTGAAGGATTTGTCAATCAAATGCCTATAGAAAATGTTGTTTCCTACAAAACAATATGATTATAAGTATAAAACAATCAACAAGATGTTGTCTGTTTTAATTTTACAGTATAAATTAATTAACATAGTCATTAACACCCAAGATTTTTTGTAGCTTCAAAGGATCCATGTTCATGTACACCAAAATAGTGACTGACATTGTTGTCGTGCTTGTAACACATGATGCTTCGAGATAGCAATTCAAAGATTCATTAATTTTCTTATACCGTATATCACATGCACAATCTAGCGTGTACATCGAGGGTGTCTCATGGGACCTAAATGGTGCAGTTAGAGAGGAAAATATCCTCATGGGTATATGGCTCATGATTGGACACTGTGGAGTTTGGTGCATCGTTGCTACTAACACTGCTCCCCTGAGAATAATGAAGAAAATCTTGCAAAAAATACAATAAAATGAAAAAAAAATGTTTGGATGATCGTATAAAGGATGCTAAGAGAAATGCATAATTTAAGATATGTGATAAATATTGTCTATAATAAATGGTGCTTACCCCATATCATTCTATCTCATGCATCAAAACTTAACACCCTTGTTTTTTCTCCTCGGTATGTTCACACCCAACCAATGCACGAAATTTCTACTTTTCTTTCTCAATGACTTTCTAATTGTTTTCAGTGGGTCGATGGAATCATAGAATTCATCATCACCCACATCATCATGTTAGGTGTTGGAATCTATGTATATAAACAAAAATAAAATCATTCAAATATAAACAATAATACAAATCCATATTGGTTAATGGATATAAATGTTCGTAGCCATATACCTACTATGATATGGTTGATTCCTTCCCACGATCATCCTGGCACAATATATTCTCAAAACATCAGAGGAATGGGAAACCATATGAAACACTCAAAAAAGGGATATGAATAATTGTAGTAATCTAGCCTTCGCCAAATACATATATTGAGCAATTCTAAGGAATGACAACAATGAAAACATGTTGTAACAACCTTTATGGAAACTATGGTGAAATTAAGGACTTGTTAAATAATATAAGAAGCACGAGGTATTAAAATTTGTGATAGAGCTTACAAAGAGTCAATAATTCGAGGTTGGAAATACTAGTAGAATATAATTACTTCCACAATGACATCGTATGTATCGACTCAATTCCAATCGTAATCCACCAACAATTCTTCCCATGCAGCTATTTTCTTCATTATAGATACGAATTCCCTATTTCCTACATGTCCCTCAAATATGCAATTGGGTTTCTGTCTTGTTGTCCTAGTTTAGGTATTGTTTATAAACCCTGCAAAATTCCCTAATGCTTCTAGTCATCCATCAATATACATAGTCACTCCCTTATTTTAACGATTGTATTTTAAGTTGTATATAATTGGCATTGACTTTATATCTACGCATAATTTTCATATATTTCAAAAACCTAAACCAATATCCATAACTGTATCATGGTCTAACGTACTCCAATTCAACTAGTACTTCATCATATTTTACCTTTATTCCATCCATGGAAAATATACCCAAACCATATATGAAAGATGAGGCAACGCAATACATCCTCTCATTGACTCAAAATTCAATGTCCAACTGAGGAAGTTTTGTGGGTACCCATCATTTCACTAAATATTTTTAACTCAAGGGAACCTCATTGTCACCTATGCTCTCATCGTCATAAGAACATGATCCTCCTTCAACAATAAATAACTTCATGTGCCTTCAAAAAATTTCTATCATTTTCACTTCTAGTTGATATTTCCCTATTAGATGTGTTGGGTGTTACACTTTATCCTATCCATCCTGAAATTGCCTCACTTGAATATGATAGGCCTAATAAATACCTATTCAGTTGTACCTGCACTCCATTGAAAGAAAAAAACTAATAGGTATGAAAAATACATATTCGGTTGTACTTGCACTCCATCGAAAGAAAAAAAAACTAATGTAGGTGATCGAGAGATTATCACTATTGAAATAAATAGTAATTTATTTAATGTATCTTATAAAATTTTAGATATCAAGCAATGTACACAACATCAATATCACTGTAATAATTTAACCCTTAACATTAAGCAATGTACATTAAACCCTACACTAATCGTACTTTAACATACCAATGCACACTAAACCATCCAATCCTTTACTTACTACACCCTCTAAATTATAATACATCTCAAAGGCTAGTTAACTAATAAAATACCTTAACCATTCAACATAAGTACACATTACCATAATGACCCTCTCACATGCTTACTAGACCCCATGCACTTTCCCCTTAACCATTATTTCATCAAGCACAGTGTGCCTATTATGTGTCAACCGCTCACACCCTTTACAGACTACACCCCTAAGTCCTAATATTGAGTAAATAACAATATGCACTTATAACAACTTAACCCATTACCAAAACAACTTGAGTCACATATTTCCCCATAACCACAAAGAACCCCTTACACATTTACACATCTTCTGTATGTGGATGAACACATGCAATGTGACCCCAAACACTTGATTCCCTAATGTAGATTAGCACCTTCAACACTTTATACATCACATCCTCTAACACTTAGGACCCCTAACATGATAATCAATCCCATAAAAACCTTAACAACTTTAACCCTTTCTGCCTTGGGACCACATTACCTAATAACAATAGTCATGAACACCTTCACATATTTACCCACCTCTACACACCTGGCTCCCGCCTATTATGTCCCCAAACACACTACATCCTTACATCACATTTCGTATTAGAAACAACTTAAATTATGACCAATATGTCCCTAAGCGTTCCTCATTCCATTACCTCAATGACCCCCTCATGCAATTTCCCCCCAACCATTATGTCATGAAACACAATGTCCCCTAACCTATTACATTCTAACCACTTCCACCCTTTACACACTACACCCCTAACTCCTAAGATTGAGTAAATAACAATATGCATTTATAACATCTTAACACATTACCAAAACAACTTGAGTCATAGATTGCCCCATAAATACAGTGAACCCATGACACATTTACACATCTTTTGTATGTGGATCGACACATGTAGTGTGACCCCAAACATATGATTCCCTAATGTAGATTACACTTTCATTAAAACCTTATACAACACATCCCCTAACTCTTAGCACCCCCGACATGATAATAATTTCCATAAACACCTTGTCAGCTCTAACCATTTATACCTTGGGGAAAAATTACCTAATAACAACAATGACACCTTCACTCACTTACCCACCTCCGCACACCTATCCCCCACCTATTATGGCCCCAAACACACTACATCCTCGCATCACATTTGGTCTTAGAAACAACTTAAATTATGACCAATATGTCCCTAAGCATGCACTATCCCATCACCTTAATGAACCCCTCATGCATTTACATGCCCCTATACACTTGGAACACACTCATTATGGAAATAAACAAACTACATCCCATTGCACACTATACCCTCAAATCTTTACTCACTACACCCCCTAAATTATAATATATCTCAAGGGTCAATCAACCAATGAAACACCTTAACCCTTCAACCCAAGTATAGATTGATACATATTTAGAATGAGAACATCATGTGCTTACCCATCACCATGCAATATAACAAACCCCTCACACATATACCCTCTTTCCCCATCCACGCATTTGGCCCTCGTCTCTCATTAATGTTGACACATTCTTCCCCAATGCATAGTGACCCATCTGACCCCTTACACAATACACTGCATGCTAGCCCTAGGATCCCTGAGATCACAATAAAACCTATAAATTACTCCTTAACCTTCACCCCATTACCATAATGACCCTCTCACATGCTTACTAGACCCCATGCACTTTTCCACCAACCATTATGTCATCAAACACATTGTTCCCGATTACGTGCTAACTGATCCCACCCTTTATGAAGATCAAATGTATACAACAACTAACCCATACCATAAATATGTGTCACAAATTAGCCTAGAGATATCTCCTAGACCTCTATCTTCATGAATATCAAATTTAGAAATGCTATTAAATCAAATAACAAGTGCAGCATGGGTGCATCAAGTGATCTACTCCGACAAAGAGTGAAAAATGCCAACAACACCCTATAAAAATAAAAGTGTAACAACAGAAGTAATCCAACAAAGAGTGAAAAATGCCAACAACACCCTATAAAAATAAAAGTGTAACAACAGAAGTAATCCAACAAAGAGTGAAAAATGCCAACAACTCCCTATAAGGAGAGCTACAACAATGAAGTGTAACAAAAATAAATAATTATCGAATCATTTCCAAAAAATGGAGTCCCCAAGTCCACTGTCGAAAAAGAAATAGAAAGACAAAGAAGGGTATTCTAAACATTGAACTCAGATAGGGATATCAATCCTACCAAGCCAATGAGTGAAGAGACAAAGGAATGGTTATAGACTAGTCACTGGGAGAAATTCCAATTAACAAGCATCTATCTTCTCTAGGTTCCCTCCCACTTGCAAGAGCCACCTATGAGTAAGAAGACTAATAGAATGGTCACCAGGATACATCGTTCTCATACACGTTTGACAAGTTTCTTACAACTTCAACCTAAAGGAAATGATCCAAAAGAAATATGGTATCTGAAAGGGAAAGGTGCCCCAATCATCCCTTCGTTTTTGGTCTCACAATGTACCACCTTGAAAGGATGTGCTTGCCAATAAATTGGTTGTGACTGTGTTTGATAATACTAAAGGATTTTGGCTCCCTAAATGGTCAACCAAAATGTTTCAGATGTACAGTGACCAGGGGAATTATTTGGATGTTTATTCCCAAAGTCCTAACCTAGCTATAAAACTATTTTTTTCCCTAAAGTGAGGAGTTTAATGTGTTTAAATTAAGGTGTTTCTCATTTAATTTATTTATTACTACAATTGTCTTTTCTTCTCTTTTCATGTTCATTAATCATTAAATTGTTTATGGACGTTGAATATTACATCCATTTGTTTCTTATCAAGCATTTTTTATCTTAAAAAAACATGTCAAATGTGTAATTAGCTTGATATCATTCAAGACTGTTATTTTACTCAGATTGGCCCACTTACATTGGGTAGTGGCAACTCATGTTATTTTTGTTCAAGAGTTTGTGAGTTTGAGAAGTATTTTTCCAATTTTGTGGTTTCCACATTAGCCCTAGCAACCCTCCATATTGACCTCATTTAAAAAATACATACCATAAACTTTTGACAATTACAAGACTACACATAAACTTATTTTTCCTACTTATTCTACAAGCCTAAGACCTTACATTGGCACTTTCTCTCATGGATTGTGATCAAAATAAAATATTTTAATTTGGTACTATTTTATATTGTTACACAAAATAACATACTGTTTGTAAGATTTATAGATATGGATTCCTTTCTCGAGTTATACTTTTTCCGTACAAGAGATCTCATCAACCTTAAAGAACATGAGTAAGATTTTTACTTGCAACTAAACCACAACAGTCCCCAATACAATAACACATTTTAGATAGACTAGAGTCCTTCATTTATTATGCTTTCCCTCACAAGGAAATCCACATTAGCACCTTCTAATCGAAGGTAAATATTGGATAACAAATCCATTAGGTTCTTTACCACACTTCCAAAAATCACTTTACTTTAGAGGTAATCACAAGACATGAATCACTCCTTCCCCATTATACCTTGTTGATATTGACATACCATATGTAGAAAAATTTGGAACTATGTCAACTGAACCTGGATATAAGAGTCAATTATAACTCAAATAAGGACAAAAAATCATTTTGAATATAGAAGCATTATGTATATTAATGCCACTGACACCTTCACTTCAAGAGACATGAGCAAGTAAACTAGACTACTCAACTTCTTTTCAAGATTATAAATTCAAGAAACCTAGTCTTTAAGGTATCATCAAGTCATTTCATTTTCTATGTACATCCATGCAATCATATTTAGTCCCAATTTATCAACACAAATACATTAAACGAGGTCACATACATTTTATTTACAATTAATGCTTATGCAAAAGATCTCAAGCATCACAATCTAAAAGACTGAGATAATGTTGAGTAAACATCATGACTAATATATTATCATTTGCTATATACACTTAAATCCAACATACAATCATTGGATTATGTTAGTAGGTATGCTCTGATATACCATTGGATTCAAGCATGAACATACACATTAGTCATGAAAGCCATATCCTAGTACTATTCACACAAGCATTTCAAAAAGATTAACATTCCAACTAAGATGAAAATCTGACCATGAAGCTCATTCTCGTAAACCTAATCATTCACAAAGTGTAATGTACCTATCATAATTATTGTTTCATATAATTATTCATGAGATTAATATAAATCTAATAGTAAATTCTACAATCATTGAAAAGGTAATTGTTGGCTTGAAGAGAATTTGTTGTGGTTATGGAATATATATCCAGAACCATATTAGTGATTTAAAATTGAGGGTGATGCGAAACAAGAGATCCTTGAATTTGTAGATTTAGGTGGTCAGGCTTGATACCCATTTTCGTCTTCCCAAAGGATAGTGGTGACATAATTGTGCTATAATTTTGTTAAAAGAGATAAGGGCATACCTGTAGTAGCACACTAGATCTAAAACTAGGACACATTTTTGTTCAAGAAGTGTCATATTCAATAATGAGATGGTATCCCATTCCATTTCAAATTTTTAAAACTTGTATCTCTAGAAGTAGTCTAAATTCATCATGACACAACAAATAGAAGGTTCCATTATTGAGATTTGATTTATCTCAATTTATTAGTGCCATCCTGTGACAACAACTAGTATGTATTAAATTAGAATATTACATTCAATTGTGAGTGAGGTGTTGTCTTAGAGTTTTTCACTCAATGACAATAAAGATAATTGGATTCAATCAAATTTACTCCACTATCCTATAAAATGTCATTGTTAATTGGTGAAAATGAGTTAGCACCCGTCAACTTAGTTTTAATATAAGAAAAATCTCAAACATTTGTACTTTGTAATTAGACCCTGTTGGAGTGATTAATGTTTTATTAAAATTAATGGTCACAATACCAAGACAAACATATATGAATTGGATGAGGGATTTTAGCGAACTTAGCAAATTCTTGTTGATATATTTGATGAAAATAGAGGAAGTCGAATGATAATATAGAAGCCAATATATGTTGTTTTCTAAAGCTTCCTTCCTTTTTTTATGCAATTCCAATGACTAACACCTCCAAATTTGAGATTTCATATCCTAAAGTAAAAGTTATTATGCTAGGATTTTAGAGATATAATAAAAAAGAAACTAATGGGTGATGAGGGGAGTCTAGGTAGTATATCATTTTCCTATATGCAAGTCCTAGGTTGTTTAGCCAGTAATGTTGTTCAGATTAGATCCCTATCAAGAGGTCTCAATCTATACATAGATGAGGGTACACAAGGGTAATCATTAATGGTGATTCTAAGATAATCATTGAATCTAGGTTGAACAAGAAAGTCATTGTTGATGTTATAATTAAGTATTTTTTCAAGGAGATCAAACTTCTATTATATTTATTATCTAAGGTTAGCCTTTAGGGAATAATGAATTATTGAGGTTCTCACAGTGGTGATCCAGAAGCAATGTGAGGGGAGTCTAGTTTCGTGATCATATTTATTGGTCCTATGGTATTATGATATTTAGGGTATTTAGACGACGAATATTGATATTGATAGTTTCCATTTGCAGCCAATCGTTACCCTCAAAATACCTGATTACTTTCAAGTTTTCAAAGGCATGCTAGTGGCCCCTTATGAAGAAGACGAAGACTCAAATAGGAGTTTGCATTTAAAGGTTTGGAAATATGTGACAATCTAATGAACTAATTAAGATAGTTTATGCCTTAGAATAGCATTAATCAATCCAAATAAATAATAGTATGCAATGTTGTAAAGCCAACCAACTGAAGTCTAAAATTAGCTAAGATACTACCAATAACTAGTTCTATTAGCAATAGTCAAAATATGTGGCAATTTCTCTTGTTTGTGTAATACAATTGCATATTTTTGAAAGTGCACCTTTTGGTGGGTCAGAGAGGCTTCTTCTATTGTTGTGGTTCATTCATTATTCCACCCGTGGCTTGTCCTTGGTGGAGAGAATATGTACAACATGATGTTGAATTTGTCATTAAGGGGGTTATATCATGTCATCCTCCTTTGGTTGTTTTTTCGTTCTAGTCAATTTTAAGGAGGGGTGTTAAAATGTGTACCATTGTTTAGAAGTGACAACATTTATGCATTTCATGGTTTCATTAAACTAATTTCTTTGATAATTATGTTTCATTTTAGTATTCATATACTCATGAGACAAACACATGAAATTCTTTGGGTAGTTATACATCGAACCCTACTATCGTGTCAAGTTGTTAAGAGATCCTAATAGTTTGGATCCTGTGAGGTATTATTGGGAAGGGAGTTGAGAGAATATGTCCATATTAAGGATCTAGAACAAATTATTTCAATTTTTCATAGTTTCTAAGGTGATACAAGAGGTACCATAATTAAGTTTTGAACTCGGAAAATGAAGGAAACGCAGGGATTACAACAAAAAACCATCACCATTTATTTCAACTATATTGGGATAGTGACCTGCAATGGTTTGTTGAGAATATAAAACTCCTAGCCTAGTGAAAATGGAGTCAAATAAAATTTGAGATTAGGGCATAGAAGTGTGAAGAAACTCCTCAGTTTTGATCAACATAGCTTCCGATGAAAATAAAGAATTCCCAATTATCTAATGAAGAATAAAAATCACATGTACAGGGTCGGTGTCATTTTGAGCCCTTTTCCTTAGGCATGTATAAATTGTTGGGCCTCGAAATCGACATATTTTATGATGCCATTTAGCCATTTTTCACTTATCTCACCCTTTCATCATCATTCCTTTCCTTATATTCTTTCATTTTTTCATTTCTACCCTATATGGGATTCACATGACCTGTGTACACTAAAATGATTTATTTCCTATGTTTTCACGATTACCTAGGGTAGATATTGTGGTTTCCTAACTTACTTGTGAAGTTCACTAGCTGATTACTAGAATCGGGAGTTCCGGTAGTTAGCCATTTATTACTAAAAGTGATTTAGTTACTATAACTCTTGTAGGTCGTCGTTTTCAGGGTCAACTTTCCACATCATTTTCGAGCAAATGAAGATGAATAACAAAAATCTAAAAAATTAGTTTTTTTTGTGGAATAGGGTTTAGGTGACATGTGGGTCATATCTTCAAGAAAGTAAAAACCAATGGGTGTTTTGGTGCAATATCCAAAAGTGCTCATTCCTTCTATATTTCCATTAATCAAGTGGTTTGACCAAGTTACAACTCCTATGGACGACTTTGGCCACATGTATATCACAGAGTACGATGTTATTATCCTCTTCAAACCACTTTAGACTGAATCCAAGATTTTATAGTTGATTCCTGGTATCTAGATGATATCATTATTGGAAGAGCAAATGTTGGAAATATTAATTACTCATTGATTCAAATAGCATGTTAGGCAATTCTGTCAGAGTCTGTAGTAGGTCGGTTTCTATCAGATAGTCTGATAGGATGAAGAGTTCACGTCTCTCATATATAAGCCAGGCGAATTAAATTTCTGAAGCTAAGTTTCTAGGTAGAATGTTATTATTGTCTTTAATGTAAGTTGGTAGAAGTTTTTTATAAGTAAATTGTAAATTTGTAGATACACATAGGCAGAGAGAGAGAGAAAAATAGAGACAAAGAGAGAAGAAGATAAGTGCAGAGAAGAAGGAGGAAAAATAATGTGTATAGCTTGAAGCTCAAGCTTCTTTGTTTTGTGAAAGTGTTGAGAGCCGAAGCTCAGTAAAAGGTGAAACATCCTAGTAAAATTCCAAGTTTGTATTTATGGTTATAGTTCTTTGTTATGCCACCACAAGATATATAAATCCATATTTTATGGTTTAATGCAAGTTTTATTTAGCCGCACATCTTCTTCAAATTTGCCTGAGTGAATGTTGTTTAGATTTACGGTTGAGTGAAAGACACAAAGAATCCATAATTATTTCACCACATAAAAGTTCTAGTTTTTATCCGTAGAGTGTTCAATAAAAGTCTTATTTAATATTTGGTTATATGATATTGTGAGTGAGTCGCACTATAGTTTTGTCGCAATTTATCCCAAGTTGTCGTCGGTGAAAAGTGTTTTTCATACCCTAAGTCTTTAGAGTAAGAAATATCTCTTCTTATAAAGTTTGATTAAAAGTGGTCCGGTCGAAGTAGGAAGTTGGTTGCACAGGAGTTGGTAGTAACCTAAATCCTGTCGCAGTAAAAGCTGGTTGAAGCCAAGTGAGTTTGTCCAGGTAAAAGTGTGTCAGGTTAAAAGTCCGTCGCAGTAACTCTATCGCAATAATTATGTTGCAAGTATTTCAAGTCGCAAGACTTTTCGTTAAAGTAAAAAGGGAAAGAAAATTTTACGACTACGCGATAACTCAAGTCTACTGTTGAAGCAACCGTCTTTCTCGAGATCCGTATCAGAGCAGGTTTAGTAAAGAATTCTTGTCTTAAAAAGGGAAAAAGTAATTTCCTAAAGAAAATTAAAAATGGCTTCCACTTATGGTTCACACATGTCGAGTTTGCAAACTCCAATTTTTACAAGAAATAATTGTGAGTATTGGTCTCTAACAATGAAGGATTTGTTCAGAGGTCAAGATGTTTGGGAGATAATAATCTCACGCAAGCTGAGAAATATGACCTGAGGGAACACATGAACAAAGATGGAAAATCTATGTTCTACATACACCAAGCCATGCATGAAAGCATACTCCCAAGTGTAACAACAACAATTACCGCTAAGCAAGCATGGGACACATTGGAGACCGCATATGAAGGCTTGGACAAGGTAAATAATTCCAAGTTGCAAATTTTAAGAAGAAATTTTGAATCTCTGTCAATGAAAGAAACAAAGTCAATAGACTCATTCTATACTAGAGTTGTTGGTTTGATAAATCAACTGAAATCTCATGGAGAAAGCATAAAATACCAAAGGGTTGTTGAAAAAATTCTTAGAAGTATTCCCCCAAGATTTGAATCATTGGTTGTGACCTTGGAAGAAAACAAAGACATCTCGGTGTTTACCATTGATGAGTTGCAAGATTCACTCATCAATCATGAACACATAATCAATAGATCCAATATATCATTGGAAGGCGCATTCGCAGCACAGTCATCCATGATAGAGGGATGGGGAGAAACAATTCTATAGGTAGAGAAAGAAACTTCTCAAGAGGAGGACACGGGAGCAGTCCCGCGAATGTCGCTAGTAGAGGACATAATCAAAAGCCGAGTCATCCAAGTGGTTACAGGTTTGATAAATAAAAAATTCAATGTCATTATTGTAATAAATTTGGTCATTATGCATATGAATGCATGAAGAAGCAACATGGCCAAGAAAGGAAAACCAAAAACCAGCCGACGAACACTAGCACTTCGTCGAGCGCAATGTTGATGGCATGGACATCCCCAACTGAATGCAATACCGTCCAAGAAAATCCATGCGACATATGGTATTTAGATTCAGGATGTAGAAATCATATGGCTGGTAATTTAAATTTGTTTTCCAATCTAGAGAATTCAGTTCAAAATGATGTTACACTTGGAAATAATGTCCAAGTCACTATTTTGGGAAAAGGTACTGTTGGTATTCTAACCAAACAGGGGGAGCAAAATTTTATGCCTGATGTTTATCATGTCAAAGTTATGAAAGACAATTTGTTGAGTATTGGATAGCTAATATAGAAAGGTTACAAAGTCTACATGGAAGACAATCATTGTGTGATTAAAGACATATGACCAAGCAATAGGTTGGTAGCAAAAGTGCCAATGACAAGCAATCCCTTGTTTCCATTGAGTATATTTCCAGACATGAAAGGAAAGGAAATTACAGGAATTGCATTCAAGGTAGAAAGCAAAGAAGTAGTCATACATTGCGACAAGAAAGAAAATGGCAGTGCTAAAATTCAAACAACGTTTCAAACAAAAGTTTCATATGAATCCTGGTTGTGGCATTTCAGATATGGACATATGAATTTTGGTGGAATGAAGCTATTGCACACAAAGAATATGGAAAAATGATTTCCATTAATCGACAAACCAGAGAGAGTTTGTGAAGGCTTCATTTTTGTCAAGCATCATAGAGAGACTTTTCTGGTCAAAAAATCATACGGAGCATGCATACCACTTGAGATCGTGCACTCTGATATTTGTGTTCCAATGCAAACATCATTCATAGCAGGCTGCAATTATTTCCTTACTATTTTTATGACTACTCAAGAAAAACATGGATATATTTTTTTAAACATAAATCTGATGCATTTAGTTGTTTTCAGCAGTTCAAGGCACTCATGGAGAACTAGAGTGGACACCGCATCAAAATCCTAATGACGGACTAATGCAGTGAATATGTTACAAATGAATTTCTAAATTTCTGCAAAAACCATGGCATACAAAAGCAATTCACTGCGCGGTATACACCTCAACATAACAGTGTCGCGGAGAGAAAGAACAGAACCATTATGGATATGGCACACAACATAATGGAAACCAAGCATTTTCCAAATGAATATTGGGCTAAAGAAGTCACAACTGTTATATATATTATGAACCAGTGTCCAACAAAGAGCGTGAAGAACAAGGTTCCTCAAGAAGCAAGGACATGTATGAATCATAGTGTTTCTCATTTAAAAGTATTTTGTTGTGTCACATATGCTCATGTGCCAGATGAGATGAGAAATAAATTAGACAATAATGGACATAAATGTATTTTTATTGGCTACTCTAAATACACAAAAGCATACAATTTATATGATCCTGTCGTAAGGAAAGTAGTCATCAGTCACGATGTTCAATTCGTTAGAATGAATCATGGGATGGAACCGTCGAGAAGAATGTCAATATTGTGTTGAATGTCGAGCATGATGACATGACAGAGGAAGTGGTTCAAACACCACATGTAATTCAACCGGTCGAAGCACCGATGACTCCCATGACACCGCGACATGGTTCAACACAAGGGACATTGACACAAGTAGCAGATCAAGCTATATCGGCAAGCACACCAAGAGGACAACATACTAGTACATCAAGTAGTTCATCGAGGTTGGCATCAACAGATCCAACGAAGACAAGAAGTCTGCGTGAAATATATGAAGATGGTACACTAATTTCATTCTCTCTCTTTGCATTATTTTCTCAAATAGATGATCCGCTAACATTTGAGGAAGTTTTCGAAGATGAAGTGTGGGCACAAGCCATGGATGAAGAAATAGAATGCATTGAGAAAAACTAGACATGGGAGCTAGTAGATGTACCAAAAGATAAAGATGTAATCAACATAAAATGGATTTACAATACCAAGCAAGATGTTGATGGGAATGTGTAGAAGCATAAAAAAAGAACGGTTGCAAGAGGGTTCACACAACATCTTGACATAGATTTCAATAAAACCTTCACACCAGTCGCATGCATGGATATAGTCAAAATAGTTTTGGCCATCGTTGCACAAAACAAATGGCTTGTTTATCAAATGGATGTTAAATTGGTATTTTTGAATGGATATCTAGATGAAGAAGTATACGTGGAACAACGACAAGGCTATGTAGTTCCAAAACAAGAACACAAAGTGTACAGGTTGAAAAATGCACTCTATTATTTAAAGCAAGCTCCGAGAGCTTGGTACAGTTGCATTGATTCATATCTCATTGAAAATTGACTTCACCGAAGTGAAAGTGAACCGACGTTGTACACCAAAGTGAAGGAGCAAGGTAACATGTTAATTTTCTTCATGTATGTAGATGATTTAATATTTACTGGTGATTTTGACATAAAAGTATTTAGAAAAGTCATCATTAGAGGAAATTTCAACTCAATATGGTCCTTTTAACCATAATTCAAATTCCATGTCATCATGTGTTAGCCAATGAAATTGATTTAAATTTGAAATACCGTATAGGTCTTAAACATTTTTTTAATATAAATTTGGGGATNCTTATTTTTTTGTTAGTATTTTCGACATATCTCCCTATGTTTTTACTCAAATTTAGATCGGGAGAGCTCGTTGGATGCAAAATCATCATCATGTTTTTTCAGGTATTTTTTATTTTTGGGGTAGCATGTTCCGTCAAAAGTATGCCGAGTGGGTACTCGTTGGATGCGGAATTTAATTTTGCATCCAACGAGCTCTCCTGATCAAAATTTGAGTAAACCACAGGGAGATGTGTCGAAAATACGAACAAAAAACGTAGTTTTTTTCTTTTCTTCCTCCAAAATTAATAAATATTTTTTTTTTATTTTTTTTAGGAGGTCCATTTTGAGTTGAATTTTTCTCTAATGGGAAAGTGAACTTGAAATGACAGATTTGGGGCTCATTAAGTTTTTTCTGGGCATTGAAGTCCAACAGTTTGAAAGTGGTATTTGTATATCACAGTCAAAGTATGCAAGCACAGTTTTAAAAAGATTCAATATGTCTAATTGCAAGAAAACCCAAACACCAGTAATAACCAATTTAAAATTGAGCAATGATGATGATGGATCGACTGTAGATCCCACACTGTTTAAAAGGCTTGTTGAAAGCCTTATGTATTTAACACAACGAGACTAGACATCATGTATGGAGTAAGTATGATCTCAAGATTCATGGAGTCACCAAAAGACTCTCATTGGCAAGCAGATAAAATAATTCTGAAGTATGTAAGTGGCACAAAGGATCTTGGATACACTGACAGTGACAATGGAGGCAAAACAAATGACATGAAAAGCACATCTAGGTACACATTTCATTTTGGTACAGGTGTTGTGTCATGGGCTTCGAAGAAACAACCCATAGTAACTATGTCTTTAGTAGAAGCAGAGTATGTCGCAACTAAAAGCATTGCATGTCAAGCTGTTTGGATGCAAAGAATGTTAAAAGACCTGTCACATAACCAGCAACAACCAACAACGATTTTCTATGATAATAATTCAGCCATTGCATTATCAAATAATCATGTGTTTCACGAGAAAACCAAACACATCAACACAAGGTATCATTTCATAAGAGAATTGGTGAACAACAAAGAAATTTGTTTAGAATTTTGCAAGTCTGAAGATCAGCTTGCAGACATCTTTACAAAACCTTTGGAAGTGGACACATTCCAGTATCTGCGAAGTTATTTAGGAATGACAAGTTCTGCTCAATGAACTCTATCATGAATAGAGAAAGTTTCAGCTCTGAAACTTTCTGTAATATTTGTTTTAAAATTTCTATTTGCTCATAATTAAGGGGGAGAAATATTAATTAATCGTTGATCTGAATAACACATACTCTGCGAGAGTATATAGCGGGTTAGTTTCTGTCAAAGAATTTGAAAGGATGAAGAGTTCACGTCTCTCATATATAAGCCATGTGAATTAAATTTCTCAAGCTAAGTTTCTAGGGAGAAATATTAATTAATTGTTGATCTGAATAACACACTCTGTGAGAGTATATAGCGGGTTAGTTTCTGTCAGAGAATTTGAAAGGATGAAGAGTTCACGTCTCTCATATATAAGCCATGCGAATTAAATTTTTCAAGCTAAGTTTCTAGGTAGATAGTTATCACTATCTCTAATGTAAGTCGGTAGAAATTGTTTATAAGAAGAAGTAGATTGTAAATCTGTAGATACACATAGACATACATATACATACAGTTAGAGACATAGAGAAGAAGAGAAGTGCGGAGAAGAAGAAGAAAAAACTATGTGAAGAGTTTGAAGCTCAAGCTTCTGTGTTTTGTGAAAATGTTGAGAGCCGAAGCTCTGTAAAAGGTGAAACATTGTGGTAAAATTCCAAGTTTGTATTTACAACTATAGTTCTTTGTTATGCCGCCATAAGATATATAAATCCATAGTTTATGGTTTAATACAAGTTTTATTTAGCCGCATATCTTCTCCAGATTTACCTGAGTGAATGTTGTTTACCTTTATGGTTGAGTGAAAGACACAAAGAATCCATAATTATGGCAGAGTGTTCCACACAAATCTTCTTTAAGTTTATCCCAAGTTACCGTCATACTTTAATATGCTAAGAAAAAGAACTTCAAATTAGTGCTTTATAAATCATCAAAATTTTGGTAGCTTGCTTGTATCACTAGAATGTCAATCTACTCAGAAACCAATATTACAAGCTCTAGCTCCATCAAAAATTGATCAATACACTATCTTCAATCAAGTATCCAATCATATGGTGTTCATCTTTTGCTTATCATTTGCATATAATTTAAACATGTTCAATATTTTCTCAGAATTTCCATCCTAGAGAAGGTCCAAGTATGTGCAATCAATAGAAGCATTTCAACTTAATTTGCATATAATTTAAACATGTTCAATATTTTCTCAAAATTTCCATCCTAGAGAAGGTCCAAGTATGTGCAATCAATAGAAGCATTTCAACTTACTTTGGAAATGAGAAATCAACCATGGAATACATGGAAGGCAGAGCCAATTCCTTCCTTCAAGACACCTATGCACTCCACTTAGGTCTCTCTTATAAAAGTCCGACAAATACTACGTGAGTGACATCTAAAATAATATGGGATTACAAGAATATAATACAAACAACTATAATGTTTGTTATTATGATTAAAAGTGTTAACTTTATAGTAGTTTTACAAGGGAATTAAAATTCAATCAAAAGTATCACTATCAATACCAATAATATAGTGGAGAGAGCTACTCTTTAAATCCAACCATGAATGGAGAGAGCTACTCTTTAAATAGAGTTCTATACAACAAAATAATGATACGTTTCTCCCAGATCCACTAACTTCACAATTAACATCAAGTTCACAATTTTCCCAACTATATTAATTGGAATTTAGTACTAATTTCTTTAAAAACCATATTAACATTAAACAACTCAAATCCCCTACATTTCCAAATCATCTGAATTATCCCAAATTCCTCCTAGTTAATGGAAACTAAGCTAGTCACAAAATTATCCCAATTCCATTTTCTTTGCTTAAAACTATTTGTAACTTTATTTCTATAAATAAAATGAAACTTAATACATCAAAACATTAAAACAATAAAGAAACTTCATAGATCTGATAACGAATAATCATGTCAAAGCAGATCTGTTGAAAATGTATTCTGGATGGCCATTTTCAATATGAGAACTTGTAACAAACATTAATATGAAACTTGATACCTAAAGCTACAGATACTTAGTTTAGACAGTATCAATGCATATTATTTCAAAAACAGTTCAATGCTTCTGAATTGTCAGCTATATATTTGACAAGCTATGTTCAACAACCTTGCGGACCTTCTTCTTATATTCTCTGCGATCTTCATGGTACACGAGAGCAGCTTCAACATTAGCAGGAGAATCTGTATTTGGGTCACATAGTAACGACTGCACCCAAAATAATACCATATGTATTGTTTAGCAAGCAAAATTGAGCTAAAAGCATTTGGAACCTAAAAAATTGTTTAACTAAAAGCTGAGCTAATAACATTTCTCTTCTTTAATAATATCATATTAGTATGCAATCATATAAAGCTATCTACTCACAACCTGAAAGAGTTCAGTACCTGAATGGAAGTGAGAATTGCAGCTACATCATAGGCTGGGGTCCATTTATTTTGCAAAATGTCCAAGCAAATACTACCATCATCATAAACTACACACGATAAGCCAAAGATTACTTTATTACTGATTAAATATTTGTACACTATTAAATAAGCATTAAAATCCAATAACAATCTAATAGTAACTAACATATTTACAAAATCTAATAGTAACTAACATATTTACAAAGGTTGTAATCATGAAAGCTGAATAGATATAAACAACACTTACCATTTGGGTGAAACATCTTCGATACAAACTGTACTGTGGGAGGAGTGTTAGGGTAATCCGGTTTGAAGTGGAGCGTCAGCTTAAATATACCTACAGAATTACAAATATAATAATATTTAGTTAATTAAATCTTCCTAAAGACAACTTTGGACAGAGTTCTTTCAATATCTTTGATGATTTGGAGTAGAATATCTATTATATTAATATATATTCATTTTAATATATTTGATGAGTAAAATACCCACTAAATCATTATATATTAATATATATATTCATTGGATCAAAAAATATATATAGTCTAGTATTAGCGATCAGGAAAATTAGAAACAACATAATCTGAGAATAATAAACTCTATCCTTTGTTGGTGTGCTCAAGGATAATCTAGGTGTTTTTTTATTACTTCAATGAGAAGAAACAGAAAAGTGAGACACCTTGTTATGCTTTTTCTTATTTTTTTTTGGTGTGCTCAAGGATAATCTAGATTTTTTTTATTACTTCAATGAGAAGAAACAGAACAGAGAGACACCTTGTTATGTCTTTTCTATCTTTTTTGGGTATGCTCAAGGATAATCTAGATGTTTTTTATTACTTCTATGAGAAGAAACATAAAAGAGAGACACCTTTTTATGCCTTATCTGGCTGATAATATTCCTGTATGTTCCTTTGATGGTGTAGAGAATGCTGGAATGTATGGATCAAGTATGATATTGAATATTAAATCAAGGCATATTATTAAAATGAGAATGGGTGTTGGTTTTAGGAACAACATAAAAGCAGAACTTATGGGTCTATGTTTATGTTTTTTTTGGTTTGCCAGAATAAAGTAAAGGGATTCTTAACATTGACCAATGAGTGATCAGAGTCATTAAAGAGCTTCTCTTATATCTTTTTTTCTCTTATTTTTAGGGAGTTTAATGGGGTTCTCTTATATCTATTTCTCTTATTTTTAGGGAGTTTAATGAGGAGGCATATAGCTTCTCAAAGCAGGATGTTGGTATTATGGATGATTTATTACTTTTGAAGGAGTTCATTGATAACAATTTGGTCAATGCTGGATCAATGGCAGTGTTCTACAGTGATCTTTGATGCTTCTATTTTGTTAGTTTGTTTTAGTTTGAGGGTTTCCATTTGTTACTAGAATAGATCTTAGTAATCTTTTGATGAATTTTTAGAAACAAAAGTTTTGATGTAATGCAAGTTGTTAACATGGTATATCATGAAGAGATAACTTTATTTTTTTGAAAAGATTTATATAACTTTGATTCTTTTTGAATAACAAATTACAACTTTTTTGGTTCATAAGAAAAAATATATTCTTCATAATAATATAAAAGAAGTATCTCACATTAAAAATATTAAACTGTGTTTTAAAAATACTGAACCATAACCCATGTTAAATCCATAAAACAAAAGAAAAATCTAACATGTTAAATCCATAAAACAAAAGGAAAAATCAAAATATTAATAAGAGAAAACACTAACCGTCTTCCCATGGAGTCTCAGAAGGCCTGCAAACAAATATGTGCACAGGTCAGTCACTCACTTAATTCAAACCTTAGAAGCTGAAACATTAGATCAGATCAATCCAATTCAATTCAGATCTTAGAAACTGAAACATTATGCTGTAAAGTAATCATAAAATGCAGGCAAAAGCAGAAATATAAATACCCGAAGATAACAGCGTCCCAGAACATAATATTGTCTTCTCGGGGAGCTCCACTAATACCTTCGGGCGGAGCATCTGTCATTGTCTTGAGATCAGCCATTAGCCTTCTGGTGCAAGTAGTCGACATCTCGGCTCCCTCGGTACTAAGTTTATTAATACTACGACCGCAGCAACGTCTTTAGCAGAGGAAAGTTGATGAGAATTCGTTTAAACGCCTTCGACAACTCAGTTTGCTCGTAACGATTGTGAACTTGCGTTTATTTATAATCGATATAGTTTTGTTCGCTTTAGCTTTCATTTTGCTTTCGATGGTCGGCTAAAATTAGTTTTTTTGGATTAAATAATGTTTTGGTTCAATTTGTATGTAACTTCTCAATTATTTATTGTCTTAAGGGTTAGGTCAGATCAATTGGTAAGAGGTGCATACACCATTTTTTTTGGGAGGTTACTAGTCTTTGAGTCCTTTTGTATCATGCTTTTTGTTAGGAATTGGTAAGAGGTGCACACACCATTTCTTTTGGGGAGGTTACTAGTCTTTGAGTCCTTTTGTGTCAAGCCTTTTGTTAGGATGGTCAATGATTTACCTCCCTTACTATGAAAAAAAGAGGTCACGAGTCCTTGAGTTCTTCCTAATCAAGCCTTTTGCTAGGCTAGCATATGATTTACCACCTTTACCATGAAAAAAACCACTAATACCTCGTCATCTTTTAAAACCATTAATGGCATAACCATCTAGTAACCCATGTGTTAAGTCTTCAAGCAAGGTTACCATTTGATTACAACCATGGGCTATGGGAAGCATGTCTTTGGATTTTGATGTTTGACCATGAATTATAACTAATTTGCATTAGGATTCATTGTTGTGGTATTGGTGGTTGGTTGTACTATCTGTTTAAGAATATATTGATGTTTCAATGCCACTAACATTGTATTATTAAGGTTGATGGGAAAGCTTGATATTTTCTTGATTTGGATTTAAGGGATGACATTGATCACCTTTATGCCCTTCTTGTTCCATCCATTAATGCACTTTGATTTTTGGGAGTTAGAAGCTCAACCTTCTTTGTAATTTATGTTAACTTTGTTGATAAGCCCTTTGGATTTACTCAATAGTAACTCTATGGATTTAAGACATATGTGGCCTCATTGTCCTATGATGGTCTTGTTAAGGTTCTCTCTATTATTGGAAGCTCGATAATTTGAGGGTGGTGTTTGGTTTGGTTTTTGGTCTGTACCATTGTGAAAGTAATCCCTCTTCTTGAGCTTGCATTTAATTCGATCACTGATGCTTGCTCTTGTATTTTTTTTTATAAGTAAGAGAGCGAACTTTATATTAATATCATTGAAATAAAATTACATCCTGAGAGATTTACAGTTCATCATATCACGACTTCAGACATTCTAACTAACTATCCCTGGAAGTTCTAACCGACCAACCCACCCGAAATCGAGTATAGATACAAAAGACCGAGATCCAAGACATGAAGGGTCCAAAATTCTTCCCATAGAGACGACATAAACTATCTACCTCGACTGAGCTAGAGGCTCCTACAGACTTATAATATGACGTGCACCATCCACAAAAACCGAGAGGAGAATACGGGCCATTGCCAACCATGAAGGAATAAACATGAGAACATCATAGAACCTCGGATCATAATATATGAGATGTCCAGTATCTTCCTGTGGCCCGTGCTGACTGCATCCTACTTCTGAGAAGCCATTGGAGGAAGAGCATCTAGAACCTGGAAGCCCAGACGAGCGATGAGGTAATCAACCTTAGAATTCAACTGTTGAATTTCTACCGATATAAACGCACGCCACTAGTCCTAGTGCTCTTCCATAGAACCGCCCTCTTGCTTGTCCCAAACCGCTCTCCCAACAAGTTTTTTCATCACCCATAAGAGAGCGACAGTTTTTTCATAAAGACTAACCCTACCCATAGTGTGGCTAGGGTCGAGGATCCATTCTTCGGCTTAACGACATTCTACATGCAACTTCCCTCTGTCAAGCTCTTCCCATAACTGCTTCTCTGTCTCATTGAAACATTGTTGAATCTCCCGCGGGAGCTCCAACTCAAACATCCTTGATTCCCACAGAGCCTATTGTTGAGCTCTGGTTGCTTTCCCTAGGTCCTCCTCCAGGACCAAAGGTCATTTCCCTCTATCTTTTATGCCTTCCGTGAGGATACGTCCTCGCCAATGCCAACCCGACCTCATTTTTATGCGAGTAGCAGGAGGGAATCTATTCATACTTCGAATCTATTTCTTCCCGTCACCTGCCATCCTTCTAAATAGTAATTTCCTTCACAGGACCATTATGACCGCGAGCCTAGTTATGATAGTCTACACCCAGTCCGTATTCTGGATTAAAATATTACCATACATGCTAACATATTTCCTTTTTCCACCTTCCATGTCTGCGTGCACCGTGATTCGTCGGTTGGAGAGGTTCCTGATGACAATCCAATGGTGTATTGAATTTTGCATGCTCGTCATATGGATCAACCTTTCAAGTCACCGCCTAGCCACGTGCTCCGAGGGTTTCCTAACTTGCCTAGTGTCCAACCATGCTCATGCCATCAATACCTCACATGTCCTGGGCCATTAGATCCACGTATTTATCCCGCCTCGTCTTATCAATTATCATGCCCCATCCCTTTGCCTTGACATCCTGGCGGGGCTCTATTTCCATCTTAGCCAGCATGTCAACCACCTCATTACCTGTACACCTTACATGGATGAAGCGGTTTGCCAAACCTGTAGTAAGGATTCCTTTGATCGTTTNTCTCTATTTCCATCTTAGCCAGCATGTCAACCACCTCATTACCTGTACACCTTACATGGATGAAGCGGTTTGCCAAACCTGTAGTAAGGATTCCTTTGATCGTTTCCAATCTTCCCTACAGGAACCAGGATTGCGCCACCTTTGAACTCTGGGCCCCATTTTGAAGCTTCGTGTTTAGTTGGATGATCGAGTCTGGGATTCCCCCTCGATGAGTATGGGGTCCAACTATTTTCCATAACCATTTCAATACCTGGGAGAAGGCCTTCGACTTCAGCTATATTGTTGGTCTCCAAACCGAGAAATCCAAACCTAAAACTGACCATTGCGCCCCTACAATATCGAATGATGCAGTAGTAATCTGTCAAGTCTGGGTTCCCTTTCAACGCTCCGTTGAGGTTTAGTTTGAAAAATGACTCAAGGGGAAGAAGCCATCTCTCTGCACTTTTCACGATCTTTTTTGGGTGATGTCTGCTAATCTCTAGTTGCATGGGTCTGGATAGACCCCAAGCCTGCATAATGGGAACCTCTCTCTCCATCGTGTCCTAGTACACACATTCCCATACTTCTGAGCATACAGTTTCTTTCATTTTACTCATTATGATGCCCCAGACTCTTCTCTCGGGATGGGACTTTCCCTGGAATTTTCTTATGTTCCTCTCCCTCCAGATTTCCCAAAGAACAAAATGGGGAAGATATTCCCATAAATGATTGAGAATGGGATTTTGAAAGGGTTTTCTAGACCACTCTGTAATTGTATTGGTTGGGTTGTGCCTAACCCTATCTGTTCTTTTGAAGATGTTAGCACCGAAATCCCATATGGAGGACGTGGATTTACAAGAATTTAGGAGGTGCTCAATGGTTTCGTCCTCAAGCTCATAGAGGCAGCATCAATAAGGACCTATCATCACATTTACAAGAATTGAGGAGGTTCTCAATGGTTTCGTCCTCAATATCATAGAGGAAGCATCGGTAAGGGCCTATCATCACTCTTTTTTTAAAGTTTCCTCCTGTTAATATTCTATTTTTAACACAATCCAGGAGAAAATGCTTATCCTAGGCCATATATTTTTTTCCCACAATTTCCCCCATTTTTTATCCTTTGGTTGGATTTCAACCCCTGTCATGATATTGTAAGTTTCCTTCATTGTGAACGAGCCCTTTTGGGCATACCCCCATCTCATTTTATCAGGTCCCCCATGCCTTCGTATGGGCCTGTTGTCGAGGGCTTCTTCCAATCTGCCTACCTCTTCCCTTGGGCCCAAGCGCTCCCACCACTCCTCTTCCCAATTTCGAAGATGTTGATTGTCTCCCTAATTTCCCCATATGTCCCTAACCTTGGCGATACCCTGGGTGATGCATTCCTCTTGTATGTGTTGAAACGCCGCTCCTCGTCCTAATGGGGGTAGTTGCTCCAAGAATCCTCCCAAATCTGGGTCATTTGGTCATTCCTAACCTACCAGAAACTATGGCCTTGGACCAACTTTCTCCCCTTCCAAGTTGTTCTCCATATGTGGGAGCCCGGAATATCTTCGACAAATCTTATAAGTTCGCTTTTGTCCCATCCTGCTACGTATTTGGAATGTCATAGCTTTGCCCAAGGTTCTTGATTATGGAATACCCATATCCACCAAATCTTGGCCCCTCTTACCACATTTTCCTTTTCGAGATCTCTAAGACCAAGGCCTCCCTAGTGTTTCGAAGTACAGACCATTTCCCAGTTTACCAAAGCCCATTTTCGTTGTTCTTGGGTGTCACTCCATAGAAACTTTCTTTGCAAGTTCCTGAGCTCCTTTAAGATGGCTCTAAAGGCCATCAACATAGAGAAGAGGTACGTCGGCATAGCCTGTAAGAATTATTTAACCAACACCACTTTGCTTGCTAAGTTAAGGGGCCTCAGGGTCCAATTTGTTAAACTCTTTTTTAGGCTATCTAGAAGATCCATCCAGGACCCCTTCTTATCCATTGAACTTATTAAGGGTATCCCTAGATATTTGTACCGAAGGGATATCTCCTCAAATCCTAGGATCTGACATATGTTCTGTCTAGAGATCCTAGGAGTATTAAAGAATAAGACTTGGGACTTCTGCTCACTGATTTCTAGACCTGAAGCTTTACCGAAGTCATCCAGACATTGTTTGAACTACCTAGCTTATTGGACAGATGGGTATCCCATCAACATGGTATCATCAACAAAACGTTGGTGCATTTTTTTATCTGCCAGTGGGTTTAAGCTCACCCCTCTGATAGCATTATTGTCTCTTAAATCCGTGAGTGAGCTACCTAGGCCTTCCGCTATGAGAATGAATAACAAATGGGAAGGGGGATCTCCCTGTCATATTCCTCTCGAGGGTTTAATAATCCTGAAAGGCACACCATTCAGGAGGATAGAGAAAAACACAGAAGATACTAGATTCATAATCCAATTGATCCAATATATCCTGAATCCAAAGGCTTCTAGCATTTTGTGAATGAAATTCCAATTGAGTTTGTCATAGGCTTTATCAATATCTAATTTCAGCATCGTACCTAGAAGGTTCCTGATTTTGATGGAGTGCAACATTTCGTGGACTAAAATAATTTCGTCGGTTATCTACCTTCCTTCAAAAAATATTGATTGTTCAGGCGAGATTAGGCTCGATAAGATAGGTTTTAAACGGTTCGTTATTACCTCCATGACAATTTTATAGATGGCATTACAGAGGCTTATGGGTATGAATTTATCTGGGGATTCAACACCTTCACTTTTAGGGATTAGGATGAGGAAGGTAGCATTGAAGGCCGACAAGATCCTCTTGGAAACCCTAGAATCCTCCACTATCCTCCAGACTTCCATCTTGATAATTTCCTAGAAATGGTGGACGAAGTTCACTGTGAAACCATCTGGGATTGGGGTAGTCCCTTCTTTCATTAGGAACACCACTTCCTCCACCTTGTCGAGGGTTATCAGAATTGTTAGAATATCATTTTACTCGTTCGTAACCAGGGGGGATGAGCCGTGTTATCTTCTCAATGTTTTCCCGCCTATTCTTCCTTGGATCACATAGAATATCAATGAAGTGAATATTTAGAGTGGCCTGTATTTCTTCCCTAGTTTATGTTAAATTATTGATCCATTGATCTACAGTGAAATGAGAGCAATTGAGAGGTGAATTGTGTAGTGTAATAACAAGAACAATGTACACTAAACAAGACAAATTTTAGACAAATCTGATCAGAATTGATGAGTAAATTACAACATTAATCTTCATTAATTCAACAATAATACAACAGTTTTACAGTATGGATAATTATAATCATGTGGATAGTATTCGAATCTATCAACTCAAGATAATTGAAAATATAAGTAGGAGTGTCTAAATCACTACATGGGAGCCACTAGTATAACTCTATATGTCTAAATAATTCCGAAAATCAGTTAAACTAGTTAAACCAGTTAAACTGATGAGGTACGTGGAAAAAGGCACCAATTCCCCATGCAGCCATGCAAAACTGGTGCTAGACTAACCGAGAGTGATTTATCTGAATGTAATTGAAGGTTGACTCAACATAGCTGACTACCTACCACAACCAACTGATGGAGGTTCCTAGTGGCACTCAAAGTGGCTCCTATAATTTAGGGAATGGTCTCAGAGGCACCTAAACTCATGCATGAACTTGTAGTAAGTGGCAGTTAACCTCTATATGCATTCCCCATACTCCAGTATAGTAATAATGTCTCCCTATGTTATACAAGATGATCAAATAGACTATATATGGACAAGGGAGGATTATATAATCTTAACACCCCCTCCCCTTAATCCTTATTGGGACAAATTTGGGCCCTGGAAACTAGGCCAAAATTCACCCATATAATCTAATGAAAAATAAAATTGCTTAATAAACTAAGGAAAATGGGGAAAACCTCTTGGGAAACCCCCCCCCCCCTCAAAATAAGAAGGAATCGGGAACAATGAATCAAGCCTTTACACCAAGAAGAGATCTGAGAAAGACAAATATCTTTTCTGTGAAGTACTTGGTAAAGATATCTACAATGTGTTCCTATGTAGGACAGTAATGCAGTGTGATAGTTTTGTCATGCACTAGTTCCCAAATATAATGCATGTGAACCTTAATGTGCTTCATCCCCTTCTTATAAACTGGGTCACTGTATATTTTTATGGTACTCTGGTTGTCACAATAAATGTCCACTGAAGCTGAAGTATGAATCTCAAATTCTGTCAAGATGCCATGGAACCAAACTGCCTGAATAGCTGCATTTACAACCCCCCTATACTCTTCTTCTCCTAAAGAGAGTGCAAGTGTTGCTTGCTTCTTACTGGACCAACAAATTGGCCCAGATCCCAACATAAATAAAAATCCCGAAGTGGATTTTCTATCATTCCCATCTCCAACCTAGTCTAACTCTGTGAATCCTATGAGATCTGTTTGAATATAGTGCCATTGATCTTCAGGAAATGAGTGCAATTGAATTGTATTATTATGTATTGTAATGGAATGAAAAATACACATTGAACAAGAAAAATTTCAGAGGAAATGGACAAGAATTGCTAAGTATAATTACAGTATAAACTTCATTAATCCCAACAGTAGACAACAATGTTACATAAAGGAGAATTTCAATCATGCGGATATGATTCGAATCTACCAACTTAATCTAACTGCATGGCTAACTAAAAGTGTCTAAATCACTATTGGGGTTCACTAGACTAACTCCATATGTTTAACTTAGTCTCTCGGCCAATTATAATAAGTTAAACTAATGTGGTAGGTGAGAAGTAGGGGAGAATAGGTGCCTACCCACATGCAGCAATGCAAGACTGGCACTAACTGAGCTGGAGGATATCCAATTGAATGTAATTGAAGCATATCTTAGCTTAACTAGTTACCAACTACCAACAACTGAAGGAGGTTGGTGGTGGAACTCACAATGGCTTCTAAATTTTAGGGATTGGTCTCATAGGCACTTAACTGATGCATGAAGGTGCAATCAATTGAATTTAACCTTTCTATTTGTTCCCCACACTCTAGTGACTGGTACTAGTGGCACCAATATCCCAAGTGGACCCAATGGTGCTAGTGGACCCAATATTAATTAATGACTCCTAAGTTAGGAAAATATAATCTAATAGACATGTATGGACAAGGGAGGATTATAAATCCTAGCACCCCCCCTTAATCCTAACTTGGAAAAATGTGGACCTTGGAAGCAAGACCAAAAGTCACCCAATTACAATCTAAAAGAATTTAAAAACTGTTGCTTAATAAAACAAGGGAATTGGGGAAAACCTCATGGAAAAAATCCCCCCTCAAGATAAGCAGGAACAAGAATTACAAGCTATTATTAGGAGAAAAAAAACTTCCTCTTTGGGAAATAACTTGAAAAAATAAACTCTACTGTAATTTGCAGCAACATGGTTCTTCTGTGCAACAACATCCTGAAGCTGTGCATGTGAACCTCTCAATTTCCTTCTGGTCTGATGGATGTAGTATGAGTTTCTTCTTGCTAGAAGAGAAAGAGAATGATCAATTTTCTTCTTATGTGGGCCAAGTGATTGATCATTCTCTATCATCAGGTAGCACTTTCCTGGAACCTTGTTGCACCACTCTGTAAGGAGTGAATCTGAGAGAGAGAGAGCAACATGCTTATTCTGATACTGAGACCTTGTTCTACTTATGTCTTATGTATTCCCGGCACCATCTCAAACTACAACAATGAGATTTTGAGCCCATATAGGCTTAGGCCTTTGGTTTGGAATGGTTGTTGGATCTAGATCTAGAATCTCATGAGGTTTAGCCTCAATATCAAGATCATGCTGATCTTGTTCCTCTTGATTTGAATCTGAAACATATGACAAATCATTATCATCAAAAGGTAGTGGAAGAGTGGTTATACCTTCTTGTGCTTCGGATGGTGGTAGATCAAACAACTGATCTTCTTCAAACTGAACACTGCTCTTAATGAAGCATTTCCTAGTTGCAATATCCATCAACTTGTATGATTTTACATCCTCTACATATCCCAGCAGTATGCATTCGCTACTCTGGTCTTGGAAGGAATTTCTCATATCAGTGGGTATTCTGGCCCAAGCTTTGGAACCAAAAACTCTCAAGTGAGAGACATTGGACTTATGCCCATGCAGTTCTTCGAATGGAGTGACCCTAACCACTTATTTATGAGGCACTCTATTCTGTATGTATCAAGCACAATTTACAGCTTCTGCCCAAAGAGAAGGAGGAATATTTTTGGCTTGGAGAAGACAGGATGCCATCTCCTTCAATGATATATTTTTCCTCTCATCCACACCATTCTGTTGTGGTGTGTATGGAACTAAGTGTTCCATTCGAATCCCCTTTGATTCACAATACTGTTGGAATTATATTTTAATGTATTCACCTCCATTATATGATCTTATGGACTTGATATTTTTCCTGAAACTATTCTCAATTATAGCTTTTAAAACTTTAAAAATTCCAAATACTTTTGATTTCTGTTTCATGAAATATATCTAGCAGAACCTAGAACAATCATTAATAAAAGTAAGGAAATACCTGGAACCATTAATTGATGTTGTAAGCATTGGTCCTGACACATCACTGTGTATCAAATCAAGTACAAAGGTATCTCTATGTGCCTTCCCAACTTCATACCTCTTCTCTGTATGCTTACCTAACAAGCAACCGGGATATACTCTGATGGAAGTTTGGAGGAGAGGCAAGCCTTCAACCATTTTATCATTGTGGAGTTGCTGGAGATATTTGAAATTGAGATGCCCAAATACCTCATGCCATATCTTGCCAGTGTTGTTAGCATGAGTCAATAGAGCCATAGGAGGTGAGACATGCAAAAAATGTGAGAACTCATAAGCCTTAGTGGCATGATTGGAAATACCTTTCTCCATGATCTTTCCAATATATTTTTCCATGATTTCAACTGAGTCAGAGTCGAATGTAACTCTATTGAGGGAGCCTGTATGGTTCATCTGATAAACAGACAACAAATTAGCTGCAAGGGAGGGTGACATAGAGAACATTTTTGAACTCACCATGTTGGATTTTAACTGAACCTCTTCCTGCTATTGGAATTTGGGAGTCATCTCCCATGTGAATGCTAGGTCCTTATGATAGAGAGAGAGTGGACAAGGATTCCTTGGAAGCAACCATGTGGTTGGATGCTCCAGAATAAATCAAGTAAGATTTTGTCTGAGTAAGGCATGCCTTCAAGGCATGGAATCTCTCATGATCTTATGTCTATGTTCCAACAACATACTTCTTTGCTCCTTGTAAAAGAACAATGCTGTTATGTTCAAGGTGGGAAAACAACTGGTCGATCTTATTCTTCATGCATTGTCTTTCGGGATGAAATCCCCTCATACAATAAGGACACTTAGTATTTTCAAACTTTTTCTTCTTCTTGGAGCCTAAAGATCCTTCAGAATACTTCTGACTCTCTTTTGGTTTCAAATAAGATTCTTGAGGCTCCTCCCCCTTGTGCTTTCCTTTAGCTTGCACATTGGTTGAGTCCGACATGAGAAGATCTTGGTTCTTGGAAGTTTGGAGGACTCCTATTTGGACTAACTTATCCTGCCCCTGTATTAAAGACTTGACAAATCTATCAAGTGAAGGCATCTTCCAATTTGGAATGGAAGGTAGAGACGAAGACAGAGTACTCAGAACCAAGTTTGCTGAGCACGAAGAGCACAAGCTACTTGACCTTCCTCTCTATTTCTCATTGCTTACATTGTAGTGCTATAGATTTGAATTTTGTGAAAAACTGCTGGATAGTCACGAAAATATTGGGATGCAATGATATTAGCTCATTCTCCAAGATGTGTCCCTAAAGCTAATCTTGTTTTCCAAACAAGAATTCAAGCTTCTCCCAAGATTCTTTGGGAGTCTTCAATCCCTCAAGATGAAAGAGGAGATCCCTGGATATGTGAGCACAAAGGAAGCCAAAGGATTCATCCAACCAGTTCAAGAACTTTTTTTTCTCAGTATGATGATGAGTTTTTGTCTCTCTGCCCATAGTCATCCTATACAAGCCAAGCTTGCGAAAGGATACCTACATATCTGCCCTCCAATCAAAATAGTTGAAGGGTGTTAATATATGGGATAAGAAAGTAGGAGAATCCATCAATTCTTCCTTCTGATCAGTCAATTCTTCAATTGAGCTCTGTAGCACATGTAAGAAATCACTGCAAAATAAAAAACAATTCACACTATGTCAAAATCAAGCCTTCCATCTCAAAATGTACACTTTCTCAACGTTTGTCATGCCTGTAGAGACTTGTCTGAATGAATCTAGAGTTATAAATGCACACTTTATGGGACTTATGTGGAAACCCAACTGCTTCTGGTGTACAATGGAGATTGAACAAACTTGTTACTTACTTGAGTGGGCTTTGATACCATGCAAGGTTTGTCGTTACACTAAAACTTGCATATGGTGATGAACATTTGAAACCAAGCACAAGGCCCTGTCATCAGGAGTGGCGGTTAGGCCACATTTTTATATTCCTAGAGGTGCAGCGGTTATACCATGCAGTTGTAACAATACTACAACACCCCCCTCCGGGGTATCTTGGGGGAATTGAACCTGAGACATCAACTATGATACCATATTTTAATTATTGTGACATTGATCTTCAAGAAATGAGTGCAATTGAATTGTATTATTATGCAGTGTAATGGAATGAAAAATACACACTGAACAAGACAAATTTCACAGGAAATGGATAAGAATTGCTCAATATAATTACAGTATAAACTTCATTAATCCCAACAGTATACAATAGTGTTACATAAAGCAGAATTCGAATCATGTGGATATGATTCGATTCTACCAACTCAATCTGATTGCATGGCTAACTAGAAGTGTCTAAATCACTATCGGAGCTCACTAGAATAACTCCAGATGTATAATTCAGTCTCTCGGTCAGTTATAATCTGTTAAACTAGTTAAACTAATGTGGTAGGTGCGAAGTAGGTGAGAATAGGAAACTACCCACATGCATCCATGCAATACTGGTGCTAACTGAACTAGAGGATATCTAACTGAATGTAACTGAAGCATATCTTATCTTAACTAGTTACCAACTACCAACAACTGAAGGAGGTTAGTGGAGACACTCCCAATGGTTCCTAAATTGTAGGGATTGGTCTCAAAGGCACTTAAAATGATGCATGAAGGTGTAGTCAGTTGCAGTTAACCTTTATACATGTTCCCCACACTCTAGTGATTGGTACTAGTGGCACCAATATCCTAAGTGGACCCAATGGTGCCAGTGGACCCAATATTACTTAATGACTCCTAAGTTAGGAAAATATAGTCTAATAGACAAGTATGGATAAGGGAGGATTATAAATACTAACAAGATCAAGCTATGCACCAGCTACATAATGGATCCCATAATCTCTAGTACCTTGCACATAGTGCAAGACACGATTTATTTCCTTCCAATGCAACTCATGTGGCTCATGCATGTACCTTGTAGTAATACTCACAACATAGAATATGTCTGGTCTCGAATGTGTGAGATATAGAATGCTCCCAATGAGATGTATAAAAAGAGTGTTGTCTACCGATGGTGTAGAGCCACCTTCCTCTTTCCTGATGCCAAAAAGGAAAGTAAAAGGGGTTGCCTTACAGTCTTCCAAGTGGAATATTTTGAGCATGTCTAATGAGTATCTGGACTGTCAGATCACAATTCCCAAAGTATTTTGACTTACTTCGAGACCAATGAAATGTCTTAATAGTCCTAGATCAATCATAGAGAATGCTTTGTTCAGAGCTGACTTGATTCTTCTCAATCCAGCAGCAGAGATGCTAGTAATGAGCAAGTCATCCACATACAACACAATCAATAGCAAGGATCCCTCTTTCTTCTGCATGTAAGCATTGCAATATGATTTGTGTCTTTCAAATTTATGTGATATGAGGAAGGAATCCATTTTGGAATACCATGCCCTTGGGGCTTGTTTGAGTCCATAAAGTGATTTCCTCGGTTTGAAAACTAAGGAAGGATCCTCAATGTACCCCTCAGGTTGTTTCATGTAAATATCTTCCTTCAATTCACCATGGAGGAAGTAAATTTTCAAATCCATGTGATGTACCTCCCATCTATTTGAAGTTGCAACTAGTAAGACAATTCTGATGGAGTCCATTCTTGATACTGTAGCGAATGTATCATTATAGTCTAATCCTTGAACCTGTGAGTATCCTTTGGACAATAACCGAGCCTTGTACTTGGTTGTGGTTCCATTAGGGGATATCTTGGTCTTGTAGACCCATTTGCACTGAACTACTTTCCTCCCTGGAGGTAAGGAGACAAGTTCTCAAGTTTTGTTGTCTTGTAGCGAATCAAATTCCTCATCCATAGATGCTTTTCACCTTGGATCATGGAAAGCTTCTTTGAATGTTTGAGGATCTGATCCCAACATCATGAAGCACCTCTCGGGGAGAAGTGGATCTATGTGGGATGGTGGAACATACTCTTTCTGATACTAGGACCTCATTCTTATTTGATCATCTGGATCCCTAGAAACATCCCCAACTGCTTTAATAAGATGTTGAGCCCATTTAGGCTGCTGAGATGAAATACATGCTGGATCTAGATCTAGATCCTCAATATCAAAATCATGATGGTCTTCCTCTTCTTCTGAACCTGAATCTGAAATGTTAGAAAATAAACATGTATCTGCAAATGGAAGTAAAGGAGTTTTACTACCTTTATCTGCTTCGAATGGAAGTTGTGGTTGTATTGGATCTGAGTATGGCATGAAATGTGAGAATGCATATGCCTAGGAGGCATGGTCTGTAATACCTTTCACTATAATCTTCCTAGTTGATATATCTTTGATCTCTACCGAGTCAAGGAAAAATACCACTTGCTTTGGTGATCTAGTGTGAGTCATCTGAAATACAGATAACAAATTTGTTGCAAGGGAGGGCACATAGAGTACATTTATGAACTCTCCATGCTGGATTTTAATGGAACCTCTTTCTGTTGCTGGGATCTTAGAGTCATCACCCATGTGAATAATAGGTCCTCCTTTGATATTGAGAGTGGTGAAGGATTCCTTGGAGGAAACCATGTGGTTGGATGCTCCAAAATCTATCAAGTAAGCCTTCAATGGAGTGAGGATTGCCTTCAATGCAGGGCACCTCTCATGATCTTATGTCGGTTGTCCAACATCAGACTTATATACTCTTTTTGGAAGAACAATATTGTTTTGTTTAAGGATTGTTGATAGCTGGTCAATTGTCTTCTTCATGCACTGGCTTTCTGGATGAAAGCCTCTCATACAATATGGACATCTAGTCTTCTCAAATTTCTTCTTTTTCTTGGAACCCAAGGCTCCTTTGAAAGATCTTTGATTCTCCTTTGGCTTCGAATCAGTGGATTTGGGCTCCTTCCCTTTGTGCTTCCCTATGGATTTCGCATTATTTGATTCTAACATCAAGAGTGCTTGATTCTTGGAGGTTTGAATCACTCCCATTTGAACCAATTTATCTTTCTCTTATATTAAGGACTCATAAAAATCATCTAGAGAAGGCATCTTCCAATTGGGGATGGAAGCTCTTACAAAATGGAATGTAGAGACAAAGACAGAGTACTTAGAGCCAATCTTTCTTAGTGTAGACAACACAAGCTACTCATCTTTCCTCTCCAATCTACATTATTTGCATTGTAGTACTAGTGACTTGTATTTTGTAAAGAATTGTTGAATAGATTTGAAACTACTGGGTTGTAAAGCAATGAGCTCATTCTCCAATATGTTCCCTCTAAGCTCATCTTGTTTTCCAAACAAAGATTCAATATTTTCGCAAGTGTCCTTCAGAGTCCTAAGTCCCTCAAGGTGGAACAAAATATCCCGGGAGATATGAGTACACATGAAGCCGAAGGCCTCATTAAGCCAATTCAAAAATTTGTTCTTCTCAACATATTGTTGGGGCTCAATTTCTCTGGCCATAGTCATCCTATACAGGAAAAGCTTGCACAAGGGTACCAACATATCTTCCCTCAAATCAGAATAGTTGAATTGTGTAAGGATTAAGGGTACGAGAGATGAATAATCCATCTTTCTATATGTTGAAACAATCAATTCCTCAAGAAGCTACTTAGGTACATGCAAATTACACTGTGAAACCAAAATCAACTCTCAATCATGTCAATTTCAAGCCTTTCCACCTCGACATCATGTACACTTTCTCAGAGTCTGTCACACCTAGATAGACTTCTCTAAACAGAATTCATAGGGAGCAAGGCTATCATTCCAGTATTTATGTGGAAACTCAATTGCTTCTAGTGTACAATGGAGATAGGACAAGACTTGATTGTAGCCTGAACAAGGCTTTGATACCATGTTAAATTATTGAACCATTGATCTACAAGAAAATGAGAGCAATTGAGAGGTGAAATGTGCAGTGGAATAACAAGAACAATGTGCATTGAACACGACAAATTTCATAAAAATCTGATAAGAATTGATCAATAAATTACAACATTAATCTTCACTAATTCAACAAATTTACAACATTGTTATAATAAGGAGAATTCGAATCATGTGGATAGGATTCAAATCTACCAACTCAAGATGAATAAAAAGCTAACTAGGAGCGTCTAAATCACTGCATGGGATCCACTAGTCTAACTCTAGATGATTAAATCAATCCGACAATCAGTTAAACTAGTGAGGTAGGTGGAAAAAGGTGCCACTTCCCCATGTAGCCATGCAAAAATGGCGCTAGACTAAATGAGAGTGATCTAACTGAATGTAACTGAAGTTTGACTCAGCATAACTGACTACCTACCCCAACCAACTGATGGAGGTTGTTGGTGGCACTCAAAGTGGCTCCTATAATGTAGGGAATGGTCTCAAAGGCACCTAAACTCATGCATGAACATGCAGTAAGTGGTAGGTAACCTCTATATGTGTTACCCATAATCCAGTATAGTAATAATGTCTCCCTATGCTAAATAAGATGATCAGACTATATATGGGCAAGGGAGGTGTTGCAGCTGCAACATTTTCCCAAAATTCAAAAAATTTCGGGACCCTCCTTTTGCTTATATTAGTTTCATATGCTTCTTTGATTTGGCTTAATGATTCTTCACAAAGGTTTTTTCCTAATGCTTGAAACGATCCACTGCTTGTTTTTTATTTATCATTACCTTCGAAAACGTTCTCGAGTTTTTCAATCAGAAGATTTTTGTTGGCGCTCCCGCCGTTGCGGAAGAGTAATCAGCTTTACCTTCGTTATTTTTCTCCGATGCGTTTGTTTTAACCGGCTGGACTTTCGTTTTACATCGGAACGATTTGTTACTTCATTCTCTGCAATTGCGAATGGCAGATTGCTAAGTCTTCCGATCATTGCTTTGACTTTTCAGACCTCGCGTTGTTGTTTTCGCTACCCCTTAAGTCTCGGGCTTCCGCCGTTGCGGCTGCTGAAAGCATTATCCTTCTGGTGGTTTAGTCATTTTTTTTTCGATCAAGATTTTGCCCATCGCGGACTATGATATCCTTTATATCTCCGCCGTTGCGGCTCCCATTCTGCTATCGCTCCTATGTGTTATTTGACTCCCGGTTATCACCACGGATAGATTAGTGGTTTGGCCACCCGACGTTGCGGAAGGAATTATCTTTACGTCCTCCGATCCATAGTTTTCCGCCGTCCGATATTTCTTTTCCCTCCGCTTATGTTTGTACACACACACACACACACACACACACACACACACACACACATATATATATATATATATATATATATAGGTTCGTGTGGATTATTCTATCACTATTTCCAACTGTCGTGATCTGTCGCTCTTGTGTGCTGTCGTTCTCTCGAGCTCGCAAGGACCCCGTTGTCGGTACCCGCTTCCAGGTGGCTCAACTATGGAAGCTTGACCGCTCTTCTTCCCGTCATCCACGCAGCGTTTCCAGGTAGGCTCCTCGTTGCATTATCATGTTCCGTTTGAACTCTTGGTTGATTTGTTCTACGGTTGGGTTTTTCCCACAGCCGTTCTCCCTTGGCCCGTTAGTTACATGCCTATATATTGAGGATTTTGTAGTGTAACTGTCCGGGGGGGGCTTTGACCCACAAGGTAATTTTTCCCCACGGCCTTATATTATTCGACCCTGCGCTCAGTGAGTGGGGGTTTGGTGCAGACGGCCGTTACACTGTCTGCAGCAATCTACCCTGTGTGATGATGTTTTGATGGGGAAGGTTTTCATGGCCTTCCGGTGGTGTTTGGAGTGGTTTCCCCCCATTTTTTGTTTTCATGCTACCCGCGTCCTCAAACCACAGCTGTATTTCGCCGCACGGTTCCGTGTGGCCCGGTTCACAGCCGGTTTTGAACCCAGGCCGATGGAGGGGGATATATCACTGCATATAGTTATATCGACCTTAGATTGCATATGTGGTATTTTGTTGAGGCACACCGTCGACAGCTTGCATGAATCCCCCTGTCATTCCCCACAACGCGATGATCATGGCGCCCGCAGAAATCCGAAGTTTTCTTCATGTTAATGTAGATTTATTTCCCGCTCGAAATTTGTTGATAGAACTGTTTTGGTATTAGACTGCAGTGTTAGCTTGCATATATGTGCTTCATTTGACTAATTTTCTTCATGTTAAACATAGACAAAGTAACTGAACACTGCACATTGTGCCTCAATGTTTGCAACTTAGCTGTAAAGGGCCTAATGATGAAAATTGCATGTATAACAGGAAGATTCCGAACTCAAAATGTCGAAGAGACAAAAGAAGAATGCCCCTGTGGTCGAAGAGGACCCTGACGTGGAAGTTATTACCAAAACCAAATACATCTATGAAGACACCAAGTGTATATCTAGTGTAGAGCCCGAGTACCAATGGGGAGAGATATACAGGTTGATCACGCGCCGAGAGGTGCCTGATATGGGCTTGGAGGAGGAAGGCATTTACGCCAACATAGAGAGATCTTCACTGATGAAGATTGCCACGAGACCAGAGCTTTTCCCATGCTCTGAAGTGATTGGTTGGATTCTTCCTCGGGCAGATGTAACCACTATGATCCTGGAGAATGCGGACAAGCAAGGCTATGCTGCTTATAGCCCAGGATATGTAGCACAGGCCTACCACCTGCTAGAAGCACAAGTTTTTCTATCTAATGATTGGTTAAATAACATTAGAATGGACCTTGTTGAGACCCTTAAAATAATGTTGTTATCAGGAAAACATTTCAGAACCAGGCCTACAGGAGAGTATGACACAGCAAGCTTAAGGGCCCCATACAAGTTTATAGCTTTAATGCTTAACAGGATTTTTGGGAGAGCTCCTGGCAGGTTCTTCAAATTGGAATGGATGCAAATTATTTTTTATGATGCAACCCAGGGCACCATTTTCAACTGGGCCAACATAGTATCAAACAGTCTTTCAGCCTGCATGGCCTCAACTTTGGGAGGAGTGTCCCTAAAGAGGTCAGAATTTTATATGAGTTCCATACTCGTCGATTGTATATTGTGCAATCAACCTTTCCCTAGACTAAGGTGCATCTGGGACAGGGAGAGAATGCCTATTTATTCTGCATACAAGCCACTGTGGGCACACAAGTACCACAATAATTACCGAGAAGTCTGCGAACATTTCATCATGCCATTGTATACACTCATTTTCCTGAAGGAGTGTGATTGCATGTCAGAGGAGGCGTTGCAAGTAATTGAAGAATATGTAGATTACTATCTAACTGAGGATGGCCTCTACTTCAGAATGTTTGGAGGTTCAAGAGCACCCTCCCTGTTACCAAAATACACCACCGAATACATGATTCACAAGGAGGCAGTTAGGCAAGTCTTCCTGGATGGCATAGGAAGCTTTTTGTTCGAACATAAGAAGGCTGCCTATCCCCCTTTGCCCTTCAAGTTAGGAAGTTACAGGTTTACCAGAGTGAAGAGAGTGGATGAATTTGTAGAAGAGTTGGAAAGGTTTCATTTTGGTGAGATTCCCTTCCATAGAAATGACTCCCACAGTAAAGTAGCTGAACATTACAAAGAAAACAACGTACATTTTGAATACACCCACCATTGGGATAGAGAAGAATCCGTCTTCCGTAGTGTAGTGAACATAACAGCCTTGAGGAGAAGGTTCAAGAAGAAGATTACCACAAAAGGTGGAAAGGGAGCGGATGAACAAGTCAAAGCTGATGAAGAAGCAAGGAAATGAAATGAGGAAGCCCAAAGGCTGGCACAAGAAGCTGCAGGGTAGTTGCAGGGAGAAGAGGAAGAGAAAAGAAAAGCTGCGTAAGAGGCAACTAGAAAAGCAGAGGAAGATGCAAGGAATGAAGAAGAAGAAAAGAAGAAGAAGCTTGAAGAGGAGCTACAGAAGCAAGAAGCAGAGAGGCTAGAGTTGACACAAACAGAGACAGAACAGTCAGCCTCTGACACAGTTGGAAGATAGACCCAGGACATGGAGAACCTCAAGGTTCAGGACCCAGAAGTACCGACTGCTAGCACACCTGGACAGTCTGTGGTCCCTACACTGAAGCTGGTCCCCTTTGAACAGAAGAAAGGGGAAGAAATACCTGATTTTAACACTGTTTTCTATGACAAGGAGACAAAGAGGATAGTGAATAGAACAGAAAGGAAGGTTGAAACAGGAGGTCTTCCCGGGAAAATGATAACGGATACGCCAGTTGTATTTGGAACAAACCGAGATACAAGATTCACCATTAGAGCTGGATCTGCACTGATTCACGCTTCGGAAGATAATGTGGACAAGATTATGACAGACTTGGAGCAATCCAAGAAGTCCTCTGCTCAACTGAAAGACACATTGAGAAAGGAGAGAGAGGAAAGCAATAAGCTGAAGAGGAAATATGAGGACATGAAAAAAGAGATAAGGTCTTCAAAGGATGAACTGCAGCTCCTTCAAGTGGAGAGACAAGTTAGGGAAACCACACAGGAGTGTCTGGAGAGAGTACATCAAGAGTATCAAGAGCTTAGGGTGGAGAAGGAACAGCTGCTGGGAAGGATAGAAGGCTTAGAGTTGCAAAATACCACTTTGGAGGGAAGTGAGAAGCAAGCTCAAGAACAAGAGTTGAAGCTTCAAGAGCAGATATCTTCTTTAACAACTGCTCTAGAAGAAGCAAGAGAGCAACAGGTTGACCTCCAACCCTTCAAGGAGCATGTGCTGGCACAAAAGGCCAAGATGCTTCAGCTGCAAACTGCCATAGAAGAAGAGAGATGTAAAGTTTTGCAAATAGATGGTCAATTAGAGGAAATTCTAGAGACTTCCTCTTATTTTGTTGATAGATCTCAGGATGTCATGGAAGTCCTGACAGCAAGAATGACAAGGTTGGAAAATAATGAAGAAACTCCTGCAGAGCTGCCCTCAAAAGATCGACCGACCCTTCAGTAGGATTACGACTTGTTAGAGTTCACTATAAACACAGCAGAAGATTTCAAAAGGGCTGTTAGGAAGACAAAAGGAGCATGCTCAGAATTCTTCAGAAGGCTCCTGATTACATATAACCGATGCCAAGTAGAAGCCGAGCAGAGGCTAGAGGTTTTTCCAGACCACAACTCATTTGTGGAGATTTTACAGAAGAGGTATCAAGAGGAAGAAGAAAAAATACAGCACATTAAGGCCCTCGACCACCAGGTCTTAAGGAGTGAAGTAGATCATTCCGCCATCAGTGTGCAACTTTTGGAGGATCAAATTCGTTTGAGTGCGGCCAGAATTGAGGCCATCAAGAATCAAGCCGTGAAGTTGAAAATAAACATTCAATTTTTGGAACCTTGTGCATTTGAAGGCATCGCCTCTGAGGCTTTGGCGTGGAAGAAATTCCTAAATACTCAAGCTGGGCCCTCCTCGTGAATAATCATTCACTTTTGTAATATGTAACGATTTTATAAACATTTGAGGAAAGTTTTGGGAGGCGAAAAGTTGGGAAGCCCAAGGGTTATTTGTGGGCAACCCAACAGTCTCGTCTTTTTGTATAAATATAGAAGACTTAGAGGAAGAAGGGGCTTTTTCCCAGTTAGACATGTAAAGAGATATTGTAAGAAGAACTACTTTTTTTTGCAATAAAGAATTATTGTTTGCCTGTCGGAGAAAGTTTGGTGGGACGCTCAAATGCTATGCTATGGATTGGTGAAAGATGAACTATTTTGTTTTTCCAGTTTTGTCCATTAACTGTGAGATCGTTCTAACTCTTAGAGCCTATGTTCTTGTTAAATGATTTCTGGTTTATTCTGTGAAATTACCACCATGAGTAATGTATGCTGTTCATAAACAATTGGCTATCTGATTGTTTAAATATCTTTAATCGTTCATGTGTTGTAGGAAGGAATATCAGCTATCTGTATTTTCTCTTTATAATGCATGTACAATACACATTACTCATAAATAAGTTACAATTTGGTTCCCCGGGGATAGATAGATAGGTAGATAGATAGATAGTTAGTTTTACTCTCTTGTTGCGTATGTGATTTAGATGCTTGTGAGTTCTAAGACGAGAGGTAAGAACCTGCGCATTACATTGTGACTACTCCCTGCATCCTTATCACCCTGCATTGTTAATTAGGCACATGCATATCATACATTAACTCAAAATTACAAAAACATACAAGGTAGACCGGGCCACAACCGGTAAAACCTTTGTTTTGTTACTTGACCTACGGTAGCCGGACCGCAAACCGGACAGATTCCCTACACCAAACAGTCACGGGCTAGTTGGGAACATTGACTGGGGAGAATCCCTTGCTGTTGTTGCCTGCGAATTTCCAGGCCTCAACAGTTTCTGGCGCTAGAAGGAGGGCCGCCAGTGCATGGCTGGCCGTGAAAACTTATTTTCCCAAGATTACCCCACCAGCAGATATTTTAACCTGACCCAAGTACTTACAGGTTTTGGTTCTACCTTTGAAGCAAGTAAGCCTGGTTTCACCTTACGTTGCTCTTTGCTCAGACTCCTGTTCTTTTACCTGTGCTCATGGCTGGTATAAATGTGAATCAGCCCAACCCACAGCCGGCTTGGAGAGCTAGATCACCTTTAAACCTAACACCTCCACTGCATAACCTACCTCAAGCTTTTGAAAAACAGTTGCCTAAGTTCGATCCCGATGAGAAGATTGTTGTAGAAGACCACTTACAAAGTTTCTATTTAGCGATAGAAGGGTTAAGGGCTGGGGAGTACGAGGATGTGGTCTGTAGATTGTTTCCCTATACCCTTAAAGGAGCAGCAGCATCCTGGTATTTCGGTTTTCCTGCAAACTCTATTCCCGATTGGGACACCTTCGAAAGGACTTTCAGAAGTAAATACTCAGCCCAAAAGACACATGCCTCACTAATGAAAGGCCTTGGTTTGTTAAAAAAAGAGAAGGATGAGAAGGTGCATCATTTTACTCAAAGGTTTTCAACATATTTAAAGAACTTTTCTGAAACTGACAAACCCTCAGGCAAGGTCCTAATTGAATATTATACCTCGTCCCTAGGACCTGAGCTGGCCATGTTTGCCAAAATGAAAGCTAGACCTACGTTGGTAGAGACTTATGAAGAAGCAGAAAGGGTAGAGGCTGAAAAAGAAAGTATAGAGGACTATTTCGATCCATCTGAAGAAAAATCTACCAGGAGGAGAGCCTTATTGCTGTCTAAACCTAAAGAGGAACAATCACATGATTTTCAGGGAATACTGAAAATAATTCAGAAACTATCCAACCGAATAATAGATCTGAAGAAAGAAAGGGAAGTTCAGAAAACTTACAAACCCTACTACCAAAAAAGAGAGGATAGCAACCAATTGAAAATCCCTCCACCAAATTCAACATCAATGAATATAACAGAGGTAGCGGGGGATAATTTCTGCACTTCTCACCAACAACCTCATTCTGAAAAGAATTGTCCTCAATGATTAAATTCAATGACATTGGTGATGAATAAGCTGCTGTACTCTAATTTGACTAAAGACAGTGGTAAAGAAGAAGAGAAAAACCAGACCATAGAGAAACAAGATAATGATACCATGTTCTTATGGGATGGTGTCTCACTTTTCAACACAGAAGAGAACACGCTCAAATCTGAATACACACCAACAGCAAAAAAAGATACAGACCCGACAATTAAAGACAATGCAATAATTTCGAAGATTAAAAAATTGCAGGAGAATGTCAAGAGACAGGTAGATGTGAATGTTGAAGATAAAACACCTAAAGTCACTACTCTCAACCAGGAAGCAGAGCCAATCAATGAGCCTGTCAAACCTGTAGAAGGTGTTGATGAAGGAGACACTAAAGAAATTAAGGAGATTAAAGAGGATATACCCACTCAAAACCAACCAGGAGAAGAAGACATAGAGCCAGGTTGGGAAGAAAAAGCTAAAACCGCGCCTTTTCTTTTGACCCTAGAAATGCTGAATCATAATGTGCATAATTGCTTGGTAGATTTTGGATCATCGGTGAATGTTATGCCACTTGAGGTTTGCAAAAGGATTAATGGACAGCCAAAATCCACAGCCTGGGAAGTAGTGCAATTAGATAGCACAAGTGTCAAAGTAGTGGGAGAAATGAAAAATGTTCTCATTCATTTTTCTGCAAATAACATGATATGTCAATTTATTGACATTATGGTGGCTAACATACCAGATGGGTATGGGATTATTCTGAACCGAGATTGGTCTGCCAGATTAAAGGGTTATTTTGCTTCAGATTGGTCTCATTTATGGTTACCTCTCAAGGGTACCCCTAATCGGATCAAAATTTTGAGGGAACCTTACATGAAGCATACTGTTACTAAGCTGGGAGAAGGTAATGAATTTGCTAATTCTGTCCTGGGAAATTATCTAAACGAGCTTAAGCTAAGACATCATACCTCAAAAAAGGCAAGTTCTATGATTAACAATCAGCCTAAGCTCCTTCAATTTCCTCAGGCTGATAAAGATGACTGTAGACTAGTAGACATGGGTTCGATTTCAAAAATGGTACACTTAGACCATGGATAGATTTTGGCTTACACTACAGCCTAGCCCTCTAACTCGTTGGATTAAAGATTTTTAAGGGTGGGCACACATTTTTTTTTCTCTTTTGCTTTGTACATAAATAAATTGATGTGTTTCTTTAATGCTTTGATGCTGTTTTCTTTTGATTTATTGCTTTGCTGTTGTTTTTCTTTTAGTTTAATGCTTTGTTACTAGTTCTTTTTATTTTGAATAAAGAGGCAAACTTTTGGTTGCAATCAAAACATCAGGGTTCTTAATTAACTGAAATCTTGAGCAAAAGACTATGCTTTGAAACATATAATGTCTTTCAGTAGCAGTGTTCCTAACTGGCCATGTATTCATTGAAGTTCTACTTAACCCCTGTAAATAACTCAGAATTTAGAGGTCTGGAATACTATTTCGAGGCTCCATCCATTTCACAACTAAAATGTCCAAGGAAGTGATAGCAAAGGACCCATGGAAAGGAAGCAAGGTAAACAGTATATCATATATAAATGATCCCATGCCATGATTTCAGAAAAGATAAAAGCTATCAAGAGTCAAAACTCCTTCCAAAAAAAAAAAAAAAACGGACATATCAAAGCAAAGTATCAAAAAGCATGAATTTCAAATTGCCAAAAGTTCCTCTCCATCCGTGAGATGAAAAGTAAATTCTTCTCTCACACAAAAGGACACTATGGATAGAGGAGCCTGAATAAAATTCAGAAAGAAAGGCAGATGGAGGACTCAAAAGAACTAAAGTTCAAATGGCACAAAAGTGCAGTTGGCATGGGAATGAGGAACAAAAGGATAATGCTGTTTACTATCTGTTACAATCCTATGGTGTCAAAGCTAGAAACTACCTAAGGACGGGTAAAATAATCTCACTTATTAGGCCTCAAAAGAGTTATGCAAACTTGCAAATATTTCTGATGTTACCTTTTCCCAATGAATGAACTGCTTCTCGATGATTTAAATGTATGGGTTGGCCAGATTAGGAATACCAACATCTAGAAGATTTCAATTTTGAGCTAGACAGTCTTTTACCGGGGAGGAGTTAAGTCAGAAATCTGGGGTTCACCAAGTAGTCGCCAATTGTTGCAGCTACAACATTTTCCCAAAATTCAAAAAATTTTGGGACCCTCCTTTTGCTTATATTAGTTTGATTTGCTTCTTTGATTTGGCTTAATGATTCTTCACAAAGGTTTTTTCCGAATGCTTGAAACGATCCACTGCTTGTTTTTTATTTATCATTACCTTCGAAAGCGTTCTCGAGTTTTTCAATCAGAATATTTTTGTTGGCGCTCCCGTTGTTGTGGAAGAGTAATCAGCTTTACCTTCGTTATTTTTCTCCGATGCATTTGTTTTAACCGGCTGGTCTTTCATTTTACATCAGAACAATTTCTTACTTCATTCTCCGCAGTTGCGGATGGCAGATTGCTAAGTCTTTCGATCATCGCTTTGACTTTTTAGACCTCGCGTTGTTGTTTTCGCTGCCCCTTAAGTCTCGGGCTTCCGCCGTTGCGGCTGCTGAAAGCATTATCCTTCTGGTCGTTTAGTCGTTTTTTTTCCGATCAAGATTTTGCCCATCGCAGACTGTGATATCATTTATATCTCTGCCATTGCGGCTCCCGTTCCGCTATCGCTCCGATGTTTTAAAGCTCCGACGCGTTATTTGACTCCCAGTTATCCCCGCGGATAGATTAGTGGTTTGGCCACCCGACGTTGCGGAAGGAATTATCTTTATGTCCTCCGATCCATAGTTTTCCGCCGTCTGATATTTTTTCGCCCTCCGCTTATGTTTGTACACATATATATATATGGGGTTGTGTTGATTATTCTATCACTATTTCCAACTGTCGTGATCTGTCGCTCTTGTGTGCTATCGTTCTCTCGAGCTCCCAAGGACCCCGTTGTCGGTACCCGCGTCCAGGTGGCTCAACTGTGGAAGCTTGACCGCCCTTCTTCCCTCCATCCACGCAGCGTTTCCAGGTAGGCTCCTCATTGCATTATCACGTTCCGTTCGAACTCTTGGTTGATTTGTTCTACAGTTGGGTTTTTCCCACGGCTGTTTTCCCTTGGCCCGTTAGTTACATGCCTATATATTGAGGATTTTGTAGCGTAACTGTCCGTGGGGGGGGGGTGTTTTGACCCACAGGGTAGTTTTTTCCCACGGCCTTATATTATGCGACCCTGCGCTCTGTGAGTGGGGATTTGGTGCAGACGGTCGTTACACTGTCTGCACCAATTTGCCCTATGTGATAATTTTTTGATCAGGAAGGTTTTCATGGCCTTCCGGTGGTGTTTGGAGTGGTTTCCCCCCCTTTTTTGTTTTCATCCTACCCGCATCCTCAAACCATAGCTGTATTTCACCGCGCGGTTCCGCGCGACCCGGTTCACGGCCGGTTTTGAACCCAGGCCGGTGGAGGGGGATATATCACTGCATATAGTTATATCGACCTTAGATTGCATAGGTGGTATTTTGTTGAGGCACACCATTGACAGCTTGCATGAATCCCCCTTTCATTCCCCACAGCGCGATGATCATGGCGCCCGCAGAAAGTCGAAGTTTTCTTCATGTTAATGTAGATTTATTTCCCACTCGAAATTTGTTGATAGAACTGTTTTGGTATTAGACTGCAGTGTTAGCTTGCATATATGTGCTTCATTTGACTAATTTTCGTCATGTTAAACATAGACAAAGTAACTGAACACTGCACATTGTGCCTCAATGTTTGCAACTTAGCCGTAAAGGGCCTAATGATGAAAATTGCATGTATAACAGGAAGATTCCGAACTCAAAAATGTCGAAGAGACAAAAGAAGAAGGCCCCTGTGGTCGAAGAGGACCCTGACGTGGAATTTATTACCAAAACCGAATACATCTATGAAGACACCAAGTGTATATCTAGTGTAGAGCCCGAGTACCAATGGGGAGAGATATACAGGTTGATCACGCGTCGAGAGGTGCCTGATATGAGCTTGGAGGAGGAAGGCATTTACGCCAACATAGAGAGATCTTCACTGATGAATATTGCCACGAGACCAGAACTTTTCCCATGCTCTGAAGTGATTGGTTGGATTCTGCCCCGGGCAGATGTAACCACTATGATCCTGGAGAATGCGGGCAAGCAAGGCTATGCTGCTTATAGCCCAGGATATGTAGCACTGGCCTACCACCTGCCAGAAGCACAAGTTTTTGTGTCTGACGATTGGTTAAATAACATTAGAATGGACCTTGTTGAGACCCTTAAAAGAATGATGTTATCAGGAAAACATTTCAGAACCAGGCCTAGAGGAGAGTATGACACAGCAAGCTTAAGGGCCCCGTACAGGTTCATAGCTTTAATGCTTAACAGGATTTTTGGGAGAGCTCATGGCAGGTTCTTCAAATTGGAATGGATGCTAATTATTTTTTATGTTGCAACCCAGGGGACCATTTTCAACTGGGCCAACATAGTATCAAACAGTCTTTCAGCCTGCATGGCCTCAGCTTTGGGAGGAGTGTCCCAAAAGAGGTCAGAATTTTATATGAGTTCCATACTCGTCGATTGTATATTGTGCAATCAACCTTTCCCTAGACTAAGGTGCATCTGGGACAGGGAGAGAATGCCTATTTATTCTGCATACAAGCCACTGTGGGCACACAAGTACCACAATCATTACCAGGAAGTCTGCGAACATTTCATCATGCCATTGTATATGCTCATTTTCCTGAAGGAGTGTGATTGCATGTCAGAGGAGGCGTTGCAAGTAATTGAAGAATATGTAGATTACTATCCGACTAAGGATGGCCTCTACTTCAGAATGTTTGGAGGTTCAAGAGCACCCTCCCTGCTGCCCAAATATGCCACCGACTACATTAGTCACAAGGAGGCAGTTAGGCAAGTATTCCTGGATGGCATAGGAAACTTTTTGTTCGAACATAAGAAGGTTGCCTATCCCCCTTTTCCTTTCAAGTTAGGAAGTTACAGGTTTACCAGAGTGAAGAGAGTGGATGATTTTGTAGAAGAGTTGGAAAGGTTTCATTTTGGTGAGATGCCCTTCCATAGAAATGACTCCCATAGTAAAGTAGTTGAACATTGCAAAGAAAACAACGTACATTTTGAATACATCCACCATTGGGATGGAGAAGAATCCGTCTTCCGTAGTGCAGTGAACATAACAGCCTTGAGGAGAAGGTTCAAGAAGAAAATTACCACAAAAGGTGGGAAGGGAGCGAATGAACAAGCCAAAGCTGATGAAGAAGCAAGGAAACGAAATGAGGAAGCCCAAAGGCTAGCACAAGAAGCTGCAGGGTGGTTGCAGGGAGAAGAGGAAGAGAAAAGAAAAGCTGCGCAAGAGGCAGCTAGAAAAGTAGAGGAAGATGCAAGGAATGAAGAAGAAGAAAAGAAGAAGAAGCTTGATGAGGAGCTACAGAAGCAAGAAGCAGAGAGGCTAGAGCTGACGCAAACAGAGACAGAATAGTCAGCCTCTGACACAGCTGGAGGGCAGACCCAGGACATGGAGAACCCCGAGGTTCGGGACCCAGAAGTACAGACTACTAACACACCTAGACAGTCTGTTGTCCCTACACTGAAGCTGGTCCCCTTTGAACAGAGAAAGGGGCAGAAATACCTTATTTTAACACTGTTTTCTATGACAAGGAGACAAAGAGGATAGTGAAGAGAACGGAAAGGAAGGTTGAAACAGGAGGTCTTCCCGGGAAAATGATAACGGATACGCCCGTTGTATTTGGAATAGACCGAGATCCAAGATTCACCATTAGAGCCGGAGCTGCACTGATTCACGCTTCGGAAGATAATGTGGACAAGATTATGACAGACTTGGAGCAATCCAAGAAGTCCTCTGCTCAACTGAAAGACACATTGAGAAAGGAGAGAGAGGAAAGCAATAAGCTGAATAGGAAATATGAGGACATGAAAAAAGAGATAAGGTCTTCAAAGGATGAACTGCAGCTCCTCCAAGTGGAGAGACAAGTTAGGGAAACCACACAGGAGTGTCTGGAGAGAGTGCAGCAAGAGTATCAAGAGATTAGGGTGGAGAAGGGACAGTTGCTGGGAAGGATAGAAGGCTTAGAGCTGCAAAAGACCACTTTGGAGGCAAGTGAGAAGCAAGCTCAAGAACAAGAGTTGAAGCTTCAAGAGTAGATATCTTCTTTAACAACTGCTCTAGAAGAAGCAAGAGAGCAGCAGGTTGACCTCCAACCCTTCAAGGAGCATGTGCTGGCACAAAAGGCCAAGATGCTTCAGCTGCAAACTTCCATAGAAGAAGAGAGATGTAAAGTTTTGCAAATAGATGGTCGATTAGAGGAAATTCTAGAGACTTCCTCTTATTTTGTTGATAGATCTCAGGACATCATGGAAGTCCTGACAGCAAGAATGACAAGGTTGGAAAATAATGAAGAAACTCCTCCAGAGCTGCCCTCAAAAGATCGACCGGCCCTTCAGTAGGATTACGACTTGTTAGAGTTCGCTATAAACATAGCAGAAGATTTCAAAAGGGCTGTTAGGAAGACAAAAGGAGCATGCTCAGAATTCTTCAGAAGGCTCCTGATTACATATAACCGGTGCCAAGTAGAAGCCGAGCAGAGGCTAGAGGTTTTTCTAGACCACAACTCATTTGTGGAGATTTTACAGAAGAGGTATCAAGAGGAAGAAGAAAAAATATAGCACATTAAGGCCCTCGACCACCAGGTCTTAAGGAGTGAAGTAGATCATTCCGCCATCAGTGTGCAGCTTTTGGAGGATCAACTTCATTTGAGTGCGGCCAGAATTGAGGCCATCAAGAATCAAGCCACGAAGTTCGAAATAAACATTCAATTTTTGGAACCTTGTGTGTTTGAAGGCATCACCTCTGAAGCTTTGGCGTCGAAGAAATTCCTAAATACTTAAGTCGGGCCCTCCTCGTGAATAATCATTCACTTTTGTAATATGTAACGATTTTATAAACATTTGAGGAAAGTTTTGGGAGGCGAAAAGTTGGGAAGCCCAAGGGTTATTTGTGGGCAACCCAACAGTCTCGTCTTTTTGTATAAATATAGAAGACTTAGAGGAAGAAGGGGCTTTTTCCCAGTTAGACATGTAAAGAGATATTGTAAGAAGAACTACTTTTTTTTGCAATAAAGAATTATTGTTTGCTTGTTGGAGAAAGTTTGGTGGGACGCTCAAATGCTATGCTATGGATTGGTGAAAGATGAACTATTTCGTTTTTCCAGTTTTGTCCCTTAACTGTGAGATCGTTCGAACTCTTAGAGCCTATGTTCTTGTTGAATGATTTCTGGTTTATTCTGTGAAATTACCACCATGAGTAATGTATGTTGTTCATAAACAATTGGCTATCTGATTGTCTAAATATCTTTAATCGTTCATGTGTTGTAGGAAGGAATATCAACTATCTGTATTTTCTCTTTATAATGCATGTACAATACACATTACTCATAAATAAGTTACAATTTGGCTCCCCGGGGATAGATAGATAGGTAGATAGATAGATAGTTAGTTTTACTCTCTTGCTGCATATGTGATTTAGATGCTTGTGAGTTCTAAGACGAGAGGTAAGAACCTGCGCATCACATTGTGACTATTCCCTGCATCCTTATCACCCTGCATTGTTAATTAGGCACGTGCATATCATACATTAAGTCAAAATTACAAAAACATACACGGTGGACCGGGCCGCAACCGGTAAAACCTTTGTTTTGTTACTTGACCTACTGTAGCCGGACCGCAAACCGGATGGATTCCCTACACCAAACAGTCACGGGGTAGTTGGAAATGTTGACTGGGGAGAATCCCTTGCTGTTGTTGCCTGCGAATTTCCAGGCCTCAACAGGAGGATTATATAATCCTAACAGTTTCCACCCATTCTCCCCTTCTACTTTTTAGGGAAAAAATATTATTTTGAATTCTGTGTTGAATGATTGAGTGCTGGAAAAAATTAGTATTTCTTTCTCCATCCTTTAGCCATTGATTTCAGGATCTCTGTCACCATAGGGTTTCCTCTTTATTTTCCCTTTCCTATAACCTCGAACAAAGGCTCAATTCCTCCATTCTTAAGTCTAGGGAGTATCCCTCATTCATCCTGATAGCCTAGACCTCCTGTAGGAGACCCTCTAGCATATTTTTATCGGCAAAAATATCACCAATTTCTTTCTTATTCCACTTTTTAATCTTGATTTTCAGGCCCTTCAACTTTTGCTAAATTTTGTACATGATAGGTCCCTCTCCTTCACTCGACTCTTCCCACCACTTCCTGATTTTCTCGTCACAGATCGGGTGCTCCAACCAAAACTATTCAAACCTGAATAGTTTTTGAATTGAGATCCCAGACCACTCCACATTAGTTCAATTGGCCAATGATCTAAACCCATACCTGGGAGCATTGTACAATGGATCTCACTCCCAAGATATATGATAGATTCAGTAACCAGAAAATGGTCCAATTTGGACTCTATATGTATGTCCCCCGTTCTTATATTGTTCCAAGTGAACCATCCCTCGCAGGAATGATATCCACGAGACCTAATTCGTTAATGGTTTCTCTGAAATTTTCGCACTCCTCCTCTAGCTTGCTCCTTCCCCCCCTTTTTTTCCTCTAAGGAGCTGATGAGTTTAAAATATCCTCTCGTCACCTAGTGGTCATTGGCCATACCTTCCCTAAGTCTTTAGAGATATTGGAGGAAATATCGTGTGTTCCCTGCATTATGGGGTCCATAAACATTCTCTACAACCACTATAGCTGAAAAACCCTAAAAAAATGAATTCTACAGATAGGGTATGTCGAGTCCCTTAGAAACCTCCTAGACTTACTTGGGTAGAATCCCATAGTATTCCTAAGCCTCTCACATACCCTCTTGCATCTAACCCCATACCTTCACTTTTATTCCATAATTTATTACTCAAGTCTTGGATCTGAGTCGCCTGACACTATATCTCTTGCAGAAAGACAATGGTCGGATTTGTCTTCTTGATCTTTTTGCTAAGTATCTTAATTTTTTGTGGGTTGTTTAGGCCCCATATATTCCAGGACAAGATATTCATTAGGGAACTTATAGACCTAGCGCAACTTTAATGGTAGGGTACTAACCTGACTCTACCAAACACTTACCTTCTTTCGAAACCCTTTGCTTGTTTGTCTTCCTTCTCATATTCTTAGATGTCTCTTCGAATTTTCATTTCGTTTCCTTGTAAGACCCTTAGCTTATCCCAAGTTGGTTGGATGAACAAGCTTTGAGGATAGCCGCTTTTAACAGGGTCACTTGGTCCTGCGGGACATAACCATTAGAGGAAATTTGGGGTCTAAAATGGGCCTTATAAGAAAACGAGCCAACAATAAATTCTTGTGAGTTGGAATTCAAGAACCAATAGAATTTCATTAAAATGAGTCAACCATAATGGTTGACTTGACATATTTGTCATAAAAGAAAACTATTTTTTTGTTTGTATTTTCAACATATCTCCCTATGTTTTTACTCAAACTTTGAGCGGGATGGTGCATTGGATGCAGATTTAACAACGAGTACCCACGCTGCATACTTTCTATGGACCCTACTACCCCCAAAACAAGAAATGCCTAAAAAAACGTGATGATCATCACGTTTTTCAGGTGTTTCTTATTTTTGGGGTAGCGGGGTCCGTAGAAAGTATGCAGTGTGGGTACTTGTTGGATGCAGAATTAAATTCTGCATCCAACAAGCCATCTTCGCTCGAAATTTAGGTAAAACACACAAGGAGATATGTTGAAAATACAAACAAAAATGTAGTTTTTTCATTTAATCCTCCAAAATTAATAAATATTATTTTATTATTTTCCTTAGGAGGTCCATTTTAGACCTCAAATTTCCTCTAATGCATTCTCTTTATCCAGACATGCATATTCTATTCCCTCTAGATCTAATTCACCTATGTCCATATCCTCAGCTTCGTCACCTGTTTCGGGTTCTACCCCTTCTTGCATAGTAGCTTCCCAAATTTCCTCCCCCATTTGAGAAGTAGGTTCGGTGTTTTTTTATAGAGATGAGGAACCTTGCTTGTCCATCGGTAGATTATCCAAGGTTTCTTCCTCACAGTCCTCCAGAGCCCCGGACTTGTTCTAGACAACTATCTTCTTGTGCACCTCCTGGTTATCTTGCTTTCTGCTTCCTCTTTTCGAGATGGGAATTTTGCAAAACCTTGCTCCTTCTGCTCCTCGTCCTTCCTCGGATTTGTCTTCGAATTGTTCATGGGGAAGTCCCTAAATAAATGACTGTATCCATGACATCTGTGACACCGAAATGGGATATGTTCATAATCTAGGGTTTGCACCCAATATTCATCTTCCCATGACGTTCTGATAGCCTATGGTAAGTCTTTGGTTAGAACCATATAAACGCATATCCTCGCATAGGCCGTATACCACTGCACCCGTGTTTGTTCTAAGGTTTTGATAAATTTACCCATACAATTCCCCAAGTCCTCCAAAAATTTTGAGTCCTAGTATTCACTTGGAAGATAAGACAACCTAATCCAAACTAGTGCAACTTTCATATCTTCCTTTTCTGGGAAAACCTTCTCCTTCCAAGGTCTCAAGAAAAGGCTGTCAAGTACTGAGAAATATGCCCCCCCCCATCCATAACTTTGTTGCTATCTTCCAGGATAATAAAGGAGATAGTGAAGAACCCTTTGGATCCCAACTTGAGATCATAGTGCCCCTTGGGTTTCAAGGTCAAATTGATCTACCAGACTAGGGCCTTTTTCGAGGGTTGCATACCCACAAATTTTCCTATCGGCGCATGATCTAGCATGTACTGGATCCGTTCTCTTATCTTCGAAGATATGATTGCCATGGGTAGAATCAGGGCCTCTTTTGGAATGCACTACCATGTTTTCCTTATCCTCGAACCCTTTTTATGGTTCTCGGCATGATCCAGATCTATCAGGGATCTCCCCGATCTTCAATCTTGTTGAATTTGAGGTAGGGGAGGCTATCCCACCTCCCCCCTTTCCTTACGCCATTCTTTAGGTCGCCTGCCTCCAAAAAAAACCCGACTAGCCCTTCACCCTCTATACTTGTTCATCGTCTCCGGCTCCTCCCCAACAATTTCGCGACATGTCCTTTCTCGTGTATTGCTTTGGGTCATTGATGGGATTAAATTTTGATGTTTTCTACTAACCTTATTGACCCTTTTGTTGACCATTTATCTATCGCTTGTTTCCTTCCCACATTTTTTACCTTACATTGGTTTTAGCATACCACGCGCTGATGTTTAAATGGTAATATGACTTAGTTGGGTAAATTTTGAGCCCTATCTTGATCACTTTGTTAGTGTTCATCCCACTTAATTTTTAGTTATTTTTCTTATTTTTCGAGAAATTTCTTGAGTAATAAACCCACAAGCTACTTAGATGTGGATTGGATTAGCATATATATGTTCTTATTGGTTGTTTTTTTTAATGCTCAAAATGTAATTCAAGCACAATACTTGATATAACACACTTGTAGGGATCTCAAGAAGAAAAAGTGGGAATAGAAACCGAAAAATGTCAAGCAAAAAATGGATACCTAGGATATCTAATGAAAATAGGGGTTTTCAAAGGCATATGAGTTCTACCATTTCATTCCTGCTTCACATCCAACAACTTTATTGACTCATTCTAATAACACCAGCCAGCTGTGGCATGAGAGGTTTGTGCATCTCAGTTTCAAATATCTCCAGCAACTTCACAATGACAAAATGGTTGAGGGATTCACACTCATCTAAACATCACATGGAGTATGTCCTCGTTGCTTTGTAGGTAAGCATCCAGAGAAGGGGTATGAAGTTGGGAAGGAAACTAGAGCTGCCTCTACACTTGATCTGATACATAGTGATGTTTCAAGACCAATTCCTACAACATCAATCAATGGTTCCAGGTATTTCCTTACTTTTATTGATGATTGTTCAAGGTTCTACTGGGTACATTTTATGAAACATAAATCAAAGGTATTCAATTTTTTTTAAGTTCTTAAAGCCTTGAACAAAAATAGTTTCAGAAACAAGATCAAGTCCATTAGATCATATAATGGAGGTGAATACCTTAAATGATATTTTCAGCACTATTGTGAATCGGAGGGGATTCGAATGGAACACTCAGCTCCATACACACCACAACGGAATGTTGTGGCTAAGAGGAAAAATAGATCATTGAAGGAGATGGAAACATGTCTTCTCCAAGCCAAGAATCTTCCTCCTTCTCTTTGGGCTAAAGCTGTAAAATGTGCTCCATACATATATAATAGAGTGTCTCGCAATTCAGTGATTGGGGCCACTCCTTTTGAAGCACTACATGGGAATAAGCCTGATGTCTCTCACTTGATATTCTTTGGTTCCAAATCTTGGGCCAAAATTATGATAGATAAGAAAAAGGCCTTCCAAGCCCAGAGTGGCGAATGCATACTGCTGGGATATGCTGAGGATGCAAAAGCATATAAATTGATGGAGCTTGCAACTAAAAAGTGCTTCATATAGCGCAGTTTTCAGTTTGAATAAGATCACTTGCTTGATCCACCACAATCTAAAGCAAAAGGAGGTATAAACTCTCTTCCATTTCCTTTTGATGATGATATCTTGTCTTATATTTCATATTCATATGAAGAAGAACAAGATCAACATGATATTGATATTTAGATTGAACCTCATGAGAATCTAGATCTGAATCCATCTGCCATTCCAAATCAGTGGCCGAAGCCTAAATGGGCCCAAAATCTCATTGAAGTAGTTGCGGATGGTGCTGGGAATCCATAGGTCAGAAGGAGAACATGGTCCCAGTATCAGAATGAACATATTCCACTCTCCCACACATCTTCGCTATCTACACAGTGGTGCAACAAACTTCCAGGGAAATGATACTTGATGCTAGCAAATGATCAACCTTTTGGCCCACTGAAGAACAAAATTGATCATTCCATTCCTCCTCTCGTAAGAAGAAACACAAAGAACATTCATCATATCAAAAGAAAATTGAGAGGTTCACATGCACAGTTTCAGGATGCTGCTGCACAGAAGAGCCTAGATAATTCATAGAGATGCAAATTGCAGCAAAAGTTTTACAAGTTATTACCCAAAGAGGAAACTTTTCTCTTAGGAAACTTTTCTCTTAAGTATAGCTTGTTTTTTCTTGATTCACTGCTTATTTTTAGGGGGGGTTCCCATGAGATTTTCCCCATTTTCCTTCGTTTATTAAGTAGTTTTTATTTTTCATTAGATTGCATGGGTGATTTTTGGCTTAGTTTCCAGGGCCCAAAGTTGTCCAAGTTAGGATTAACGGGGTGTGTTGGGATTATAGAATCCTCCATTGTCCATATATAGTCTATTTGATCATCTTGCCTAGCTTAGGAGTCCTTTGCTTGAGTTTAGTGTCAATATGATATTGGTGCCACTGGTGCCATTGGTGCTACTGGTTCCATTGGTGCCACCGGTGCCAATCCCTACAGTTTAGGAGCCACTCTGAGTGTCACCAGTAGCCTCCATTAGTTGGTAAGTAGTTATGCTGAGTCAAACTCTAGTTACAATCAATTATATCACTTTCAGTTAGTCTAGCGTAAGCTTTGCATGATTTAAGGGAGAGTGGTGCCTTTTTCCACTCACCCGAGTTGTTAATTGATTGTAGATTGATTTAAACGTCATGAGTTAGACTAGTGACTCCCATGAAGTGATTTAGACACACTGAGTTAGCCAGTCACTCAGGTTTAATTGGTAGATTCGAATCGTATCCACACGATTCAAATTCTTCTTATTGTAACACCATTGTATTATTGTTGGATTGAACAGAGATTAATGTTGTAATTAAATGATCAATTCTTATCGTATTTGTCGTGTTCAGTGTACATTGTTTTTTACATTGCACTGCATAATTCTACTTCTCAATTGCTCTCATTTTTCTATAGATTAATGGTTCACAATCTTAACAACTGGAAAGCAAAGGCCTGAAGAAGTAAGATTATTTATATGCATTCCTATACCTATCATCTCACTACTTTGTTCAAGTATAATCAAACCTCTAGAGTATCCATTCAATTAACAGGATTACCAATAGAATTATGCTTCCATATTTAAGCACAAAAAGAATAGAGGCTAAAAAGTATAAATAAAACTAATCAATGAGCTGATACTTACAACTATGAGAACTTGTCCTTGAAAAGTCAAAGACAGAAGGCTCTATGCTCCCTTTCAACTCTATGTAAATGGCCACGGGATCCTAAAAAAGATGAAGAAACTCCTCCATACAAACTGCTACAAGATCATCGGAAACTTGAAAGAATCTTTCAATAGATCCTTTATCTTCATGTTTCAGCTTATTGGATGATCTATGAGAATTCTCATCTTTAACTACTCCATTAATGATGCCAAAATATTCCTTCTGCACTTCTAAACATGAAACAGGAAAAGGCTGCAAATTGCCTTCATTTCTTTTGAGATATCGAATTAAAATATGAACTTGATTAGAAATTTCAATGATTTCTTCAAATTCTTCATTATAACAGTCATATACTAGTTTGTTTCTATGAGCTCGAGTGCATGCTAATGTAGAAATATGCTCTTGGGAATCAAACTCTGCTTCTATATCATTACTATCATGTACAAGATTTGATTTTCTGTGGATTGCTTCAGAAAACTACTCTTCTAAATTATTCTCATATTCATCAAATATGGGATAATTTGAAAATTTGTCTGAATAATCCTATACATTGTTGACTTGAAAAGTAATTTCAATATTTCCATTATCAAAAATATCATGAAAACCCTCGTGTTGTTTCTCAGAAATTTCTAAAGGAATCTGCATTTCTTTATTATAAATGAGTTGATCATCATCAACTCTGGGAACAATAATTTCATTACCTTCAAGAGGGAGAAAAATCCTATATCCAGCAGAATATTCAATCGAATTAAAAACGTACAGGAGGAGAAAAATGTCTTTTCTTGGAATTATTCATAAATATGATCAATACTTCCACCTTCTTCAATTGTTTCTTGAAAATCATCTCGGTGCTCATAAATATTCCCTTCACTACCTTCTAACATCTCTTCATCAATTTTAACAACAAAAACAACATGCTCAAATATAGGCTCACTAACCTCATCAAAAATTTTATCAGCATCCTACGTAGAAGGAAATACTATGAATTGGTTTGGTAACTCGACATTATTTTCTTCACTACCTTCCCAAAACTTTGACTCGTAGTTGTCATCGATTGGATAACTGCTGCAAAATTCTAAGTATGTGGAAATAGAAACCTGCTCCTTGTCATCTTCATACTCATCACATACAAACTGATTATTGAAATTTTATGAATCTTGACATTCAAAATTCTTCATTTCGTAGGGATCTTCAAAGAAAATATGCATTTGAACAACTTTATCTTCATGAGAATTTCTAACAATAATTTCGTCATCACAACAATGGTTAGAAACATCAAATGGATCTACATCCATGTTATCAACGATTTTATCATCAACAACATCCTAAAAATCCTCTTCTTGAAAAGAATAATGAGAGAGATTTTCATTTATAATCGACTCCTTATCAGTAAAGAATTTGCTATAGAATTCTGTATAAGTGAATCGAATTCCTCACAGCAATTTAAAAAATAAATTCAGCTGGAAATTACCTTTTACAATGCTCATTAAACATTGCATGAAACTCTTTCAAGGAATGTATGCTAAAGAGAGGAAGGGATCAGAACCATTCTTGAGAATCTACTTCGAGTGAGTACATAATTAGATTTATCAACACGTCTTCATGATAAATTTTCATTTGATACATGTGCTCATGAAATTCTAATAGATGCTCTGCAGGATTCTCATTCTCACCTTCTTTGAACTTGGGAAGATGATCTTGCCATTCATATACAGGAGGTACGACATTAGGAAATCTAGGAATAGCTGAAAAGTTAAAAGGTGCAAACCTCCTAGATAAGAGGGCATCCATTTTCTTTGTCATTTTGTACTAGTGGAGTTGTTAGTGGATTCTTTGACCATGGAGATTATAGTCACAAATGTGTCTAACTCTTGTTCACCATCAAGAGCTAGAGTTAATCATTGTCGTTCTCTCAGGGAAAATATTCAATTTCCTCCCGGACAATGACACCAAAAGATGTTAGCGTTGAAAGTTGTTTTTAAGAGAAATTTTAGCACATCTTGAGTTTGGGATAGCTTTGTGAAAAGAGTGATAATATTGGTTTTGGGAAGTAGTTTGAGGAATGAGGTCATAAGGGTTGAAATATTTTGAGAATAAAATCTAAAATATGTCTAGCATGACTTGGACTTTTTTAATTGAACTTTGTAAAATCCATCACTTAAATCCTATTAGTCCATAATGGTTAAAAAACAAATTTGGAATGATCCAATTGGATTCCAAAGGGAAAATTATGGTGAATGGTGATTCATGGTGACCACAAATTTCTAGCCTATCCTGTTGATCGAGTCAAACCCCCTTTGACCAAGTCAAATAGTTGAAAAAGTCAACTTTACTCAAATTTGAGCAATGATGTTCAACCAATGAAAAGACACATCCAATTCCTTTAAGAGGATGAAATAACATATATAATGATATATATTGATAGTTTACTATATTTACAATACTTGCATTACACTAGTAATTCATATGATTCATCACATGGCTTCAAAAATAGGAAATGTTGCATAAATTAATTACATATCATGAAATCAGTGTTTTATATTCATGTCACCATCTAAATAATCATCAAGAACTTTAGAAGGATCATTCTTGTTTTGGGTGAAGTGAATGGTCAAAGTCAATAAGGCTAGTCAAATGGAGGATTTTCTTAAAGATGATTGATTGACTCAAAATAAAAGGAAAATGGGAACTCTGTGCCATTTATTATTCAAGTTGACTCTAGAGAAGATAATAGGTATCTCACAAATGGGTGATGTGGTAGGATAGGATACTCCTTTTGACCTCGATAATCATACTCAACCCCCTTTAATTTGACTTTTGTTTTATGAGCTTCTTTTTGGACTTATCTTTTTTTCTTTTTTTTTCTTGGACATCTTTCTTATACTTTTTCTTCTTTTAATAATTTGGAATTTATTTTCTTTGAGGCACATGCAAGTTTAACCTTGCTTATTTTTATTTATTGCTTGTTTTTTGCAATTTTACCTGGTCTTCTTTTGTTGTCTTTCATTTTGGTATAAGGAGAATTGGACTAGGAGTTACTTCATGTGCCCTTTATATGCACTAAAGGGGGACAATCCTTTCATGCTTTAGATCTATGGAACATATTTATTAGAGGAAACCTGTCATATAAAGTCCATAGGGATTTACAAGAAGACAAACATATGACATTAGAAAGAAATTTCTCCTAGTACATCGTCAATCCATAAGGATTTACTAGTAGAGAAGCATAAGACATTAGGAACCCAGTTTTCCTAGTACATTTCCAATCAACGGGGCTTTACAAAAAGAAAAACATAAGATATCATAGAATTTTTTCCACATAAAATCCAAGAGACAAAGAGAGAACAAAAAGGTGTTCATAATGAAGAGGTCATAGAGTGGATATCAAGAGTCAATTTTCCAATTCAAAGCCAACGGATTCAAGATACAAAGATGATACGACGTGGACATGGAGAGATCAAATGTGGAACCAAAAAGAGTTTGTGATCCATGTAATAGCCAGTAAATGTAAAGATAATGGTATGTGCATAAAACAATGACTACTTATATGCATTAATGTACACAACACTCCTACTAACCATGCTTATCATAATCATAAGTGCAAGCAACATGAGTAACATCTAGTACATCTACCACTATGGACCATATAATCCATAAATAAATACTCAAGGAATGCAACTGGTACTGCAAATATAATGGCATGGAATCATATCAAAGAAACATAATGGAAACCATTACATTATGTCCCAGTAATCATGAATAGCCCTTATCTAAAAATCAGCTCTAATTAGGAAAAATCAAAGGAAGCCCTGATCTCCTTGGAAAAAATGAGGGTACAATAACCCCATACATAATATGGTATAACAAGACCCTAGAACTTCATCCTAGAAATGTAAATATGTTTCCAATTGTTTCTTGTGTGTATTAATATATTGTAGGGGATCTTTTCATTTTCATCCATTTCCATCTCTCATTGATTCATTTTTTACCCCATACACACAAGGAAATTTTGGCACAAGTTTATACCTCATAAATCACTCTCATAACTTGAATAAATAACAAAAAATAATGGTCTAGTTTTCTAAGCTATTAATTTACATATCACCCTAATCCTCATTGCCATGTCATCTTAGCAAATCCATGTCGGTATACCCCCCTTAAAAAAAAGAGATCTAATGAAAGTTAAGGAGATGGTTGGAACCTTCTGACAATAACCTCTAAGGTTGCACCCAATATTGGGATTTATATCTAAAGTGCAAGAATTATTGGTAACATTTTGGTTCCATTTTGGGGGATAAAGTCCAAATAATCGAATTCATAAGTTATAAGGTTCACGACAAGTTAACGAGGCTAAAATAATCTATAGGGTTTATTCATACAAACTCATCTAGCATGCCCACTTGAAGAGACAATAACAAACAAGTACTCAACAAGGATTTTTTATGAAATCCTTGTTTACTTTATCCCCAAAATAGAGAGATATTATAGAAGGGTGAACAAATGACCTAGTGAACATCAAAATTTCAAATATAGTGAAGCAATAATTGAAGTGTTTTCAAGTAGACCAAGGCATCCCAAACAAGAAAATAACATGGAAAATATTGGAAGAGGAAATGAAGGTGGGGGGGGGGGGATAAAAATACAATACCTTGGTTAGACGAATTATACAATCCNATTCCATAGACAAGTTGCCTCATTTCAAGGAAACAATGTCGTAATTGCTAGGGATCACTAGAGGGTATTCATGAACATTGTTAAGAGAAATGGTGTTAGACATCAATACATCCTTATGAAATCATTTGTTTTTTCTTTGGGAGAGGACGCCATAGATTGGTTTCTCACTCTCCTTGATAACCATATTAGTAGTAATGATGACCTAGAAAAAATAATTTTATGGAGAAATGGGAAAATGCAAAGACAATAGACACTTTTTGGTAGCCTTAAACAGTACAAAAAAAATGAAAATGACAATGGAAGAGTTTAATAAGAGATTCAACTAGATAGTATAGAGTTTACATATAGATGTTAAACCTCCACCTATTATTGTATTGATTCACTATGTTGTTTATTTTAGTGGAGACCAAGAATCAACAATCAAGATAGAAAGGAATACGATGACCTCATGCAATTTTAAGTTGCCTAATTTTTTTTAGAAAATATACATCCAAAGTAGAACCTAAAGCTAAATCTATGGATATTGTTGATCCAACCCCAAATCCCCTGACAATAATCACTGAAGGCATGAAAAAATTGCAAGCTAAGTAGCATGGGTACCTGAACCCTACCAGGGTGGGGTTCACATCCTTGTCTCGAGCTCTCTTCCCCGCATATTAGGTTCATGTCCCCACATCCCTATATGTACCCTACCAAACCAAGTAATCCACCCACAAACCCTAGAATTTTTTCATAAAATTAGGGGTCATTGATCACTGAGTAGAAAGGGTACCCTAATTTTGGGACCACTTATATTCATTAATATTGAATCCTTAAAGTAAAAGTGACGCTCTCCTTACCTTTCATTGTCTATCATTGTACTTACTTTTTTCACATTTCCATTAATTGTTTCAAAATGTTTGAGAGTGGTTCCAACCTGGGGACTAGTGTTATTCAGTAATGCTAAATTCTTAAAGTAAAAGTGATGCTCTCATTACCTTTCATTGTCTACCATTTTAATTAAATTTTTAGCATTACCATTAATCATTTCAGAATGTTTGAGAGTGGTTCCAACCTCATCATACTTCATATGCAAAATGTAGAATTTTATATCCCATTCAAAATTCATTAGACGTAACAATTTTCATGATTTCAGAATTGCAACATTTCCACTATTGCAATTGGTGGTGCTAATTGTTGAAATCCTCTATCATTACCTTAATAAAAATGTACCTTCAGTCAAGCAAAATCACTTATTAAGCATGGAAATTTTTTTCTACCTTTTTTTAACAATTGGATTACGAAGTTTCATAAAAAATTGTGGGCTATAGAGCAATGTCCTTGGAGGACCAACTTCGATATTTGAGGTAGAGGCAAGGGCTAGATCCTAAATGAGCAACGCACAAATGCTATTGATGAATAAGATACCAATATAGGCAATGATTTTGATTATATGTAGTTATTTATTGTAGTATTATATTTTTTGGACTCTAGAGGTCATTTAGACCCTCTTTATTTATGTATTTTGGATCAAACATGGTTCGTACTCGATGTTATTAGAGTTATATGCACCCTTGCTATATATATGAGAAACTTTGCATATTTTTGTAAATAATGGTTTGGATTCATATGGATGGACATGAATATACCTGTTTTTTTCAAAATTTGAATATTTTATGTATTTTTCAGTCGACTATTTTTCTGGTCCATTTTTTCCTGGTTCCAATATGGGTGCAATATGGTTCATATTTTTTGGCTTCACAGGCTCGATGACTAGTCCAATCTGATAACATTCTTGGGCACGCTTAGAAACTACTCAACATACCTAAGGGTCCCAATTAAAAACAAAAAATAGTAAAAAAAATCCTTTGGTTTATCATATTCATACTTATGACTCATATGTAATTTCCACTTTATATGAATGAACTTTGACACAAAGTGCATGTTTTACTATTTAGTTAGTAAATTTAACTTAGTTTGTTACTTTCTGAACAGTGAAATACTTTGAATTTCATATGTATTATAATGTGTATGTGTATGTGTGTGTGTGTCCCCAATGTACCCAGGTTCCTGGTTTCAAAAAGTTGCATCCCCCTCCTTGTCCCTATACTCATCCCTGAACCCAAGTTTCTTGGAAACTTAAATTGCAAGTAGCATTTTTCATTATTCAGTCATTAATAATATGGATGCAAAATAAAATGGAAAGAATGTAAAGAATCCAACAAAACTAGCAATTACATCCTAGATGAAATTTTGAGAGGAATAGAATTTCAAATGAATCAAGGGTTCTAAACCCTCTTAAACCAGTTAATGTTGTAAATAAAAATGAATACCCATGGTTTCATTATTGTCAAGACTACGATGATGGATCTTCATGCTCGGAATTCTAGGAACACTCTATACAAGGTATGGTTTAGGGCCAAGAAGAGCACAATCAACGTACATAGTTAAATTTTGAGGGTGATTATCAATATGTGTGCATGACTCGGGGGAAAATGTATAGAGTATCGAATGATGATTTCCAACAAATCAAACAAAACAATGTGGAAGCACACAAGGTTACTAAAAAGTTTAGACCCAAGCCCACTCAAAAAGATATTATTTTTAAAGGTTGGAAAAAGTATGAATGTAGAATGCTTGGAAAGAAACAATATGATGACTTAAACCCGTGAGTGTTCCCAAAGTATCAGGAGCGATCAAGGTAAGGTGTTGTAGTTGGATATACCAAGTCCTATTCATCTAAAACAATACAAATGAGTGTAGACGTGGATTTAAACATTGACATAGAAGATTAATTGGTCAAGATGAAGGTCGTAACCCCAATAACGATGTTGATCAAGATTCCTTCTTAGTTAGAAAAGGTGAAGTGGTTCCTTGGTTGTGAGGAATCGATGGATTGAAATGAATATTACCAATGGTGATTTAGGGGATGAATAAAGGAAGAAGAAATGGTATCCACAATCCGTTCAACACCATGCTTATGGTTAATGACTTGTTTTTGCTCAATTATATGATCAATTCTGAAGCATCGACAAATGTTATGTCACTTAAAGTGATGAACCACTTAGGACTTAATGCCACCAATCCCTAAAGAAATGTTTGTTCCATGGATTCATGAGAGATAAAGGTATGTGTTCTAATCAAAGATTTGCAAGTCAAGTTGGAAGTGTATCTAGATACATTAATGTTAATGGAGATAGTTCTTATTGATGTTCCTAATGCATCAAGAATGATATTGTCAAGAAAATGGGTTAATAGGTTGGGAGGTAGCATCCAAATGGATCTTTCATATGCTACCATCCCGACGTATGAAGGAAATTTTTTTACATTATATAGGAGAAACCTATGATATTTCATGCAGAAGACCCCAAAAAAATATATGCATGAACTGGTCTGTAATGAAGAGGAGTTGGGAAATTATGTTATCTTGGAAAACTCCATGACCCCAAATGTCGATGACAATACTTAGAATGAAGACGAACGAATCTAGAAAATGCATTCTGATGGATATCACACTAGGATGGGATCTAAATCTGGTATAGTATTTACATCTACTACAGGTGAATCCATTTATTACTCATATAGATTGGAATTTGATTGCACTAATAATACTACTAAATATGAATCCCTATTATTAGGTTTTGAATTAGCTAGAAATATGGATCTTAAAGTGTTATAGGTGATTGGTCATTCATACCATCTAGTTATGTAAGTGACAAAATAGTGCACAACAAACAATAGTAGGTTGAAGAAGTGTATGCATGCAACATGGGATTTAATTGAGTTATTTGATGGGTTTGGTATTAAGTTTTTTGGAAGGGAGGATAACGATAACATAGATGCCTTAGTAGTAGAAATATCCACTCTTCAACCATGTGAGGAGTTAGTTGTAGCAATGAGAGAGAAAAATTAGTATTCAAGCCTTTGGTGCCAGGAAACTTTGATCAATGGAATATTTTCCATGATGACGATTGAATAATTCAATTCTTAAACAACTTGTAGGAACACTTTAATAATATAATCGAATGGGAAATAGAAGTAGATGAAGATATTGAAACATGGAAAACTAAAGAGAACAAAATACCTATAGGCTTAGTCTCATTGTAAATAATGTTCAATCGTCACGACATGTGCAAGAAACCAAGGGATATTAGCAAGTTAGAGGTTTTGATATTGATAAAACTTGGATTGGAAATGAATATGAATATTATCAAACTTGGAAATGGATGTTCCCATAAAGAAAGAACACAAGTATATACCTTACCTTGTTCACTTTAAGATTCTAGTATATCAATTATTTCAAAATTTCACAACAAATTGAGACGTAATCCAAGCAAGAATTGATCAATTAATTTAAGCTTGGTTAGTTCCAAAAACAACCTATGACCATTTAGCAGAAAATCAAAGGTCAAAGTGAAGTTGGATAAGAAATCTTGTTCTAGAGTTTTGTATAAGGTTTACCTTGTTCTCTTGTGGGGTCAAAGATATGAGAAGCCAAGAAAGCACAAAATTTTTGGAATATTATGGATTGGACCTTACAAGATAGAGCTTGTTGTCGGTACCAACTCTTTCTATCTTAGCCATCTAGATGTATAGGTGTTTCCTTTGTCAATAAATGGATAGTTTCTAAAATTGTATTATTGTGATGGAATTTGTTAGAAAAATAGGATCGCAGAGCAATTAAAATAAAATAAAAATAAACAAGATGCAAATATTAAAATACATTACAAGAGAGACACAGATATAACATGGTTCACCCAATATGGGCTCATCCACATAGAAATTTCCAGACCTTTATTATTATACCATCCAGCAAAATCAACCACGCCGAAATCACCAGTCCTTTATTATTATACTATCCAACAAAATCAAGGGATACAACCTACAACAAACCCATTGTGCTTCCTCTTTACTCTCTCAAAGTCTCTCTCACACAATCACAGAGATTGTCTTACAATGCTACAATACAATACACATTCGTATTACAATGCTTTCCTTTTATAGGGAAATTACCATGGGAAAACACCACAAGTCACCCAATACCATGGGTCCGTAAATTGTTGGCCAACAAACATCCCAAAATTTTCTTTCAGGGGCGTTGGCCCCCACACCCCCTTACTGGAACGAGTGTACAGTAAAACTGCAGTACAAACACAGCTGAACAATAACATCTCTAAATATGGAATATCAAGCTCCACAACCAACAATCTCCCACTTGTAGACTGATCACAACAACTACACCATTGTTTCACTTGCTAGACTATGCTTTGAACCTTGGAATTGGCAAATTGATCTTCTTCACCTTCATGCTTGAAGGCCTACTGAAACCAAGAAGGAACTCAGTTTCTCTCTATTAATACCTTTCTCAACATGTTTGCAGGATTCTGGATAGTATATATCTTTTCCAATTTTGACATTTCATCTTCCGAAACAGATCTTATGACATGGTACTTGAGTTGTATATGTTTAGTCTTCAAATGAAAGGATGAGTTCTTTGCAAGATGAATGGCACTCTGGATTTCACTATACAACCTTTTATTCTCTTATTTCTTACCCAATTCCTCCATGAACCTCTGCAACCAAATCATCTATTTACTAGCCTCTGTAGCAGCAACATAGTCTGCTTCCATTGTTGAAAGTGAAACAACCTTTTATAGTTTCTATATCTAACCTACTGTTGTTCCACCCACAATAAACACACCTCTTGTTGTCTTTATCACATGCCATATATGCATCAACATATCCCTATAGAACAATGTATGAACCTCCAAAACATAATGCATGAGAAGTGGTACCTCTCAAATACCTAAGAATCCAATTTACTGCTTTCCAATGATATTTACCTGGATTGTTCATATACTTGCTCACAACTCCCACTGCATCTACAATATCTGATCTTATGTAAACCATGGAATACATTAAGCTTCCAACTGCTAATGAATAGGGAACCTTGGACATGTATTCTATCTCTTCCTGTGTCTTTGGACACATCTCCTTACTTCGTTTGAAATGGTTGGCCAAAGGTGTACTAACTGGTTTTGCATTCTGCATTATAAACCTCTCCAAGACCTTTTCTATGTACTCACCTTGAGACAATGTCAATTTGCAATTTTTCCTGTCTCTTGTTGTTCTCATACCAAGGATTTTCTTTGCAGCACCCAAATCCTTCATCGCAAATGATTCAGCTAGTTTCCTTTTGAGCACATTTATATCTTGCATGTTAGACCCTGCAATAAGCATGCCATCCACATACAATACCAAGCTAATATATCTTCCATTATCTATCCTCTTGAAATAAGCATAGTGGTCAAAATGGCATATATTATAACCTCATTATTTCATAAACTTATCAAATTTTAAATACCACTGCATTGGGGCTTTCTTCAGGACATACAAGCTCTTCTTCAACCTACAAACCAAACTATCCTTCCCTTTGACCTCATACCCCTATGGATGTTGCATATAAATCTCTTCCTCCAAATCCCCATGGAGAAAGGTTGTTTTTACATCTAACTGTTCAAGATGCAAATCTTCTACCGCCACTAGACTTAAAATAGTCCTAATTGAAGTCATTTTAACAATAGGAGAAAATATTTCATCAAAATATATACATTTCTTTTATGCAAAACCCTTTACCACAAGTGTAGCCTTATACCGCTTCTTGGCTCCTTCTTCTTCCTTCAACTTGTAAACCCATTTATTTTGAAATGCTCTCTTTTCTGTAGGAAACTCAACCAAATCTTGAGTTTGGTTTCTTAGCAATGAGTCCATCTCCTCATTCATGCCTTGCTCTCACTTCTTTTTAGTTTATACCTGCATTGCCTCTTCATAACATTCTGGTTCACCATAATTGGTCATCAATAAAAATATTATGAAGGAGAGAATCATTCAGGGGGTCTACTTAACCTGGTATATCTTCTTACATTTGCAGGAGCTTGAGCTACTTTTTGTTGCTCTTGATTTTATGGTGCCTTTGGAACTTTATTTTCTTTGATTTCATTAAGCATTGTGTACTCTTTGTTTTCCTTTTCCTCTTTCTTTCCCTACAACTGATCTTTGTTCATAACATTTTCATTGAATACTACATCTCTACTCCTAATGATTTTGTGATTTTTATAATCCCATAAGCGATAACCAAAATCATCAACCCCATATCCAATAAAGCTACATTTCTTGGTTTTAGCCTCAAGCTTTTTTCTATTTTATTTATCAATATGGAAAAATGCTTCACAACCAAAAGTTATGAGAAATGAGTAGTTTACCTTTTTACCTGTCCATCCCTCCTCTGGAATTCCACCATCCAAAGCACTTGAAGGCCCTCTGTTTATTAAATAAACAGTAGTATCTACAGCAGGAGCCCAAATATTTAAGGGCAACCCTGCATGCAATCTCATGCACCTTTCATGTTCCATGATCATTCTGTTAATCCTTTATGAAATGATTTCCTTGTGGTGTTCATGGGACCGTCTTCTCTCTACAGATACCATGGTATGAACAATAAACTATCAAACTCCTTGCTAAAGTATTCACCTCCACTATTAGATCTAATACGTTTCAACCTTTTCCCCGTCTCATTCTCAACCAAATATTTCCACTTATTAAAAGTAGAAAACACATCATATTTTTGTCTAATACAATAAACCCAAGTTTTTATAGTTGCATCATCAATAAAAGTAACATAATAACAAGAGATCTAGAGATATTATAGCTGAGTTGGTCCCCATACATCTATTTGTATGCACAAGCTCTAACGTTTCACTCTTCTTCTATTTTCGAACCCTAAGAATTATAACTCTCTTTTGTTTTCCATAAACACAGTTCTCAAAGAATTCCAAACTTACCTGCTTCAGATGTGGAATCAATTTCCTTGAGTGGAGAACATGCATCCCATTCTCACTGATGTGGCCAAGCCTATGATGCCACAACATTGCACACGTTTCTGTGGAAGCTACAAAGATAGAATAATTAGTATTATGAGGATATGAAACCAACGTACATATCCTATATCCTTTTGTTATTATTAGTGATCCTTTAGTGATATTCCACCATGCTTTTCCAAACGTAGGAAAAAAACTACTATCTCCCAACTGCCCAGTTGAGATCATATTTATTTTCATAGAAGGAATATGCCTTACATATTTTAGCATCCATTCATTTCCATTATTTAACTTAATCCGTACCTTACCCATTCCAACAATTTTGCATGGTTCATCATCCTCCAATAAAACATGTCCAAAATCACCTAGAACATAATCATGAAAGAATTTCCTATGGGGTGTAGCATGACATGAAGCCCCTGAATCTACTACCCAATAATCACTAGTATTATCTAATGCAAGAATTAAAGCATCTTGTAACACATCACCTACTATATTTGTTTCCCGAGTAGTGTCTTGTTGCTCGTCTCCTTTCTTCTTTGGAGCTCTGCAATATTTCTTCAAATGTCCTCTCTTACCATAGTTCCAGCACTCTATCTTTCCAAATATGGACTTGTATCTTCCCTTTCTAGACTTTTTGTGATTACCTAGGCTCCTTCCTCTCCCCCTTTGTCTTCCTCTGCTCTCCATGGTCAATGCATTACCTGATGTCTCACATGTTCTTTTTCTTCGCATTTCCTCGCTAAGAATAACACCTACAACATCATCAAATTTCAAAGTGCCTGAACTAGGGACATAGTTACTTACAACCATGACCAAACTATTGCATCTTTCTGGCAATGAGCACAAGATTAGAATATCCCTAGCCTCATCTTCAAAGTTCACTTTTACATAACTTAGTTGACTAGCAAGTCTATTAAATTTATTTAAATGATCAGTAATAGATCCACCTAGGAAAACATCTTCATATTAAATAAACACTTCATTAAAAATATCTTGTTGGAATCCAAGGGTTTTTCATAGAGATTATCCAATGCGCTCATCACACCCTCTTTTGTCTTATCTTTTGAGATATTGAAATCCACTGACGAATCCAAACATAGTCGTATTGTTCCTAGTACCTTTCTATCAAGAACCTTCCATTCTTCGTCCATCATAGTCGTTGGTTGTTTTGTTTTTGCGCCCAACGGTAGGTATAGATCCTTCTATTACAAATATTCCTCCATTTTCATCTTTCATAACTGGTAGTTTTCGTAGTTAAATTTCTCGACCCTAAACTTTCCTTCTTCTTCCATTGCTCCCACTTGAACTAGGAACCCTTCTTTCCTATGAGTTTACTAGCCAAATATACCTTTTGGCTTTGATACCAATTGTTAGAAAAATAGGATCGAAGAGCAATTACAATAAAAAATAGACAAGTTTCAAATATTAAAATACATTGCAAGAGAGACACATATATAATATGGTTCACCCAAGATGGGCTATGTCCACATAGAAATTTCCAGTCCTTTATTACTATACCATCCAACAAAATGAAGGGATACAACCTCCAGCAACCACTTTGCACTTCCTCTTCACTCTCTCATAGTCTCTGTCACACAATCACGGAGATTGTTTTATAATTCTACAATACAATACACAATCATCTTACAGTGATTTCCTTTTTATAGGGGAATTACCATAGGAAAATACCATGGGTCACCCAATACCATGGATCCGTAAACCATTATCAAACAATCATCCCAAAAATTTCTTTCAGGGACTTCACCCTCGAACCCCCTTTCTCAATGGTTTTTCCCCTGAACCCCAGCTGGACCCCAAACCCTTAGTCGGGGGGGGTGGGGGTGGGGATGGGAACCAGTGGACCCCCACAGAGGGACCCCCTCCTGGGACGACTATATAGTAAAACTAGGGTACAAACACAATTGAACAATAACATCTATGAATCTGGAAGATTAGGCTCCACAACCAACAGAATTTGATGTCATATTTAGCATAGAATGAATTATCTCTTAAGAGATTTAAGGTTGATGCTCGAACTCAAGTGATAGTTTATGAAAACCCAACATTAAATGACACAAGTTCAAATAATCACAAGAACATGTGAAATAAATCATGTGGGCCTTAGAATAATTTTCATTCATTGTGATTTCTAATGATTAACCCATCCATTGTAATGCATCTCAATTCATTTCATATATTATATATCATGTATAGGGGATATTGATTTACATATCTTATGCATGAGTCTGAGATGAGCATTTTACCTTAATCTCACCACATGTTTTTTTATCTTCCATTGTATTTAGATCTACTAGGTACTTACATGGTATGTAGTTCTCATGCACTCCACTTTGCAGATAAATATAAGATAAGATAATTTTATTAATGTTCCACAAATGACCACTAAATTAATTCAAACGATTTGTTGGGTACAATGATGGGTATACAAAGTCGGAGTGTTAAATATGCTCCTATAAGAAATAGTGTACAAAAAGAAAAATTGCATATCTAATCTAAACCATGTAGGAAAAATCTCTAAACTCTAGAGTGGGAGACCACTCTTGGAGAAATATGTACAATACATGCATATCCAACTACTAGAAAACATGTGTCTCACATTTTGTTGGATATGTTTCTCCTAGCATCCGAGGTCGAATGGAAGAATCCCAATATAGATGATTGTATAGAGGAAGCACCACAAGAGGAGTTGGATAGTGTACTGTGTTGTTGTTTGGAGGAAGAGACCTATTGTTGGAGCCTGGATGACCTCCATTGGTTGCTAGAGTGAGGTCTGGTTGGGTCATACTGCTAACGTATCTATAACACGTGAGCATTCCTCCAAGGCCATACTAATATGGGTTCGGGGTCAATATTTGTATGTTTCTTAGTTTGAACAAAAGGGAGAACCAAAAAAATGGAAGTGATACGTCAAGAGGAAGTTGGTCTCAAAGGAAGTTAAATGGATTGAAAGCATAATTGGAAGGATTCCTGCATGTAAAGGGACAAACATATCTGACCTAGAAATTTGAAGAAACTAAATAGTTTTGGATTCTCTAAATAAGTAATGGAATCTCCCTATGATCTCCTAGTAAATGGGGTAGTGGAAGATGAAATTCTCCTCATACTCAACCTCCTGAAGGTAGAAGAGTTGGCTTATCAGGCCCGATCAATCAATATGGTGATATGTCTCTATATCAATCCTATGGAATCCTACTCTAAAATCTCCTAGAGTGATGCGAAGAGCATGCATCGAATGGCGGAGAGCATACTACAGTCAAACAATGAGCATGTATACAAAAAGTGCTCAACATAGAAGGACATCTTTCAACATAACCCACCCTGAGGGTTGACCTAAGTGGTTATATATAAACTGCATGTATATGTCATCCCTAATCATCTGGTTCAACTCATGTCAAGTAGGGAGAAGGTGTCCAGAAGAATTCAAGGAATATCTTGACAAAGGGATTTGGTCCATCTTAATGTCAAGGGACTCTAGAAGAGTCAAGACCCCTACAAACCAAAACCTATCCTATCCTAGAGAACTATAAGAGGCATTAATCTCTGAGGAACAATAGGCCAAGTACAGGTACCCATATCACCCTTTTTTTGAGTCAAAAAAGTTCCAGACCCAATGCAGAAAAGAAACCAAACTAAACACCATCTCAAGCTGGAATGGGTGGGCACCAAACTCTGTTAGGATGATGTGCTAAGGAACTACTTGTTTGCATCTGATGATGCATAAGTGGAGAAGGGACTGGATAACTTTCTGATGAGGCCTAGTCATAGTTAAGAAAATAAGACCCTCAATCCTTTGAACTATAAAGCACCATGGGTTGACCGTTGGATAAGAGAGTCCACGAGAGACATCTTAGAAGGGATGTGGAAAGAATTGTCTCTTAAGGAGGGCTAAGGATCTGTATCCCTTGTTGACCCGAGGTTGGAATTCCTACCAAAAACTAAAATGAGGTCCTGATAACTCCACTACCAAGTATGTGTAGGTGTTGGTTATCTCAATATCCTCCCCTTTGATGAATAAATTCAAGTCTGAGAGATTATTCTTCATCCCATTGAATATAATAACCATGTTTTACCAAGGTTGACCATTAGCTCTACAACCTTGCTATAGATGAGGCTATGAGGATCACATCATCCATAAAAAATAGGATAGATTGAAAAACTTGGTGAAAGAAACACCCATCGATATCCTAGATATGGTCATGGAAAAAACCTCTAACTCATCAATATAGATCCCCAAATAAAATGGGGGAAATGGGGAAACCCAGTTTGACCCCAATGGTACTCAAAATAAAATATAACACCCCATGAGCTATGTGGAGAAGAGAAAGGACTTGCTCATATAGGCACACGATGGAAAACAATAGGCCTCAAATATGCCAGTATCTCTGATCCTTTGGAATAGAAGATCCCGAGGAATAGAATCAAAATATTTTTATAGGCTAAAAAGAAACAATGAACTTTTGAAGAGTAGTGTCATGCCTCCTCGATGATGGTACTGAGTTTGAAAATGTGAGCAATCGTCTAATGATCGGGCATAAATCCTACATGTCCACTATCACTAAGGCGTCTCTCTTCGAGATCTCCACAAAGCTTCATATGAAGGACTATAGCATAGAGATTCAAGAACATGTGGCCTACCATGATGGTTTTGTAGTTGTTGGGGTATGTAATGGGACTTTATTGGTGTATCATGTGAATGGTGTGATGTACACATGCTAATGGGAAACTTATACGGACCACATGGTTGAAGAGATGATCCAAGTATTTATCTATAGCGTAGAGATTATTCTTGATGAACCTTACCTGGAATCCTTCAACATCCGCTACTTTATTAAAATTCATTTCCCAACTAGCCCCCTGGATATTTGGATGTGAGAATAAATAACATGAACTGGGTGGATAGGTATCCTAAATCAGGTATTTCTCAAAGACATCATTGAGAGTGGAGGTACGGGAAAACATGGATTCATGATTAAGATCTAATGGAGGGGGAGGGGTGGCGTGAAAAATTTGTGTGCCAAATGTTTTTAGGAGAGAGTCTAAGGGAAGCACATAGTTCATGTCTCCTCTATGAGATGATGAGACATTTCTTGTGGTGGAGGAAGTTATGGTAGGAGGATTTAAGGTGGGGGTAGGAGGGGATATCATAAGATAAGGCATGTCTAGTCTTCCAATGGAATTCTTTACAATCCGAGTCATTCCAAAAATTCATGGGACATGATCCAGTTTCTAGGGAAGAGGAGATGGACCAGGTGATAAACGAATAGGACTTCAGGGAATCATTCCAAATGAATTAAGAGATATAGGAGTATATGGTGGGCGCAAAGTTGAGGGATGCTAAATGTGATTGAAAGGGATCATATGACAGAGGTAAGAGGAGAAAATATCATGGTCCCCTTTGTAAAAAAGGACAGTGATCCGAGGTGGGCCTATAGGGGATGGGGTCAAAGGAGGAGGGGGTTGGCTCAAAGAGATAAGGAAATAAGGGAATCATAGGCTAAGGGGATAGGGGTTACATAAATATTATGAATATGGGTCCTATCCTATCTAGACATCAGATAATCCACTACACTAGCCCCCCTTCCATGAGAGAGAGATCTGAAGTGGCCAAACTCTGTGAAATAAGGAAGGCCATTGAGGATCAAGATATCATGAGATTTCCCAAGCCTCATGAAATATTTTCCATAATTTGTTATGGGCCCCAACATATCAATGGAAGTGTAGTGAAGTCTTGTTGAATATGAATCAATCTCATATGTACAAAATGCGTCTGCAACACGATCATGAAAAGGAATTTGGAGATCTTTGGTACGAGCATTGAATTCCCCCAAGAGGATGACCTCACCTACCAATGAATAATGAATGATGTCACCATACAAGTCCATATATGGGTCCCCAGCTGAATCAATGTTAATAGAAAACTAAGATGAACATGGAGGAAAGTAGCACACTACTATGTAGATGTATTTGGGATATGAAGATAACTTGTGAATATGAATCCACATGAACCAAGAAGACTCATCCAAGAGAAGGTAGAAATGCTCCCTTGAAGTGAATCCCTAGTCAAACAAGTGACTCCACTTGACCCTATGACACCTCCTGAAACTCGAATATCTTTTCTACAAACTCAAAGGCATTAGTATCCCACTTTTTCAGGAAGAGGATGAACAAGGATCACATGGGTCTTCATAATAAAGAGGATGTCCAATGAGCCAAGAGCATCATAAATCATTTTTTTGATGAAAAAAAACATTTCCATTCCAACATCCTATGGGAATATTGGCATTGATGTACAGTAGGAGCAGGGCATTTTATGGATGTAGGCACTTTTCCTAGCATTTCTGTAATGGCTCATTATGACTTATTGCCTTGATAACATGGCATGTGATGTCTAGAGGAAGGTGTTCCAAGTGCAAAGTGATTGATCTATGCCCTGATATTTCAGGATGGTCCAAGTCTATTACATCTAGATGCTTCCATTGATCCATTCCATCTAATTTGGAGGAAATGTTTACAGGAGTAATTTGGATGACTTAAGCTGGATGGTTGAAAGTTGGATAATTTATTATGGATGATGAAGCACTTGGATATTATGTATACACTTTCCCATGGTTGCACCTTAATATTGTTATTAATGTTTCAATTTGTATAAATTGAAATATCATCCTTCATACAATTCCATGTTCTTATTATGGTTGGTTTCATAGTTGAGGGGATGTGATGTGAGCTCACATGGGGCATGCTTAGGTAAATAAGAGATTTATTACCCCTAAGTCATTGTGCTACAACATGTGCTTGATTATTTTGTGGTTTTCCACGCTTAGGCATATGCGGAGATCAATTTCATAATAAAATAATGGTTGACTATAATTTTGACTTGGGGAGAGAATTGTCTAAGCATCGTAGTGCTTATGGAATAATTACACACATTAGGATGATGGTTAGTGGTTTGTGTATGCATCATAGGCGGGGGATCACTTTATATACACATGAAATAATAATTTTAACCATTCAAACAACTATTTTTACCATGGATTGACTAAGGAAAGGGTTGTCACTCAAGAACCCACTCTTATGGGAGGTTTTCACATTGGTTTTGCTTGGTGAGAGGTTGATCGATGGTTTCCAAGAGAGTTATCAATCACTTGACACATATATTGAGGCTATCACCCATATTTATAATTAGTTTGTTTCATGAATATGGGGCCATCCTCTCCTATTGGAATCTTGCTACACATGTGAATATCATTACCCATGGCTTAAGGGTTAGTTAAGAATAATATCATGTCCTCTCACACATCTAATTATTGGAGCAAATCAGGGAGTTTATTACATATTGGATGTGCATGTTGACACATTTGATGAGATGATATACATTTGACCCCACACCTTCCACTTGATGGGAGCTTGGTTGCACACAATTTTAGGCTTTCTCTTGTGAAACACCTCATCTTTGGATCCTGTTTTATAGTTGCGCATGTGGATGTATTTACCTTCCATTGCTTTGAGGAGAATTTGGAAATATTTGACCATTTGACTCCCTAGACTATGGGTACACCCCCTTGACAAGAGATGCGATTTGATGGAGGTTTTACATGTGGCTTGGCCACCTACTTATTTATCATTTATTTGACTTCTATGTAAGAATAATTGAATAACTCCAAAATTTATTTCCTTATTCAAATGAGAAAGAGATATATATACATCAAGAAGGTGACCTTTGGCTTTTCATATTCTAAAGGTGAGTGCCTCTTCAACTTCATTACTAAAGATGAGAAATTGTTTATTTACAAACTCACATCATAATAATAATCCCAAAGGATTAGTATCCAACATTCTCTTCCTTAATCCAAAGGGGTCTTTGTGAGTCCAAGCATTTTTCTAAAATTTTCAAGTTTTTCTCTTACAAGCACTTTGGTGAATATGTTTGCAATTTTTTCATTCATAGAACAATGGCTCAGACGAATTGTCTTGGCCTCTACACTATGACGAATCAGATGGTACTTTTTGTTGATGTGCTTAGTTCGATCATGGAATCCAGGATTCTTGGTGAACTTGATTGAAGAATTATTGTCAATTAGTAAGGGGATAATTTCTCTTGTTTCTCCTACAAATATTCAAGTATTTTCCCGAGCCACACAATCTCCTTTGTTGCTTCTGTAGTAGACAAATATTTTTCCTCTGTTGTTGAATTTGTCGTAACTAACTATTTATGTGATCTTCAGGAGATAGCTAGTGATCCAAGATTTATGAGGTAACTTAAATTAAATACTCTCATTTCTTTGTCGACATCAAAGTCTGAATCAAATTACCCAATAAGTTTGAATTCATACACCTTAGTGTCCCTGAGTCCAAAATCCTTCATAAGGTTTTTGCATGAACCTTGAAAGGATCCCCACGATAAATGAAAGTTTTGGTCTTGTGGTGGTAAGGTAGATAAGGATTTCCACAAGAGTGTGGTACTTAGTCGCATCATCAAAGTATTTTCCTTCATTTGATGAGAGCTTCAAATTCTATGCCATTGGAGTAGAAAGAGGGTTGCATTATATCATGCAAAATCTAATCAATAGTTCTCCAACATACTTATTCTAGGAGATGAATATATATTTAATATCTTGAGTCACTTCAATTCCCAAGCAGTAGTGAAGGCCCAAATTTTCCCTATCGAAGCCCTTGTTCAATTCTTTCTTAATAGATGCAATATAGATTTCATTGTTCCCTATCAACAAAAAATCATCTACATCCACCACAAGATGTACAACAGATCTTTCAACTTTCTTTACAAACAATGTTGCATCATGAAGATTAAAAAATTTTAAATTTAACTTCAAAAGATGCTCGGTTAGCTTTTCAAATCCTGTGCAAGGTTCTTGTTTCAAGTTGTACAATGACCTAATGATTTTACATACCTTTTGTTCTTGTGTTTTCACAACAAAGATTTACCGTTGAGACATGAATAATTTATTTTCCAAGTCTCCATTCAATAAAATAGTCTTGATATCCATCTAATGAAATTTCCACCCATTCTATGCAACTAAAGACAATAAGGTGTGGATGGTAGCCCATTTTTTTTGTGGGGGATAAAGTCTCTCAATATTCACTTCCTTCCTTATGTGCATAGAATATTTTCACAAGACCTACCTATGCTTGTCAATGATCCATCTGATCTATACTTGTTCTTATAGACCCACTTGCAACCAATTGGCTTGGTTCCAAATGGAGAGTCCACCAACTTCTAGGTTCCATTCTTAACTAGAGCATCATACTCATTCTACATGGCTTTTTTCCACTCATCACGAGAAACAACTTCTTCAAAGGAATCTAGTTCAACATTAGCAGATAAATTCCATTCACAATCATATGAGACATATATATCTTCTACATCACCCGAGTTTGAATTATTTGCATCTCCTCCATCTTCTTGTATGGTCAAAACTGTTTTCCCCATCTTCCCAAATTCATCCGTATGGATACTTTCAAGTTCCTTTGTGACCTATTGCAAAACTTTCCATGAAAGCCCAAGTTGATCAGCCATTGGTGCTTCATTCTCTTCGAGATTTAATCTTCCAATTATTTAAATCACATCATCTAGTTGAACTTCCTGTTCATGTGAAGTGGAAAGAACTTCTTCTTAACAAGGGGGGGTTGGTGCTTCAAAATGAAATTCCAGAGATTGATCCAAGTTAGGGATCCCCCCTTCGAGATGTGTAATTTCATTATCAACTTCAAAAAAATTATTTACATGGGAAAGAATTTCCAAATGATCAAGTTGCCTTTCAATAGACTCATCATTTTTATTCATTTCAAGAAAAAAGACATCTCTGAAATAACGACTTTTGTTTACCTCATCATAAAGATGATATGCCTTGGTGATGTTTGAGTACCTCAAAAAAATGCATGCTAGACTTCTTGCACCAATATTGTATCTTTGTTCCTTTGGCATCGAGGCATAGCAGGTGGAACCAAAGACCCTGAGATGCATTACCAAAGGAATACGACCATACCACATTTTGTGTGGAGTTTTGTTTCCAATAGCATGAGTTGGAATTCAATTTCTCAAATAGACTGCACAGAAAGATGCATCACCCCAAAACATCAATTTGACATTCTTGAAAAATAGCATGGAGCATACCATATTCAAAATAGTTTTGTTCATTATTTCTGCCATGCCATTTTGTTGAAGATTGTATGGAATTGTAGTTTGATGTCTAATCCTGTGTTGATCAATATAGTTTTCAAAATCATTAGAATTGTATTATTTTCCATTATTAGTACAAAGTTTGTTGATGTGATATTGTGTTACATTTTCAATCCATACATGGAATTTTTTGAATGTTTGAAATGCTTCAGATTTTTTCTTTAATAAAATTACCCAACACATTCTGGTGTATCCATCAACAAAGGTCATGAGATATTTATTATCATTGGAAGAAGGAACGGGCATGGGGCCACATAAGTCAGAGTGTAACAACTCTCTACAAGCTCTGGATTTGGACTCATGGAATAGATGCTTACTATGTTTTTCAAGAATACATGCATCACATTGTTTGAGAAGTTCTTTGGCATGGTGGGAAAACCAAAAACATTCTTTTTCAACAAACAGAGGTTGTTATAGTTTTTTCAATAAGCGGAGACTGTTATAGTTTATGTGTCCATATCTAGCATGCCATAAAAGACTAGATGTCAATGTACCTTATTCATGATGAGAGAGGTAGGAAAAATCCTAAGCTCTAGCAAATGATCCTTTCAACTTCAACAACTTTCCGTCTTCATATATGGCCAGAATAACCTGGTTGTCAGAGCCGGGACTTCCTTATCTCTACTATTCCATCAAACATGTGGATGGAATGGCCTTGTTGTCAAATCTGCACTAGGGACAATAGGATTCTCTACAACTCTGGAAGATAAAGAACACTATGCAACAAAATTTCAAGGAATCCAACCAGTTTGAGCATGATGGAACCAATTCTCTTCTATTTGAGGTTGGAATTATCTGCAAAATATATTATGTCATCTCTATTGTCATTAAATTCTTTAAAACAATATATGTTTAAATTCCATGTGGGATGTTGCACCAGTATCAAGAAGCCAAGTATCTTTCCAAGATAAAAATGAAATGATCTCATTTATTCCAACATTACAATGTGCAACAATAAAATGAGTAGATTTGATATATTTTCCAATCTTTTGGGCTTTACCTTTGTATTATTTATTAGGATTATGCCTCTCTTTAAAGGTATCCCAAAGCAGCCAACAGTGATTTGAATCATGTCCAATCTTCCCACAACATAGACAATGTAAATATGGTCTTTTCTTTTTGTTGTTTCTACCTGCCCTTCCTCCAAAATTATTTATTCCACATCCTTCTTTATTGTTCTCTCCCTTGGAAGAGTCTTTTGATTGGTTTTTTGATTTGTGAGAAAGGAATAGGCCCTCTCCAATGATTTGGAGGGCCTTCTTTCCAAAATCTTTCTCTATGTCTACAATCTTATCCACCAAAGAGTCGAAGGTGAGGTCATTCAGTATTTAACTAGCTTGAAGTGATTCAAGGTAGTGTGAATGTGTGGGGTAGAGGAACTTGACAAAGGTAGTGAGAAGAAGGTCTGATTGCATAGCAATGGCTTTGAGCTTATGATTGATTTCTCTAATCTCATATGCAACAATCAGAGGATCATTATCTTTCACTTCTTAAATGAGCAGCTTTAACATCAACTGAGTTAGCTCCAACTTAGAATGTGAGTCATATAGGTCTTTTAATTTATTTAAGGCATCAAAACAAGATGTTGCAAGTAGTATATGTTGACTCACGTCTTCACTTACTATTGCAGTAATCAATGCCAATTCCTTTTTGTCTCTGATTTTCCACACAACAAGCTCTTTCTCTGTTCTTGGTGGTTTTGGGTCATATGTCATGGGACCAGATTCTATCTCAAGATCACTCCCTCGCATACGTCATTCCACAAATCATTGTAGATAAATGTGGACTTGATCTTCCTCAGTCACACTAAATAAGTGTCTTTTCATTGGCTCCAACCAGAAAAGCCAATGAGTGCGTTTTTTGCAATCTTTAGAGAATTTAATATGTCCAAGATAAGGAGATTGTACAAAAATAATAGCCTTGCAGGTCTATTCCAAGGCAATCTTGAACTCTTTGGATTTTAAATCAATAAAATGATAAAAATAAAATTGCTTGATCCAATCTTCAAATTCAATTAACAATACCATTGTTACTATGGTATCATTGTCAACAAACATAGTTAATACCATTGTTACCGCCACGCTAATTAGACCATTGTCTTCAACGATATCAATGCACCAACAATAACTAAATGAGAGTTCAATGCAGTAGTCTTCACGATATCAATGCACCAGTCTTCAATAATATCAATGCACCAACAATAACAAACTTCACGATATCAATGCACTAGTCTTCAATGGTATCAATGCACCAGTATTCAACGGTATCCATGCACAGGCATAGAAGTGGCATGGCATTCCGACAGAGTTCAAGGAGAGGAAACACTACAATACACAGCAATAAAGAGATACGCAACCATAGTATAGAGTTCATGTGATGGAGTATGGGCGCTTAACTCCAGGTTGCAGGCACTACACGTGGCTTAGAACGGCCTCACACGGCTTTAGGTCGAGTTTGAGGAAGTGTGAGGGATGTCATGCAAAGATGTGCGGTGCAGAAAGGAAGATACCATACTGGAAATTTCAGGCAGGTCTCGATGCAATGCTTCGCAGGTGTTCATGAAAGAGAGTGTGTTTTCTTGGAGGAGAGGGCATTCTCTACAACCATATTCTAGCAAAACCCTATCAAAATGCAGGTGAGAGGTAATGTTGATACCACTTGAAAGAAAAGACCGTTGGGCTTCTGGAGATGAAACGTAGTGAGAAAAACGTATGGCAGGCATGGAATCCAGGGAACAGACTGAGCAAGTCTAACAGGAAGCGAATCAGGGAAGTAGACTAAGCGAGACAGCGGGGATTTATAGCAAATCCTAGCTTTTATACCACGATAAGAGTCACTGAATAAATCCCGAATTGATTTCTTTATTTGAATAGGAAAGAGATACATTACATGAAAGAAGGTGACCTTTGGCTTTTCATATTCCAAAGGGGAGTGCCTCTTCAACTTCATAACTGGAGATGATAAATTATTTATGTAACTGAAGATAAATTATTTATGTATAACTTCATAACTGGAGATGATAAATTATTTATGTACAAATTTACATTAACTGAAGATAAATTTACATTAAGGTAATAATCACGAAATATTAGTATTTAACATTATCCATGAGAAAGTTGTTAGATATTTAATGGTTATACAAGAACTTTAAATATTTAGCATTATTTCAGCATAACCATAACATTAGGATTATGAAAGAAAGACAAGTACAGTAGCACAAAAAGAGAACACAAAAAGAGAACAAATATTTCAGTATAGAATTCAACCAAGTATAGTGAAGAACCCCAAGAACAAGACTATCAACTTCCTCTCTCCAACTAACCTCTTAACTCTCTCTCTTGGGCACTTGCTTGAGTGAGAGATGTGTCTAAATGAGAGGAGCACCTCCCCTATTTCTATTTATAAAGTGAGTGACCTTTTCACTTAACTAAGTAGACTTGTTGCTCTAAACATGACTGACTTACCTAGAGAGACTCAAAATAACATTTATATAATATCCGTGTGGATATTATTGACCCAACTTACAAAGGAGGTTTTACCTCAAAACTTTTACATGACCAATTATATCAAAGACATTTCCTAAAAAAATAATAATAATATAATAAAAATACAATAGAATATCTTCTGAATTTACATTTCTTTAACAAAACTTAAATTAATAATCTTTGTTTATTCATTGTTTATTCATTCCTAGAATTCTATAAAAGCAAGGTCCCCATTTATAATGGTTGTTGATGGCTTGAAAAGACATTATTTACTCTTGATTTTTCTCTTATATTGAATTTTATTGGGAATAAAATTATCAATAGACTCTTATCATTTGTGACTTACCATTCATACTTATATGCTTATTTATATATGTTGGGACATACTCTTTATTGTTGTTTAAGGAACCTCATGTTGGCTACTAGCTGCTTGGGAACGGAATACTTGGAAACAGGTTATACAATTTCATATTTTTACTGTTTTAGATTTCCAGATTTACGTTATTATGATATATCATTCGAAAGAAGGGTTTTCATGTGATCAATTTCAAAAATTGAAGGAATCTTTAATAGGACGTCTTAGTGCCAATGGTTTCATGTGTAAAATACAATAGGGATCTTTTCATTTTCATCCATTCCTGGGCCTCATAGAGTCCCCTTTGACACAATGCACCTGAGAAAAATTTGGCACTAGTTTAAAACCCATCAATCACCATGTTACCCTCCAAATCCTCTACAGTGCACCATACTAGATGTGCCAAATAGGGGGTCTTTTTGTCGTTGTAAAAGGCCAAGTTGGGGCTTGTTTATGTAAAAGTGTTGGTCTCGCAGGGCTCAGACCCTTGCTTTAGTCATGACAGGTCCTCTTGGTTCTCATTTCAAGGAGTGTTTCCTCAGTGGCTCTATTGCCTGCCCCTTGATAGGTGGAGGCCCCTCATCATGTTGGGAATTTATGCCATGAGTGGGTGCTCTGATGTACCCTAGGATGAGTCCATTAGGGCATATGGCTTAGGTATCTTAGCCACACTTATGGTTTTATGCTATGTAGAAGTGATTACACTTGTAAGGATTGGCATACCCACCTTATCACACCTCATGGATACCCCCTTGAACCTATTTTTATTGTATCATCCATCCCTCTTGGTCATCTCGATCTTCAAGAGCAAATCGTCCACCTTCCATGCAAGCAAGAAGAGGTCGTAAAAACCCAAGGAGGGCATTGAGAGCAAAAAACACTTGTTGGGGCATCCTTCCAAGCTCAACTTTTCATCATGTTGAATCATTTAATCTTGTTTTGTCATTATTTTATGTTTATGAGGTTAGTCCCCAAATTGTAGGTGGCAAACCCTAAAAAATCATTAAAAGTCAATTTTAAAGACAAATTAGGTATCATTTTCAAGTATAAATAAGGCAACTCCTCATTTGTAATCAAGATCATGGGATCAAATAAGATACGTTTTCTCTTTCTTCTTGTGTACATGAGCTAATGAAGTGATTTGCACCTCCTTTCTTGGCAAGTTCAAGGGTTTTTCAAGGATGAAGTTGATGCATGAAGTCTCTTTACTATCTTTCAAACCTTGTCTAAGGTGAAAATATTCTTGGGACGTTAATCTCTCTCTTTTCTTCCTCAATTGTGTTAAGATCTATGAGTCTCTTGTCTTGCACTACCAGAGGCATCCAAGGTAAGGGTGACCTAGGATTTTTATACATAATAGTATAGTCTTGTCAGTGAGACATCCCTTTTGAAGGATCTCTCTTGTGTTGGGCATTGGCATCTTTCATTGCCCTAACTAGGTCAAAGCTAACACAACCTAGAGTTTATTAACTTTTCATTAGTTCATACAAATATTGAATTGTCAATTCTTAGGAGAAACATTAACCTTGATTTCTTGATGCCCAGAAGGAACGAGACCTAGTTCTTATTCCCTAATCTTCACCTAACTATCTTTTATAAAATTCCTTCTACTATATATTTGAACAAATACAAAATATATATAGATATAAACCCTAAAAATATTATTTTGAAAAATCCAAAAATATTTAATTTTTTGTGGTTTGAAATTATTTACTTGTTTAATTTTTTAAGTAGCTACTACGGTAATAAATTTGTGAAGTTCTTATATAGCTAAAAAATCAATAAAAAGTGAAAATCTATTTAAATTTTGTTTTGGAAGCTAAAAAGACCCTAATTTAGGGTGACGCCATCCCTAAGGAGGGTGGCATCACTCTCTTGGAGATATTACAGATCTCGTTTAGTTTTTTTGCAGGTACATTTTAACAAGAGTATCAAAACCTAGGCCTTGGACAAGTCTCCCATCTCATCTCCAAGCATCCACTAAACCTAGGGAGGTTTTGAAGTGCCTAATCAAGTTTTCCAACCTTTACTTCAAAAAATTACAGACCTAGAGGTAACCCAAAACGAAACAATGATTCATCAAGAGAAGGGTTCCCTAGGGGGATTAAGTCTCCTCAACTCGTTAATTATAGGGAGGTATTTTTTGGGCTATTTCCATGGTTAGTTTTGGGGATTTTTTCCAAGTTTATGTTGTTGTTTTTTACTACAAAAAAAAAAGATTTACCTTGTTAAATAACCAACATCAAGTTTTACTACTCCTAAACCTTAAGTCATAGAGTGTTTATTGAATATGTTGTTGAGTCCATTAAAGAACTAGTATACTAACTTATTAGGAAAGTCTTGTAGAGATAGAAGTGTGCTCATTATATATCTTACAGGTCTATTTCTACCAGCATTTAGGAAGCCTCCCATGGAAAAAAGAGTCAGACTAAAGAGAGAGAAGACTACACTTAGGTGACAATGGATGCATCTCTTAGAAATTTATCGATCTTAGCACCATCCCTAGTGACCTAATTTGAAGGGTGTTAATTTGTGAGGTAGCATTTTTTGGTGTTGTTCATAGGGACTCAAAGGAAAAGTGACAACATTCCATTTGAGGTGTTCTCGAGTCTGGTTCATTCATTTCCAGAAAGCTCAACATTTTAATGTCAAGAAAATTGAAGTAACTTTTTGTTTTGTACTTTGATGAGAATATACATAAGGACTAACCTTGAAGGTCTTATCTGGCGACTCTGCTGAAGAAAAATGCAACAAAGAAGTACATTTCAAGAACAGAGACCTCGGTTATTCATGGCATTGTTGGGCGTAAAGGGTGGTGCATCCGTCAACTGAGAAGGAAAGGAAAATCCCGATGACTCCACGGAAGCATTTTATTCGATATGACAAATCAAGAAGCACATGAAAACCAAGAATTCCTAATTGAAGAAAGCAAAGAAATGGCAAGTTCTCCTTATTGTTGTTTCAAAGATTCTTATGATCTCGCATCTATGATTCTTCAAGGGTTGGAGTGTTGTACTTGAGCCTTTGAGTCTCGCATTTTTTGAGGAAGATGTCCATGATCTTTCCCTACTGTGCAGAAGTGAAGAGGGTGTCAGTTTAGATCAACAAGTTTTTTATGTAGATCTAAAACAAAACAGAGAAGCTCTTGAAAAGTCATTCCCCATTGAAAAGGATGTTGAATGCATGGTTAATATTGAAGGTGTAGTTGATGTTTCTCCTTGTTCCCCTCATAATGAAGGCTTAATGTGCCTTCCGTTTTTGCTCTTGAAGACAAATTTTTTGAAGATGATAGACTTAAAGGTCTGTTTGCTAATAACCAATACAAATCCATCTTAAACTCGGCTCTATCAAACACCTAGAGGGATCCAATTTCTTGAGGTGTAATTTTTTTAAATCTTAAACTCAAGAAATTTGATCCCTCTCTTGCTTGATAGATTCAGGTTTAAGTTTTAAGTTTTAATTTTATAGGCCAATATGGATTTTTTATTTACTTTTCACATTTTTTATTTTATGAGCCGACATGACAACATCTCCCCCATACTCGGTTGTGGAGCACCTCACTCCTCTCGGTGCAAAGATGGTTTCCATAGATACAATGATGTGCATTTCCTTGGGGAGTACAATGTGGGTATGGATTATGGAAAATCTGTTGGAGAGCCCATATATGATTCTCCTAATCAGAGAATTCCAAATTTTGAAGACCTTGGAAAGCCTATCTTTGGTGAGATCTCTCAGAATTTGATTCGTACTCATTTGCCATTAATGATGATATGGGGATATATATGGAGACTTCTATTACAAATGTTGAGCAGCTAGGTTTACCCTCTCCTATGATTATGGAAAATCTGTTGGAGAGCCCATATATGATTCTCCTAATCAGAGAATTCCAAATTTTGAAGACCTTGGAAAGCCTATCTTTGGTGAGATCTCTCAGAATTTGATTCGTACTCATTTGCCATTAATGATGATATGGGGATATATATGGAGACTTCTATTACAAATGTTGAGCAGCTAGGTTTACCCTCTCCTATGATTATGGAAAATCTGTTGGAGAGCCCATATATGATTCTCCTAATCAGAGAATTCCAAATTTTGAAGACCTTGGAAAGCCTATCTTTGGTGAGATCTCTCAGAATTTGATTCGTACTCATTTGCCATTAATGATGATATGGGGATATATATGGAGACTTCTATTACAAATGTTGAGCAGCTAGGTTTACCCTCTCCTATGATTATGGAAAATCTGTTGGAGAGCCCATATATGATTCTCCTAATCAGAGAATTCCAAATTTTGAAGACCTTGGAAAGCCTATCTTTGGTGAGATCTCTCAGAATTTGATTCGTACTCATTTGCCATTAATGATGATATGGGGATATATATGGAGACTTCTATTACAAATGTTGAGCAGCTAGGTTTACCCTCTCCTATGCCAAATCTCAGACATCATTTTTAGTGATATTTCTCAGGGATTAATGCAAGTTTTAGACAACAAGGTGGTTTTGTTCCAATGTTAGAGCAGCGAAGTGTGCTCTCTCCCAAGGCATATTTGAGGCCTCTATTCCAACCATGTATTGTGGGTATTCTTGTTGGTTTTGAAGCTCATTTGGGGCAGCAAATAGAGTTCGAAGAGCAAGTTCATGATAAAGGCATTTTGTACTTGAGCCTTGTCCAAGCTTAGTTAAAGGGGGCTTGCGTAAATGGTCCTCTTGGGAAAGGATTTGAAGACATTCAAGTTCGTGATCTCTTCTATCATTTCAGCCCCATTTCGATGAAGGTAATGGCATGTATTTGGCTTATCATTGACATGATTTAGTCTTAGACCATCACCAAAGATGATGGAAGGAGCCCTAGCATGAATGATGTGCTAAGGTGGCTTCACCAATGGTATGATTTCAATTGACTTATTTTGTTATCATGTTTAGAGTAGGTAGGTAGGTTGCATAATTTTTGCTTATGATGTGCTAAAGTGGCTTCATCGATGGTATGATTTCAATTGACTTATTTTGTTATCATGTTTAGAGTAGGTACGTAGGTTGCATAATTTTTACATAAGCATTTTGATGTGTCATTTGCTTTACCCATTGATTGCATTTGTGTACTATTTTATGCATTTCATTCTGATTTGAGCAAGGCAAGACAAAAGTGTCTACCTCCGATGCTTTGGATGAAGTTGTTTGAAGTGTGTGTAGATCTACAGGTCCCAAAAGATTTAGAGGTACTAATGGACTCTCGAAAGAAGCACATGTCCCGCAATTGGAGCCAATTGTTACCCTCCAAATCCTTTGTAATGCACCATACCATATGTGCCAAAGAGAGGGGTCGTTTTGCCATTGTAAAAGGCCAAGCTGGGGCTTGTTTATATAAAAGTGTTGGTCTAGCAAGGCTCAAGACCCTTGGTCTAGTCATGACAAGTCATCTTGGTTCTCATTTCAAGGAGTGTTTCCTTAGTGGCTCCGCTGACTACCCCTTGATAGGTAGAGGTCCATCATCATGTTGGGCATATATGCCCTAGTTGGGTGCTCAAATACACCTTAAGATGAACCCATTGGGACACATGACTTGGGGCTCCTAGCCACACTAAAAGTTGTTTTCTTTGTAGAGGTGATTGCGCTTGTAAGGGTTGTCATACCAGCCTTAACACACCTCATGGATACCCCCTTGGACCTATTTTTCTTGTATCATCCCTCCCTCTTGGTCATCTTGGTCTTCAAAATAAAATCATCCACCTTCCACGAAAGCAAGAAGAGGTCATGCCAACATAAGGAGAGGATTGAGGGTGAAAGACACTTGTTGGGGTTAGATGGGGCATGCATTCTCCTTCCAAGCTCAATTGTTCATCATGTTGAAGCATTTCATCTTAGTGTATCATCATTTTATGTTCTATGAGGTTTAGTCCCCATATTGTGGGTGACAAACCCTAAAAAAACATTAAAAGTCAATTTAAAGGAAAATTAGGTAGGTCGGCTTAAAGGAGGAATAAGTTAGCCTTGTCCAATATAATTAAAGCAAAACCTCATTTGTAACCAAGATCATGAGATCAAATAAGATACTTTCTCTGTCTTTTTGTGTACATGAGTTAATTAAGTGGCATGCACCTACTTTCTTGGAAAGTTATGGTTTTTCAAGGATAAAACTGATGCATGAATTTTTTTTACTATCTTTCAAGGCTTATCTAAGGTTGAAAGATTTTTGGGGCGTTAACCTTTTTTATTTTCTCCCTCAATTATGGTAAGATCTTTGAGTCCATTGCATTGCATTGTTGAAGGCATCCAAGGTGTGGGTGACCTAGGGTATTTATGCATAATAGTAGTCTTGCAAGTGAAACATCCCTCTTGAAGGGTCTCTCTTGTGTCGAGCCTCGGCATCTTTCTTTGTCCTAACTAGGTAAAAGCAAATACAACCTAGGGTTTCTTAGCTTTTCCCTCTAGTTCATGCAATTATTGAATTGCCAATTCTTAGGATAAATTTTAACGGCAATTTCTCAATGCCCAAAAGGAGCGAGACCTAGGTCGTCGTATTCCCTGATCTTCACCTCACACTTCTATAAATTTCTTGTACTATATATTTGAAAAATTACAAACAATCAAATATTTCTTTAAAAAATGCAAAAATATTTATTTTGCCTGTTTGAAATTATTTACTTGTTTAATTTTTGAAGTAGTTATTGCGGTAATAAATTTTGAAGTTCTTATATTAGTGAAAAATCCATTAAAAAATTGTTTTGATAGCTAAAAAAGCCCTAAGTTAGGGTGACATCAACCCTAGGGAGGGTGTCATGACTCTCTAGGAGATATTGCAAATCTGGTTAAGTCATTTTGCAGGTCCATTTTGACAAGAGTATCAAACCCTAGGGGTTGGACAAGTCTCCCAACTCATCTCCAAGTCATCCAGCATGACTTAGGGGGGGTTAAGTACTTAATCAAGTTGTCGAGCCTTTATTGCAGAAAATTATAGAGTTGAAGCTGAAATCAATCCCAAAACACAGCAATCATCCATCAAGAGAAGGGCACCGTAGGGAGGATTGAGTCTCTTCGACTTGTTAATCACTGGGAGGTATTTCAATGGTTAGTTTTGGGTTTTCTTCACTTGTTAATCACTGGGAGGTATTTTTTGAGGTATTTCCATGGTTAGTTTTGGGTTTTCTTCCAAATTTATGTTAATTTTATTGCAGAATATTGGTTTACTTTGTTAAATAACCAACATCAAGTTTTATTGCTCCTAAACCTTCCAAGTCATAAAGTATTTAATGAATATCTTGTTGACTCCATTAAGGCACTAGTCTACTAACATATTGGAAAGGTATTGTAAAGATAGAAGTGTTCTACCAGCATTTGGGAAGCCTCCCATGGCCAAAGCCTGAAAAGAGGAGAAAGTGCATCAAGGTGTCCGTGGGTGCATCTCTTGAAAAGTTGTTGATCTTAGCACCCTCCCTAGTGACTTGATCTAAAAGGTGTTAATTTGTGAGATAACACCCTAATAATTGAACCAATAACAAAATCCCAATGGGTTAGCTCAAGTGGTAGAGTGCTATGAGCTACAAGTAGAAGGTCTTTGGGTCAAGTCCCCAAGATGTCTATCTATGTGAATGTTCAGGGCCTCACTCAATGTCCCTATTGGGTTAGGCCCTGTAATCAAGCCTGACAAGTTACCCCATTTACCATCCATAATTGATGGAAAAGTACTCGGAGGGTTTTTCGTGAGGTTGTTCCTTCAAAAAAAATGAATCAATAATGAAAAATAAAGTTCTGGTTTGCTAAGAGATTAATTTCCAGGTCACCCTAAGCCTCGTTGCCATATCTTCTTAGCAGATCCATGTAGGGATACCCCCCTTGACAGGAAGAGATCCGTTCAAAAGTGAAGAAGGTTGTGTGTTGATAGTGACACCTTCTCTTAATAAGTTTTATGTTAATAGCACAACTCAAGACACTTGGGCTAATGATCAGCTTATCTGCCTAAAGTAATTCCAATCTATAGACCAATCCTAAGAATTCAACAGATTTACAAATTCATCAAAGGCCTATATGAATTAAGAACCCTTGACAGGAGAGGAGAACGAGAAATTCAATCCAATCAAATCCCAGAATGTCCACCTAAGGCATATCAGTTATAGATAATCACAAAATCAAGACAATGATTGAATAGGTCAAAACTAGTTGCCCATAGATAAAATCTTGTAACAATTCGGTTTGTTACGCATGGACTATCTGGCATCCTTTGGACATGGCAGCAGCTGCTTTATTATTACTGTGATAACGTTCCAACGGAGGGTTAAGGAGCAATCCAATGTCTCTTGTCAAAACAAACCCATATACACAAAGCATAACAGTTGTCGGAATTCCCATAGGTGGGGCCTTGCAGGCAACTTCTAGCCCAGTGCAGACCTTCTAGCAGCAATCGGATTTGGGTTGTTCCTGAAAAATGAAAGAGATGAGCTTATTTTGCTAGTAGTTTGCCTCAGAACAGAAACCAGAAATTTGTGCTGCAGTGAAAAAGAGCAAAAGAAATTGTTGTGTAATTGTGCAATACTCTGTCCTAGTCAAGATGCTGCAGATCTCAACACCAACCACGAGAACTGTCTGTAATGGATTGGCATTGGATCACATGGTATTTGGCATTTGCAAACTTGTCTTGAGAAGCATAGACACTGTCGATTACATCTATTCTTAGTTTAGCCAAAGTTGTGACAGGATACAGGGAGCGGCAAACTTCTCAAGGGTGATTATTTTCTACAATTCCCTCTACTTCAAAGAAGAAAAATGCAAGGAATAGACAGATTGCATTGGACTTCACATTCATTAAATGAAAGCTTGCTTTCCATGGAATTGGAACAAATCACAACCCATCAGAGTTAAAAAGGATTTTTACCATTTACATTAACAATAAGAAATTCAAAGTGTCGCTCAACTTTTCAAAAAGACAGGAGCAGATAATTTTTCAGTTGAGAACCATGTAACCTCTGCTTGTAGACAAATAGGTCCACAAAATCTATACCTTGCTCTTAGCCATCTAGCATTAGCATGACTGGGGACGTCAAGGGAGAGGTAGGCAGATCAATGGGAAGCAAGCTGCCATGTTTCCATATGGTTCAGAACATCCTTCAAAGGTGCATCTTAGAGCCAATCTTAATTTCAGATGTCAAGATAGAAGAAATACAATGCTCTAGAGAAGGCTCAAAGTTATTTTCTATTTGAGAGTATTCGCTAAAAAATCGATTTTAGCCAACAGGGCATTGGTTCACTAGAGGATCCGCAGAGTTCCATTTGCGCCGTGGCCTGCCCCAACCACATGGCATGAGTTTCAAAGGGATGAGGCCAGGTGCAATTCCAGTTACAAGAAATAACTTTTGACTGTATTATTTCCTAAACTTCATCTATGATTTCATTGTAAATCATCCAATTTCACATTGTTATATTTTTTGCATTTGAAGTATTATTCAATTAGGATAATACCAAACTTGATTTCCTGAATCCTGATTATACACTTACCTTAAAGAAAAAAGATTTTTCTGTCACATACATAGAAACAAAAATAAAACAATCAAAAACACAAAATCACAAATATGAAATATGAAGATATAAGAGTTCATATTAACTGAATCAAGTACTCATCAGATGCTGTATACATCTTCCATGCTTAACATTTTTGTATGTAAATATGTTTTTGTGAATATAAGAAGTATTTTTCAAAAAAATTAAAAAATAAATCAAGTACTGGATCAAATTGACTCAAGTTTTCCCCTCCTTATTTTTACAGTGCAAATCGTCCTCTATTTAGTATTATTCAATACATCCCTGAACTGCCAATAGACATCTGATGTATGTCATGACAAAATATTTGGAGAAATCTCTCCTCCCAACTTTAGCAAAACGGTTTATGCATAACTATACACTGCAACTGCAACTTATTATATGTAGCACTCCTCTACAGCTTAGTAGTTTTATACACACAAAGTAGAAATTGAGTTTGAAATTGACCTTATAGACAATGTACAAAACAACTCAAAATGATACTTTAATTCCTAATGATGCCATGATCTGAGAGATAAACTGTGGGTGTGCAGGCCAAGCTGCTGCTGTCACTAAGTTCCCATCTCTGAAACATGTAGTTATAGGTTCAGGCTCTAACCATTCAGCACCAGAAAGCAATACATTAAGCTTTACAGCTGGATATGCAGTACACCTTTTCCCCTGCAAATTATCATCTCAAGCTTCAGAAAAAATTGCCTCAATACATATGAAACACTACAGAACCTACTCGAACATTCTCATGAACTGGCCCAGTGGCGTAAGTGTAATTACATTTACATGAGAAAAGAGACCTGTACCTTCAGTACATCTGCTGCTGCTAGTATCTGTTGTCCATGACAAATTGAAGCAATCAGTTTTTTCTTCTCCTCGAATTGCTTGACAATGGAAAGCACCTTTTCATTTAGTGCCAGGTATTCAGGGGCACGACCACCAGGAATTACTAAAGCGTCATAGTTTTCCACCGTCACATCCTCGAAATTGGCATTAAGACTGAAGTTATGGCCCAATTTTTCACTATATGTCTGATCACCTTCAAAGTCATGGATAGCAGTTGGGCATGTATCTCCAATGTTCTTTCCTGGGCAAACAGCATCTACACTGCAGCCCAGGGCTTGTAGAGTTTGGAACGGTACCATTACCTCGTAATCCTCCATAAAGTCCTACAAAAACAATCCAACAATAAACATACTGTGAGTGGGGGACAAAAAGGTCTGCATTTTAGTAGTCAGAAAATTTTATACTGCAGCTGTTATTTAGAGAAGCCATATGATAAAAGCCTTCAAGTGAAGTCTCAGAAGTTTGAGTTTTGCCAAACATGAGGCATAGTTTATGATGCTGAAGAACTGGATGGAGCTGCTTTCTTGGCTGGGGTAATTATTCAAAACCCATATGTCATGACAAACAGAACAAATTTAGTACAGTTAATGCCTACCCCGCAGAGAAAAAGAATGTGTTTGCCTGAGCCAGTGACCTTTGCTCCCAGTGCTTTAACAAAAAGGTTTATAAATGCAGGGTGTCCAGGCCAAGCTGCACCAGTGATCAAATTGCCATCAACAAAGCAAGCTGATATCGGCTCTGGATCTTTCCACACTCCACCTGCAGCAACAATGACAGGCTTTACAGCAGGGTATGCAGTACATGTTTTTTCTTTCAATACACCTGCACCAGCAAGAATCAACTGCCCATGACAGATAGAAGCAATGGGCTTGTTTGAATCAGAAAACTGCCTAACCAATTTAAGAACAGATTCATTTAGAGCTAGGTACTCAGGTGCCCTTCCTCCAGGAACTACCAACCCATCATAAATGGTTGCATCAATATCATCAAAAGATGCTGTCAAAACAAAATAGTGGCCTCGTAGTTCTGAATAAGTCTGCAAACACCAAAATTGGTCCTTAATTAGCATATATATAACAAATAGTTGTCTAAACATAAAAATGCTAATAGATAGTTTGTATAATACCCATAGACAAAACATATAATTTTGGAAAGTAATCCAGAATCCAGATAGCATTCAGCCTCCCTAAATCCTTTAAGATTTGAACTGCATACAAAGCCTCCCTTTTCTTGTCATTTCCAGAATCCATTACATGGTTTTTCTAAAGATTTTTCAACATAGAATGTCAAATGCATGAAAATCTTGTTTCTTCAGATGAATTCCAGATTAGGGATCTTCCAAAGAAGGCTTGAAGAGTTTGTACTCAAATTTCAACCTATAGTGACTTGCTGGACGTCCATTAAACAACATAAAACAAATTAAGAGTTTTCCTCTTATAAAATAATTTAAAAAGGTATGACTGTAAACTGCAATAGCCATGTGAATTTCACTAGGGATTATCAAGGGAACCAAGATATCCACTGAAAAGTGATCTATAGAGCTAGTATGCACAACAGAGTTTGAGGCATCCACAACCCAGATCTAAAACAAAATGACAAAAATAAGTCATCTGAAAACATAGAAAGGACAAATAAGTTCAGAGAGTGACCAAACTTTAATGAGCCATCAATGTCGTATAACTATAACTGAGTGGACTACACCTAGAACCCTATACACCAATTTCTCCAAGATCTTGTACACAGGTGACAGTACCCATATATTCTGGTCAGTATTTAAGCGTGGAGCATTGTTTGCAACAATTGGAAGTTTGCCAGGGAAAAAATTTCGAGGGATTTACTCTTCCAAAAAGTTCAATCCATCAAAATTATTTTCAAACAGTCAATCAATCTATTTATCTATCCATCCATCCTTCTATCCATCTATCAATCAACCAATTAACCAGTATATATATACCAATCTTTCAATAAATCAACATATCAATTTATGAATGGATGTAGCTACTATCAATATTTCTATTTAGACAAACTACTAGAGGGTTATATATATATATATAGTATATACCAATCTTTTAATAAAATCAACATATCAATCTATGAATGGATGTATCTATTATCAATGTTTCTATTTGGACAAACTACTAGAGGGTTGGGTATATTGCTGAATGTCCACTCTCTCCTGCAGAATTATTCCAAAGAATTTGGTAAAACCTCATATCCAGTGTCCTAGTCATGTATTGACTTTGCTAAGCTTAGGAGGACTCTACATGGGGAACACTGATAACAAAAATTAATGGAGAATGTATAGTCACACAATTCGCACTTGTATAACTTAAGATGCATAAGAGCTTCAACACATCACAGATATTCACATAATATTAGATGGATGTTTTAAGAGACAAGCCACCTTTGCTTGGGGAGGCCTTGTTATCAAGGAAATTATTTACGTGAGCCAATTTAGGATGTGTGTAGCAAAGATCTTGAACTTCTAAACTAGAGCATTCATCCATAACAAAGGATTTTCCCTTCATGTGCATTCAAGATGGAAAACAAAGAATACATAATTTGGGGTTATGGCTTTCTTCTTTCACCTATTAAACACCAAGCCCTCTTGTTATTCATAAATCACAACTTTTTCAACTTCTTACCACCTTTTAGTGAGTGGCGGGAAATTACCTATTAAAAACTAACTGGCTGCCGACTGTATAAACATCAAAATAAAAAATGTACTGAATCTCCTTCTAGCCATCACTAATACTACTATTCACCTTGCACGTATTCTTGTTCTTTTAGCGTTCAGCTACATTGCTCAAGTCTCGTCACATAGTCCACTTTGTTGATTCACGAAGTTTGGCAGTTGGCAGAAACACCAACAAAACAAAGACATCATCATTCAAAAGCCCAGAATATAATGTGGTATTCAGTTATAATATTAAAAGAGTAAAACATGCTTGACTTTCTTTTATCAAGTACACAACCCCATAGTGCACTCCATACTTCTGCCCAAGACAAACTCCTTCAAGTTCCTTCACTCAACTGTTTGTTTCCAAACTTCAGTTTTAAATAATGTTGCTTCCTTTCTCTCTCAATTTTAAAAAATTGATATTCAATTTTAGCTTCAATACTATTAAGCATAAGGCCATACCACTAAATTCTAGTTGAACCCCAACAGAAGTCATATTTTTTTGTCGAAGGGATTGTAAGATAGTCCTAAACCTCAAACAATGGCTGTTGTTTCCATAGATACATTTTCACAAAAGGTTCCTCCTTTTTGGCAGTTGAATACCCAATTGGGTGTGAATACACCCAAAATTGTAATCAATGCCCATAAGCTTCAGGGAAAAAAATGTAATATTTTGTACACTGATCACCTTTGACCTGATCAAAACAAGTCGTCGTGTTGGCGTAAAGCTTAGACCCTGGGCTCTAAATCCTTAACCAACAATATCCCTATGAGAATCGGCATTTTCAATACCCAAGAGGGTAAGGTCTCACCCAAGACTCTCACAGGGAATACTGAGATTGAAATAAGGCTAAGATTGAATAAGCATTCCATAACAATATATTCTCCGTAATTTACAAATACTCAATCCAATAACATAAACAATATTATATTCATGCGCATTCTATCACAAACATCACAACATAATAGACATTTATCCATTCATCCATGATAAGACAGTACATCTGGTAATACTCTCTATCATTCATTCACATTGTATTCTCAATCATAGGTCACATACAGGAACGAACCCAAAACAGTCCCATCCTTTCAACCTTTATACAAAATATGAGACAGTTATCATTTTCTCGTCTTTTAAGTTTTAACTAATACCAACAACTTAACTTATCTTTAACATATATCTCTAGTGTGCAAATCACAATACTAAATACTACGCAAGCTGATACAAAATATATTGTGCAAGCTAATACAAAATATATTGTGCAAGCTTTATACAAAATACACTGCACGACCTATTACAAAAGATTTTACAGGACTTATAACATCTTATAACTAATACAGCGCCAACAAGCCCCCAACACTATATTTGACTCACCCTCAAGCCAATCTTCATTCTTTAGATACAACTTGTTGAACTGAAGGAAAGACTTACGTGATCTATTCTGTAAATTCAACCAACTGTGTATGCAACTGTTCTGTGGACTGTAACAATAATCTAAAATCATTATGAAATTCACCTGTGTATTCCAAAGTAGTAGACTGCAGCTGCACAGTTTCTCCCACTTCAATAGCTTTCTTGGATTTATCATGAATCTCGGTTATCTTCAAATACTGCATCTCAGCTTGCTCCTAGAACTGTGACCTGACTGGTCACTTGGTGTTGTGCTGCAAGAGTCTAAATCATCTTCTTCGTCAAAGCTGAAATCTCTGTCATGGCTTCCATTTGAGTAGACATTGGCAGATTTGTTCATGAATGTTTTTTACTCTTCACTTGCTTTTCCCATGTCTTTAGTTGATGCTCTTTCTCAAAAACCTCTGACACTTCTTACAGATGACTCCATAACTAAAAACTGGTATCTACTAACTTTGAGAGACCTTGTACCTGAGTTTTAGTTTTCTCAAATGTCTCGTCTGCTTGCATTATCTGATTCTTCAACCCCATTTGCTCCAGAGTCTCTGTTTTATCCAATTGATCTTTCAATATTGCATTCTATGTCCACAATCCCTGAATCAATGTCTTTATTTCCTCACATTGCACTTCAGCTAAATCCTGCATAGCATCTTTTGTCTTCTCCTCATGTACTGGTATATAAACATCTTCCACAGCAGCTGTCAAGGAACTATGTTCAACAATTTCTTTGGCATATTTCTACTGAATATCACCATAAGCTCTGCTCAAATCCAAATGACATGCTCCCATTTCCTCTGTTACCACTGCAACATACTCTTACAACTTCTGAGATGAAACTTGTGAAAGGTCTACTTCAAATCCCAAGCAACTCAATGCTAAAGATGAAGAACCCTCCATTTCCTTAAACACCACCATGTGAGGATCTACATCAAGAAACCTCTTCTTTTCCATTTGTGTACTATGCTTCTCCATACCCAATCCAGCCTCCCTTGCAGTATCATGATATCATCTATGTCCATATCTGAACTCTGTTGACGTGAACCTCCCAATTGCAATTTTGACTTTAACTTAGACATTTGTTAAGCGGAATCTAACTGAAGTACCTATTGTGAGTCCAGGTTAACTTCAATTGTACTGATTATATCTTGTAGTGCTATCTCTTCTGTTGGCTCTCCTTTCATTTGTGAAAACAGTTGAGACTTGATCCTTTGACCTCTCTATAATGACATGCAGTCTTGGGACTGTGACTTTTCTTCTTATTGCTCCTCTAACTTTTCTTGGTGTGACGTATAAAATGGCAACATGGTTGTATTGTTCTTTTTCTGCAACCGTGGGACTTCATCCTGTGATTCTTGCCCGTTCTTCTTTTTCGTGCTCAGCCTTGGAGAGCCATGCATTTTTGAACTTGTAGAACCTTTAACTTTTGCTTTCTTCTTCAACTTACTTTTTGGAGTGTTCGAAATTTCTACAACAAAGTCTAGTTGTATTTGGAATTTTACAGGCCAATCCTCCATGGATTCTTTAATATTGCTCTTCTCAATACAAAATGGCAAAACTTCAGTCCTGTTCTCAGGATTTGTACATGTTGAAATGAATACGCCGTGAGTATCTATAGAGAAACTTATAATAGTGATACTTATCTATCAATAAGGGTGGAATATGATATGATTCAATTGTCACCTAAATCACAGTGTTCCACGGGGACGTGTCCCCTAGGGTGGGGAACGCGCCCCCTTGCTCCCCCACGCTTCCGGGATGGGGAAACGTTTCCCTGCATCCCCTTTTTGGGGGAAACTCAGGGAAACGCGTTTCCCCAAGTGCGGAACGCATTTCCCCCTAGGGGGGGCTTCTAGGAGTCCCCCCGTCCCCCGTTTCTCCCTAGGTGGGCTTCTAGGCGTCCCCCCATCCCCCCCAAATTTTCATCTTTAACAATAAAAATAAATGCAAATTAAAATATTAAAAAAGTGTTTAAAAATTAAAACATAATTAAACGGAAATTAAATTAAATCCTAGACTAACTTAAGAGTCTAAGACCTTCCTAAACGCTATCCTCTCATGATTTCATTTCATAATCATATTGCAACTAAACTTGAAGCAGTCGTCACTGTTCTAAGTTCTAATTTATTTGTGTTCATTGTTCAGTATCTATTTGACTATTTCAGACTTCAACATTTGTTGCATTATCTTTTACAAATTTGAAATTTGAATTTACATATACATTGCCTAATGATAATTATGATATTTAGTTTTAGTTTTTACATGGGTATAGTAACATGGTTCAATATCATTTACAAATTTGAAATTTGATATGCTAATAACTAATATAGATGTACACCCCATAATGATAAAATTAGTTTTTAGTTTTACTTTTTACATGGTAATAGTTACTGTTGAGATTTATCATTTTTATATTTTAAATTAATTTTTATGATTTCGATGCCCCCCCGTTTCCCCGAAATTTCCCTAAAATTTGGGGTAGCTTCCTCACGTCCCCCTTGTGCATTTCCCCGCTCCCACGCTCCCCCTCCCCGAAAACTCTGTGGAACATTGCTAAATCATCTTTGTGTACCAGCACTGAAACGCCAAATTTGTACTCTGTTGGACTTCCTTTTCTGTGCTATGTTGCCAAACATTAAATTTCAGTGTTGGGAATGTCTTCGTCACTTAAGTATCATATTCAGTCCCCTAAGGTGGCTTCCACTCTATCATTGCAATCAACAACTACACCCAACTCAAACGAAACTCCTTGCCCAAATTTTGAGTATCCAGATAGTCTTGAATAAACTACTCTAGCAAATATTTGGCCCAACACATCTTAATGTCTTAAGTACATCATTCGGCTACAAACAACACCCCCACAGGGCATTCATCTTTCCTGCACTTTCGAACCACCTTGCCTGCTAAAACCTATGTAGAAAACCGTAGTACCATCCTTTAGGATTAGTAATGGCAGAAATCACTGCTCCTCTCATTCCTTTGTGTGTACCATATTTCTGATAAACTTCTTCAACCTTCAGGTCCTGAGTTGCTATGGCCTCTACAAGATCTTAACCCTTGCATGGAAAACCCAAGACTTTATGGATAACATCCACATCCATAGGACATGGTTTGTCCAACCATAAGAAACATCCATACATTCTATTCAACAAAAGACATACAATGCGTGATACTCAAACCACGCCCAAAATGGGGAACATCTAACAAAGTCATGATACTTGATTTAAATAATTTCCTCGCCCATTGTTTAGGAATAACTTTCTCAGTACTATCCAGTTCCTCAATAAGCTCAGCATAATTCAAAAACTGCAAACTTTGAAAAGTATCAGCATCAGATAAATTATAATCCAAAAATTTCATAGAAAGTACCTTACCAAGAAATGGCTCTTTGATGTCCACCCTGGTATCAATTTCCACCACCGACATCTCAACTTCCTTAACTGCTTTGGCTTTAGGGCACGCTTTAGGTGTTGCAGATGTTGACATTGTGTCACAATTCTCTGTAACTACAACTCTAATTTCTGGTAACTCACCTTACTCATTACTACACAACCCTTCAACAGAACTAAATTATTTTCACTCATTTTAAACACATCTTTGATTCAATTATTACATCTCGATTTCATCAATGCGTCTTTCTCCTGTTATAACTCTCGACGCGGCTCCTGCAATCTTTATAATCTACTTTTTCAATAGGCGATCTGTCCTTCCCATCTAGCAATCATACTCGAACTATCTGTGTCACGATCTTCTACCATGATTATGATTCTTTCCATAAATGCAACAACCCACGACATTGTATACTTACTTTATTCAAACTTCAAATCTAACTACTTCCACACACTTTTTAACTAATCGACAACCTCAACCATGAATAGAAATAACACATGCTGGTAAAATTTTAGGGACGAAATTTAGCCCATTGGCTATTTTTCGACCTTTTTTCCAAAAAAAGATTCGCCAATTTCCCTTCGATAGAACACTTTTTTTTAACTCTAAAAATCGCCAAAATTGTCCAAAAACTATATAAATTCCTTAAGAATTTGAATATTTTTAAAGTAAATTTGCCAAACATTGTATGGTTGCAAGTTTAAGAATTAGTAAGATTCGCCAAGGTTTCTACACTTTTGAGAAAATTATGGATCCTTAAAATTTTCCCTGAACACATGTACTTTCCACTACCTATCCAATCAAACTATTATGTACATCCTTACCAATCATACTTAGTTGTCGCTCTTCAAACCCCTGCAGGCCATAGTATGCTTTAAGCTTGTTGCCATTTACCATGCCCTTCAACGGATCTCTCCATAATGTTTATAACTTAATTGCACTTGCTTCAGTAATGTATGTGATTCGAAATGGTCCCATCCATCTCATGCGCAACTTCCCGAGATGTTTAATGTATCTACTGTCATACAAAAGTTCCGATGATCCAGGTTCCAATTCCCTCTTTCTGATATTTCAAACATTCCAAGCCTTTTGCCTGTACTTCTCCACCTATTGACTGAACCATGCAAGTATTTGATCCTCTTCTAATTCCATTAATTCATTTAACTTGTTCTAAAGTGATTCATCATTAGTCATATTCGTAGCCAATGCACTGTGCAAGCTAAGCATAACAAACTCAACACGCATCATTGCTTGCTTAGCATAAACCAGTCGAAAAGGTGTGAACTTAGTCAACCTCTTACAAGTGGTATGATAAGCCCACAGTACTGCCAGTATCCTTTGATCCCAATCATCACACTCTACATTGCAGACCTTTGTCAATGCATGTTCCAACACTTTGTTGAAAGCCTCCACTATTCCATTTGCTTGGGGATGATACAGTGTACTTTTTTGATGATATATCATGAATTCATGTGTCGAGGCCCTAATAGTTATATTCAAAATTGATATCCTTCATCACTCATTAGTACCTTGGGACAGTCAAACCTTGTAACAATGTTTTCAAAAATAAACCGCCATACAGTCTTGTTGTACAGTCCTTCACTAGCATTGCTTCTGCCCATCGTGTTAAATATTCAATTGATGTGATTATATACCTGGCTCTTGTTCTCTTTGCTCATGGAATAATGGGTCCCACAAAATCAATCGCCCATTTTCAAATGGTTCCAGTACGGCAACTGGAAATAATGTTAATTCATCTCTGGCTAATGGCTTTCCTACGCGTTGACAGACATTGCAATGCTTGTACTATTCCTTTGTTTCTTGAAACGACGATGGCCACCATAACCGTGCGCACAATACTTTTCTTGCAGTAGCCTTTCCAATGTTCTGTCCACCTACTATTCCCTCATGTCCTTCGTATAATATTACGTCGTGTTCGTGTTCCGTCACAGTCCAGTGTAGTATCCCATTAGCTCCTAATTTATACAATTAACCAATAATCAACTAATAATTTGCACTCCTTGATACTAGTTGTCTTTGTTGTGACACGGTATAATCCTCCGGTGGTTTACTTGTCATTAGAAATGTTGTGATCTCTATGAATTGGTCTTGTACTACATCCACTCGAAACAACTACGCATTAGACAATTGATCATCAATACTACCTTCAACTTTGCCAAACTCCACCCTTGATAAGTGATTTGGTCCCACATTATGCTTTCCTAGCTTAACCACCACTTTGAAATCAAATTCCTACAATAATAATGACCAACGACAAATCCTTCCCCCCAACACTGGCTCATTGACTAAATATTTTAAAGCAGAATGGTCAGTAAAGAATTTGAAAAAAATTCCCAATAAGTAATGCCTGAATTTTGGTAGCGCATACACCATCGTTAGGCCTTCTCATTCTATAGTAGTGTAATTCCTCTCTTCATATGACAACTTTCTACTTGCAAATGAAATGGGTTGATCAAATACTTCCCTCACTAGGATATGCAAGTACAATTCCTAGCGCTATAGAAGAAGCATCCACATGCACATGAAAGATCTTCAACCAATCTGGAAAAATAAGAATTGGCGCAATAACCAATTTTTCTTCTAACATATCAAAAGAATCCTGGCATTCAAAAGTCCATTCATACTTGCTTTCTTTCTTCAACAACTTCTCTAGTGGTGCGGTAATCTTCGAATAGTTCCTTATGAATTTTCTATAGTTTCCTGTATGACCCAGTGTCTTCACTAATGTGGGAGCAGGAAAATTTATTATGACAACAATCTTTGTTGGATCAACCAACAATCCTTCCTTGCATACCACATGTCCTAACAAGTTTCCCACAAGTGTACAAAACACAAACTTCTTCAAATTTAATGAAATTTGCAATTGTCTACATCGATCTAACACCAACCTCAATACCTAGACATGATCTTTGAGCAGGTCAAATATCATCCAATTGTCCAAATTTAATTCCAAGAACTTATGCATGAACTCCCTAAATGTTGTAACTACAATTTTGGAAAACACTGCAAGAGCATTCTTCAAACCAAATGGCATCACTGTATATGCAAAAGACCCCCATTATGTTGCAAAGGTGGTTTTTGTTCTATCTTCTTCTATTATCTTTACCTTAGTGATAACCCGAGAATCCATCTGTGATGAAATATGCTTCCCTTTCTCCTACATTTTCTAGCACTTCATTTGTAAATGGGGTGGGGAATGGGCCATGTATGCATGTTGCATTCAAATCTCTCAAATCTACACAAATCCTTATTCCACTTGTCCTCTTATCATAGACACCCATGAGACTAACCCAATTAGATTCTTCGACAGGTATAATGATCCCCGCTTCCAACATTCTGTCCAGCTCTTGGCACACTTTTCCTTTATACTTTGGATTTAAACTATATGGTCTCTTTTTCACATGCTTTGTTGCATTAGGTTTGTAGAAATTCAATGACTTAATATGGAACTTTTCATTTACACATTATGTCAAACACTTGAGAAACTAGGGTTTATGATTAAAAATTTACATCTTAAATTTAAAATATAAACCACCAACTCAAGAACTTTCCAAGACTAAAGTAAATCATTCACACATGAATACACAAAAAAATTTGGTCAAAGACCAAGCAAAACCCCAACTCCTGGGTAAAACCCTAGAAAGAGAAAATTATCATTAAAAGGAGAATCTCGGAAATTTTCTTTTCAACACAGAAAATATTTTTCTTCCAACCCTTACTGACAAATTCAATCACCCAAAAACATCTGCAAATACCTCTATTTTTGTGCCAGTCTGTTGTACTTTCACACGTGTGGTACGGAACTATACGTTCTACATACGTGTTGTACGGTTCTATACTTTCTTCATGCCTCGAGAATCGTGCCACAGCAACAATAAATGTTGTACGGCCCTATCAAACAGCTGTACATATCAGCCTCGAATTTTGTGCCTCACACATGTTGTACGGATTTGACAGGCTGCATTAAAAGTTGTACTTTTCCTCGGTATTTTTGCTGCTCCTTGTCTTGGGAAATGTGCCAATATTCTAGGGTATTTCTCTCTCCTTCAATCTCAATCTCCTCTCTCTCTCCTCATTGATGGTGTTTTTAATTTGTCCTTTAACCCTAGTTTTATACTTTAAAAAATGTAACTACTTCTCTAACCACCTAATCTGTGGTTGAGATTCATTTACAAGATCTAGGGTCATCATTAAATGCACCCTCATTTAATAATAACTCACTTTAATTATTAAATGTCATTTAAGTGAGATCCAATACAATAAAGTACAAAACATCATTTATTTATATATAATTCCACTTTATACATAAATATACACAAGGGACAAATTACATGTCCTCCTTATCACACAACACCAAAACTATAAAGAGGACCTTCAGAGTTAATTTTCTAACAAGGTTTCAACAAAATTTTCATTTCCCCTAGTGAACCTACAATTCCTTTCATATCAAAAAAACTTTTAGGAAATAAATCTTCATATCCCTTCAACAAATTCACAACCTGAGTTACTGTTTCTTAATCCCAATAGTCCCCAATTATAGCCATCTTCGATTGTTCTTTTGTACCAATGTTATACTTCAGATTTTTAAGCGGCTGCAAACACTATGGCTTAGTTTGGCTTGTACAAGTATCTTGTACTGTGTGTTCCCCTTTTATTTCCTGAATGTATATCTTCTCCAGGTCCTTCATATCAATCTTCCAACAATGAACCAGTTGGTTCAACTATACCATTTTTCTATGTGTCGCGCAAACCATTTTGTGTGAAATGTTAGAAGACTTTTCAGAAAATATCAATTTTTTTATCATGCACAATATATCCTTCAATCCTATATATTATTTGACAAAAAACTAAAAACATCACAAAATTGATTTCCCATCTCTTTCTAATCAGCCGTCTGCCTCCTTAGTTCACCTTTCACATACCAACTGTTTGGTAGTGTATCCAATGTATGGATAAACCGATGAACCCACTTTTCTACAATAACATTTCTCTCCTTCCACCTATCGTAGAACCACGAGTGTTCTCTCAAATCATGAGTTCCTTTATATCGATTTTGCAAACGTTTGCTTATGGGCAATGCACCATCACGTTGCATCCATCGCTTGAAACCTCATATGTTTTGGTACTTTTTCTTCCATTTCTTTTACAAATTCTTCTACCACTCCTATCTCATCAAAATATGGGGGATCGCACAGTTTTGTTACTATCAGCACACATATTTAACAACCCTTGAACATCTTTGACTTGAAACTTCATACTCTATCCTGCCATCTCTCCATTTCTTCTTTTGAATTTGTATCAAATGAATAGATACTACGCTGACTAATTTCTCAATCAACTGTAGGGTTTACATAATCCTCTTTCCTCCCAGTGATATTATAAATGTTTTCTATTTCTCCATCCTCCATAACATCCCTCACCGGTTCTAAAAATCTTTCTTCCTCCTTTGGGTCTAAGGGAGAAATCACTTTCTTCTAACTCAAAGGACATAGTCCTTTGCTTTAAATTCAAGATCGTGTTATTCTCAAAGGCCCAGTCAATACGCAACAATGTTGGATAAGGATCTGACCCATCTAGAATTGCAATCACCTCAAAGTCTGCTCTGGTTTTAATTCCATCAATATCGACCTCAACATCTTCTAGTCTACCTATTGGATATACTCTATATTGATTTGCCAACCGGGGAACATACCAATTTAGGTTTGCCCATCACTTCCCAAGATGTTTTTGGCAAGATGTTCACATCAGATCCCAAATCTAAGATGACATCCTACATTTCATATCCCCTCAATTCCAATTTCATCTTAAACTCCCTTCTTGTTCTTCTTCTTTTCCCAACTCATTGCACTTTCCTTTTTGGTAGTGGCGCAACAATGGGAATCTTCACTTCTTTCATAGCCATAATCATTGTTAGCATCTGTGTTAGTTTCTTTGTGACAGAAAAATCATTCAATACCTTAACAAAACAGTGAAGGAATTCACTAATTCTACTTCCAGACTCGGTCTTTGTGTTAACATTGTATCGTATATCTTCTGCGTGCTTTTGAGCTTCTTCCACTACCTCTTATCCCTCGCCCAGGAACTATCTATGTTGTGCAGCATCAAACTTAGGCAACGATTTTGTTGCTTTCCTAATCCTATCTTCCAACATCTGGTCAACATAACCTTGCTTAACACAATCTCCCCCCGTTCTTATGCCCCCTCAAGTCACAATCTATACACCTAAACATGATCCTTCGTCTTTTGATCATCGCGTAGTTTTGTTGTTACCATGTTACAGTGATGTATTTTCTCTTCCCATTTGACTATGAAATTTGGACAATCTTTTGTATTATGTTTTGCACTACAACAATATCCACACAAAGGTCTGAGCTTTGTACACAACCGCGCTACATGCCCTGGTTCTCCATAGTTGAAGCGAACGGGTTGTCTGCCACCTCCTCCAAATCCTCATCCTCAACCTCTAAAGCCTCCTCCAAAGTCACCACCCCTACCTACTACAGTGTTCTCTTTAGTCCCCTGCACTATAAGCATCAATTAAATGCTCTTTCATCAACTGTAATGCGCGACATCCATTGACATCATGTTCGACTGATTTACAAAATTTGCAGAAAATAGTATTAGTTGTGGCTTGATACTTCTACAACATAGGACACCGAGGTGGTGCATGCCCCATTTCTTATAGATTTCACACCATTTCGCCTGAGGTCTTGTGGGGAACAGATTCGAGGCACCAATAGCTACATAATTTCACATCATAAAACACTAATTACAATGGTGTCCTTTTGCGCTGCAGAGCATGCACCAAACATTTTTGCACATTGCCTTCCCCTTTGCTATGCCTTGCAACTACATTGTTAGTGTAGCAAGTTGGGATTGTACTTGTGTCGCTCCTTCTAAAGATTCTCCGCCTAGTGTAGACTCAAACCACATTGCAATCTTTAACGCATCAAACTGCCTGAGAACCTTTTGTTATGTTAATGGAACTCGTATATGTGACAACAATCCTGCTATAAACCACTCCCGATGTTGCACATCCTGAATCTCAAATGATAACCTATCCAACAAAACTTTAAATCTTTGGTCATAATCCCAGACTGTTTCTCCAAGCTGCTACTTTATCTCCTCTTTTATTTATGTTATACAATGCGACTCCAATTTAGGTTTATGAAACTCTTTCAACATTGCCTACTTAATCTCATCCAATGATCAAGCAACTCTTGGCATAGTTGTACTCTTATACTTCATAAACCAAGTTAGTGTGCGATCTCTCATTATCATTTCCATCTGCACTATCTTTTCTTTTTTGGTAGTTACTTGCTTCATAGCCCACACTGCATCACATGTGAACCAGTGTTTCTTTGCATCATCCCTTCCCCATGAAAGACTGAAAGTCTCAAAATCGAATCGATCGTAACTCCTGCCATGTTCAACCTTCTTACCATTTTCCACTTCTACTCTGATTCCCTACTCCTTGTAATCTCTACTATAAAATATTCCTAACTTCTTCTTCAACTTAACTTTCTACTTCTCTTTGAAAAACATGCGGTGGGGGTGGTTCAAGAGAGGGATTATACAACTCCACTGCTCCACACTCTTCTCTTCTGGATACAGATGAATCCTCAAGTCTCAACTCGTCAAATACTTTTATCATTCCCAAAATATCTTCATCATCTGTTGATTCTGCTACAAAAGGACTCTCCACAATCTCACTGAGCTGAGATCCTCTATCACTTTCCTCTAATTCCTCTACCTCATATCCTCTCTACTAAGTTTCAGCATCACTCACCTTCTCTTCTTCCACATCTTCCTCTAATGTGTCCTCTTCTAATTCCTGCCTTCTTCCTCCATTACTTCTACGCCTTCCTCTAACACTCCACACTCTTCATCATGCCCATCTGGCATGTCCCTCTTTTTGTTTGTTGCTAAAACTCCTTCAACATCCTCTCTATCACTCCCTATATTATCCATCTTAACCTTCCATATGGATTCCTTCAACGCATTCCTTCTCTCATATCTTTCTTCTCTTCTTCTTCTTTGTTCATCTGGGTCCATCTCTACTTTCTTTCTTCTTCCCTACTTCATGTCTTTTTCCTTCTTCTCTCCCTTGCCTCCCCCACCACAGGGAGGTTTACTCTTACATCATGTCTGGTTCCATGAGCATAATCATTTTTTCAACAAACAACATTTTTATCCAAATAAGTATATCTGGTCACAATCTCTTCCTGGGTTTCATCTCAAATTTCCTCTATGCAATCAAAGGCTTTGTTATACTCAATAGCAAACTCTATTATATAACCATCTATAATTCTGCTAAACCAAAAATCTATCACCCTCGTCCCACTAGTTATCTAAACTCTTCAACCTATCTTTAGTTTCTTGATCCCATACAATCACTTCTTGGCTCCTCCACACCACATTAAGTTCTACTTATCTTTTTAGCCATTCATACAATAAATAGGGAAATTCGGCAAAGAAAATTCCATGTGCGTCTAAATATATGTACCTAGAAAGCCATCATAGAGGATCAATGTTCAAGTTTCGAGTCTCCTATGCAAAATCCTCTTCTTTGTCAGTCAAGGAGTTCTGCAATTCCTCCCTTGTAGGTTTCCAACTCATACTTCTTCAAACCCTAACCTGTTCATAACCCAACAATTGAACCAATTGTTGGTGTAAAACTCAAACCCTGGGTTCTAAATCTTTAATCAACAATACCCCTATGAGAATCGGCATTTTCAATACCCAAAAGGGTAAGGTCTCACCCGAAACTCTCTAGGGATTACTATGATTGAATAATAATTTTATAACAATATATTCTCCATAATTTGCATATACACAATACAGTAACATAAACAATATTATAGTCATGTGTAGTCTATCACAAACATCATCATAACATAACAGACAACTATCCATTCATCCATGATAACACAGTACATCTGGTAATACTCTCTATCATTCATTCACGTTGTATTCTCAATCATAGGTCACATACAGGAACGAACCCAAAACAGTCCCATCCTTTCAGACTTTATACAAAATATGAGATAGTTATCAATTTCTCAACTGTCTTTTAACTAACACTAACAACTTAAATTATCTTTAACATATCTCTAGTGCACAAGTCACTATACTAAATAGTGCGCAAGCTGATACAAAATGTACTGTGGATGCTAATACAAAACATATTGCGCAAGCTTAATACAAAATATACCGTGTGACCTATTACAAAATGTTTTACAGAACTTATAACATCATAACTAAAACAGAGCCAACATGTTGAAGGGGTGCTTGATCAAAGTTGGCCTTGTCAAGCAACCCCAGGCTATAAACAAGCATGAATAGAAGAAAGATATGTCAAACACTATTGCTTAATGATTATGAATTGTTGCTACTCTGCTAGATATTGTTTCTTTACTCCTTGATATTATCTATTGGAAATACTGCCCTGCCTCTTTGACAATGGATTTTCTTTATCATCTCAAGTTGTTTCCTACTATAAAATTAATGTCTTATGGATGGTATGTAATTGTGGAACACAGATGGTATAACTGGTTAACAGCATGTTGTTTCCGTTATCTGTGTATCTTGATTTGAGTTAGTTATTTATGTATCTCTATCTTGATTGAATTAGTCATATGTTATTGAAGGATAATTTGAGTTAGTTATTTATGTATCTCTATCTTGATTGAATTAGTCATATGTTATTGAAGGATAAAATTATGATCGGTATTATAGTTCTGACTAATTGTATTTTTGCATCGAAAATGTCATAGAACTCTTGTTTTATTTACTATGTAGCTATCATTAAGCCAAGTACTTGGTCAAAAGGTTGTGGTGTTGTTTTCTACATTTACAGGCTGGAGTCAATTTCATTTATCTCTTGCTTTATAAGTTATATGCATGGTGATATCCTATATGTTCTACTTGTTGCACAGAGAGAAGTGAAGTGCTCTCAGGCCAGTATAGGGAAATGTTGTCACGTTACATCATGTAAAAATTCATGTCAGCTCATAACTAATCAAAAATAAAAAGTTAAAAAAATTCTGCCAACTCATCAGATAAAAAAAACTCATAAGGTGTTATTTCTTTTTTAATCTTAAATTGTACACATTAAGAAAAAAATATTACACATCAAGAAATTGGATCCATCTCAGTGCTTCATAGATCTAGGTTTAAGATGGATCTATGTTGGTTATCATAAGCGTCATTGATATTATCTAGATATCTGCTTTGTATTTGTCATAATATAATTGATTGCAAGTGCTTTCTTCACCGAGAGGATTGAGGCTAGCCTAGCGCAAACTCCTTTCTTCGGTGATTCTCTTCAAACAAAATCCCTCCTAGTTGCCCTTTGGTGACTCCAGAACCATTCTTTGGCACTTCTCTCTCTCTTTCTTTCAACCTGTTACCACCTGATGTTACCACCTAAGTTGCATTCAGTTAGACTTTCGAGCGAGCAGACAAAGTTTGAACATATTAATGTTTGTCCTCGTGTTCAGAAGTCCATTCAGGCCTTCCAAGGCCCTTTTTTCACTTTTTAACCACATGTTCATACCCAGCGGGGAAGTTGTAAAAAATGTACTAGCAAGGGTTTTTTGTAAAGGACTTGGCTTCCTAGGACTTAAACATCAATCTGGGTATTCCAAGGTGTTTTTTCTTTGTTAATTATATGTTGTTGAATAAACGACTTATAATTTTCGAGTTTTACACCTGCTCCTCCAAAGCTGGAATGGTCGTCTTGGTGGTTAAACCATGGGAGGTTATTAAAGTTCGTGTATCAATGTATATGAACATGCTAGACATTAATATTGAATCATATGAACATTTGTTAGGTCCCCCTAGGTTTGTTTTTCATTTTCGCAAAAAAAAAAATCTCGTAAAACGGAGATTTTTTAATGTTTTAATTAAAAAATTGTAAAGGTCATAAAAGTATGGTCCGGAGACGGAATTTGGCGTGGGGGTGCTCGTTTTCACACTCATAGCGTATCCTTTACCCCAAAACCCACTTTTCATATGTTTCGGGTGATTAAAATATCACTTAAAGCATTTTTTGACTAAAGAGGCAACAAATTGGCAAAAAAATGTTAAAGTGAACACAAATTGACCAGCAAACAAATTAAAAAAGGTCAAAGCGGCATGCTTAAACATGTTGGGGTGACATGGCAATCTTGTCTCCCATAGTGGGCGACCTCATGACATGAGAAAAGTGTCACCCCTGGATTCATTTTGGAGGCTAGCGAATCACATGGAGTTAGGAAGTGCACCACCTCCATGAACTTGCATCTTGATTTTTGTGGCATCAATCGTATGGATTGGTAGAAGGGTGGATGAGGGCGCATCCTCATGACAAAAAACTCCACTCAACTCAAGCTCATCCCATGAGTCACTGAAGTTCATGCCCACTTCATCTAGAGTTGGATTGCCCCCTTGGGATGGCATTTTCTATTTAAGCAGGTCACTTCTCCATTGTTTATGATGAGAAGGTGGAACATCTGCTCAATTGCATTGTAACCTTTGTGGAAGTATTTTTGATTGAATGAATAAAGGCTTTGAAGGCAAATCGAGGTGTGGATCTTTCGTGTGTGGATGATAATGTTCTTATGATCTTATGAGGTATAACTCTGTTATTTGCATGCTTGCACTATAAATTTTTGGTTATTTATCTAGCTTTTGAAGGAGAATTATTTCTTAGCAAGGTAAAGTAGTGTGATTGTTTCATCCATTACTTTTCTGTTAAGTTGCATTAGAGACATTGGACGGACATATTTATTTGATGAGAAATGCATGTTTTCTGAAGTTTCCATTGTAGTTTACACCAAGTTGCGTTTAATACTTTTTGTGCAAGTTTATGTAAGATTGCAAGATACCTAGTTTGGAGAGCGTGTTGAGTGTGTCGGAATCCTCACATCTTCAGACAAATTCCAAGAAAATCTCGTCCCTTCGATCCTCGATTTGAGGACCCCATTGCCCAGATTCAACGGCTATTTCTCTTCACCCTTCTTATCTGCAAAGTTCAAATTCCCTTTGTCACTAGTTCGGTTTTCATTTTAGATCTATAATCTCATGCAAGAATATAAGTAGATATAAAGTCCTAAACCTGGATCTTAGTGTGCTTTTAAAAAAAATTCTTCAAAATACTAGATCTAGCTCTCCTTTTGCAAGTTAAAGTTGAAATAAAGGTTCTTGACTAAGAGAATTTAAAAGATTTCAAGTTACTTATCTAGCATTCTTGATCCGGATTTATGCATGAACGAAATGAAAGAACATATACAAAATCATAATCACAAACATTTTGCAAAGATAACAAAGATACAGTAAACAAATATTCTATTAAATTGCGGAAATAAAACAGACTGTAATACAATTGCTAGAATGGTGGTAGCTATCTCTGAGAAGAGATGTGGCTGCTACGCTCATCCGTGCCAAGCTGAATACAAAATGAGGCCAAAGGGGCCTATTTATAATAAGAATGAGGTGAGAACCCCAAAAGTCCAAAACGTAACCCTAGAAGATGAACCGTCATAAAGTTTGCGGCCCCAAGGTGGTAAGTTGAACAGTCAACTTTCCGGGGTCATAACTTCTGCATACAATCTCCGATTTAGGCATTCGATAGCTCGTTGGAAAGGTCTATCTAAGCTTTACAACTTTTGGTTGGTCAAATGCATGCCGATGACAAACCACTTGGCCCCGAATCTCCACAAAACGTCGTTTAGGGCCTCAAAACGGCCCTGGAAGTTTAGGACTCGAAAAATTGCAGAAAAATAACTAGGAAACTGTCACAATGGACAATTGTTTTGAGCCAGTGGAATAGGTGGGTGGCCACCAATCTCCATCAGGATCAATCCTCCCTCCTTAGGAAGCAATGATCTCCATTGCGTCAAATCCCATATCATATCTCGAACTGTGTGTTCAGTTGATCTCTTGGTGCGACATTTGCTAAAGTGAAGAGGCTTCCTTTCTTTGACATCCCGAGAAGGCTATAATTGTTGTATGGATGATTTGTTTCTGGATGAGCACCTTGAATGCGTGGCATTGCATCGTAGAACAGCGCTGGAATTGAGGTTGTTCGTACAACAGTTTGTCAGTGGGACTCTAGCACACATTTCGAGAAGCAATATGGGAAATAAGTACTGTTGTTTTAATTTGTAATTTTTTCCTGAAGAAAATTTTAAAAAAAATCTATATGAAAACAGGTTTTCCCTTCAAGGTTTTATCCTGGACCAATTGGTCAAAAATACTGAGTCAAAAATTTCATGTGTTCATGTGTTGGCTGCCATAATTTTCTGAGTAGGAAAAATTAGGCTATCATTTAATTTTTTGAGTTGTTTATGTTGAAATAATTCCATGTGTTTATGATTATGCATGTTGGGGTTTGGGCATTAAACTACATGCAACGAAACTAAACTTGAAACCGAGTTGGGGTTCCAAAATTTTTCACTCTCCCAATTGCAAGAGCTGCAATTTGTTCTTGTCCAATTCTTCCCTCATGGTAGTGAAGGAGTCCTGGCATGTGGTGAGTTCCTTTTCCAAATCCTTTGCTTTTTGCTTCCAATACATGCTTTCCTCTTGGATCTAACTATTGAATTCTTTGATCTCTTCTAGCTTCTCTCTCTTCAAAGCTTTTCCCATGGTGAAGTCTTCTTTCTTCTCCAAATACTAGCAAAGTTGCATCATGGTCAAGGATAGAACAACTCTGATACCTTATGATCCATAATCAAGGGACTTATAGCCCACTCAATTCACCAACACGAATACTTGTGAGAAAAATATTTTTACTCCTTCTCTTGCTCTATCAAGGCTGAGATGATGCTTGGTTCATTACTTGGCTGCTTGGTTGGTTTACTTATGGCATGGAAGATATTCCAATATTAACTCCAACAAGACAAACCCAATGTCAAAACAACAATATGTGGAAACCTAGCTATGTTGATCTTTTAAAGAAAGAAATTATTCAATCAACGCTGCCACTTTGTCTTAATCATTAGCTAGATGACTTTGTAACTTGCCTGTCACATAACCACATCGATTGAAAACTCTGGTGCATAAGTTCTGTGTGAAACACATTTCTCTGACTATTGGTTGCATATAAGATACTGAAATTCCCAGCCTGTATTATTCACTCCAACAACAACAACAACAACAAAAATTCCCCAACTGTTTTAAAACACCCAAGCATTTATAAAAACCGGTCTGGCACTTCAAAATTCTCCCAGCAATTTATAAAAATGCCCAGGCACTTCATAATTCATCCAGCATTGGTCAAAAACGCCCCAGGCACATTTATATTCTTCCAACAGTGCTCAAAAACGCCCCAGGCACATTTGTATTCGCCCAACGGTGCTCAAAAACGCCCCACGCTTATTTATATTCCTCCAACTAGTGAGAAAAACGCCCAGGCATATTTAATTTCATCCAGCAGTGCTCAAAAACGCCCAAGGCACATTTGTATCCTTCCAACAGTGCTCAAAAACACCCCAACAACAATAATTTCATCCAGGGAGCTGTAAAAACGCCCCAGGCAAGTGTAAATTCGTTCGGGCAAGTGAAAAAACGCCCCAGGAAAGTGTAAATTTGCCCAGGCAAGTGTAAAAACGTCCCAGCAACAATAAATTTGTCCCGAAAACTATAGAAACGCCCCAGGCAAGTGTAAATTTGCCCAGCTCAAGTAGAAAAACACCCCAACAGCAATAAATTCATCTAGGAAGTTATAAAGGATGCTCCAGCACTTCAAAATTCACCCAGCAATTTTTAAAAACACCCAACAACATTTGTATTCAGATCAAGAAAAAGAAATTTGCACAAGAAACTTCAATTTCACCAAGCCATGGTTAATTTTGCCCAAGCATTTTTAGAAAACGTCTTCTGAGTTTTTCAAATTCCACAGGTGAGAAATTACCAATTTAGAAACTCTTTCACAAATGTAACAACTCTTTAATTTGGTCCCTTAATCTCTGAGATTAGTTAGGCATCCAATGGATGAGATTTACTAGTTTTTAGAGCTATCTAGCTCAATAAAACCAAGGAGAAAAATGCACCATTACTCTATTTTACTCTCAGCTCTGGTTCTTTCATTCTCTTTGCTAGTTAGCAACCATTAATGTCACTATGAGCTCTTAATTAAGAGTGCATTTAAAATCAACGCAAGAATCAATCACAGATTCAACAAAGATGCACAAAAAACATTATCTACCCTGGAAACCCAAATGGAAAAACCAGCATTCAATGGTTGCTCAGTATTTCATTTCGGCAGTCTTTGGATTACAATGCATCGTTCGGCTCCTTGGCACTCTCTTGCTTGGGCTAGCCATCGGAAAATAAAAAGCCTTTTGATAGTCTAACTAAGAGAACATATAGGAGCGCTGGGGGGTAATGGGAAAGCCAACAGCCATGGCTTTTCATTTCCCATTCCATCTTTTACTTTTTTCTCTTAATTATTTCTCTCTCTTTTCTTATTCACATTTACAAAATTTGCATTATCTTTAAAGTAGTCTAACTTTTATACATTGCTGAAATACTTTACATGTATTGAATATTACAACCATTGTTTGTTCAGATCCATTTTCGGATCACCTTGTGGACACTAACTTGTTCTAGTTTAGTACTCTTATTTCACTAAATCTAAACAAGCTAAAAGTAACCACAAAGCAGCTCAACTTACTTAACTAAGTACAAATATCATTTTCACTTTATCGATTGCTTTATAAGTTCATCATCATATCTTGTATAAGGCGCTAGTCTCACTCTTATTTTATATCTCTTTCTTTATAAGTTACATTTGTGGTGATATCCTATATGTTCTACTTCTTATCATAAAGCATCATTGATATTATCTAGTTAAATTTATATTGCTTTGTAACTGGCTTCTATTTTCAAGTATCTAGCTTACTTTGCATGTCTGTTTTAGATACTTGATCTAGTTGCTAGTTAATTTAAACATGACTGTAGTATCTTTAGAATAGTTACCAAGTACTTGATGTTTCCGTTGCATATCTTATGTAGTATTTGATCTAATTGCTTTAGAATTAACTCCTACAGTCTTCATCCTTATATTAGTTTATTAGGGTCTACCTCCCTTTGCTTTGTTTAGAAGTTGGCCTAAATAGAGAGGTTGAATGTTGTGGTAACAATTGCACCCAACCTAAACTTGCCCATAAGGCTGCACCCAGTGAATTGAAATTTTTCTCACATTTCCCAGGCACAGATTAGGAAGCAACACAAAGCATAGTGTTTATGGTAAAAAATTTAGAACTAAATCGAAAATACTGGACACGTGGTAGGTCATACAATTACACTCTCTTAAAAAGATCAAAAACACGAGTTTTGGGAAAAGCAGCATAACTTTCACTTGGCACATCAGAATTTTATAAAACTGGTGGCATTACATAGAAGACATACCAAGCTACTACAAGCCGAAATTTCTAACTCAGGAAGGATTGAAATTTCAGAGATACTTCAAGAGAAAGGTCGATTAGAAAGACAACCTACAAACCAGGATTTTTAAATATATAACTTGAAACTTACGTAGCTTTTGATTCTAAGACTTGTTTAGGGTGATTCAAAAGGTGTCATTAATACCAAAAATAAAGAATAACTCTCGTAAATATTAGTGGGTTAACATGGCAAGAGGTGGAGTAAAAAATTCTATGCCAGCTGAACCTCCTAAAAGCTCATCCATGACACAAGACAAGGACGATGTGGACTTTGGGTTGTCCAGGCTTACAAAATGAGTAACAAACCTTGAAACTACAATGCCAAGAAAGGTGGACATTATAAATATGGTAGATAAGGATGAATTCCAAGCATTCAAAGGGGATATCCAAGTTGATCTCAAAGAAACATTGAAAACATGAGGGAGCAACTTGTGAAGGATAGAGGTGGCCTACTTACCCAAAAGTCAACTCCTCGAGAAGAGGATAAGAAGAACAAGATGGTGGGCTCCCAGTCACCTCAAGAGAAAATTATATCGTACTCAGAGAAGAAGAGCCTTGATTCCCAAACACATGATCACTCATTACTCCAAGGTCAACATAATCATGGGATCAACTTGGGATCAAGGAACTATTTCATTCCCAAAATAGATATGAAGAAGTTTGATGGTAATGATCCCGTAGCATGGATATTCTAAATTGAGCATTTATTTCATTTACACCAAGTGCCAACTTTACAAAAGATATCTATTGCATCCTTGTAAGTTGTATCTAGAACCTAATCAATTTGTGTGGTATCAATGGCTTTGTTATTGTAAAAAGGATTCTATTTACGGATGAATTGATAGCACATTATGGGGATATTAAGAGCAAAACCTTTAGTCAATTGATAAATCTCAGGCAAAGAGGTCTAGTTATAGAGTACATTAAGCACTTTCAAAAGTTGAGTCTTAGAGTGAAGAACATATCAAAGGATAATTTGTTGGATCCCTTTATAGGCACTTTAAAGGAGAGCATTCAACATGAGGTACATCTCTTTGAACCTAAATCATTGGAGATGTTTTTAGTTTGGCAAGGGAAGTTGAAAGTAAAAATATGGCTACTAGAAGGGATGCCACTAACACCTATATAGATGGAAATGTTTCTCTCCCTAACATCACTCAGCCTACAAGGTTGATGCCTCAACAAGTGGAGAAAAGAAGAGAAAAGGGACTATGTTTTAATTGTGACAGCAAGTACAATAAGGGGCATAAGTGTAGTGAGAAGAAGTTATTCTATATAGACTGTGAAGAGGAAGAAGGTCAAGAACTAGAACAATCTCGAAAGGTAGAACTAAATGATACTACTCCAACCATATCTTGTCATGCATTGACCGACATTTGCACTCCTCAAACTCTCAAGATAGAAAGACATATTAAAAATAAAAAAAGGAAATAATATTGATTGATTCTAACAGTGCTCATAACTTAATTACAAACTAGCCAAACTTCTCAATTGCTTTATATATCCAACGTTGGTGTTTCAAGTAATGATTGCAGAGGGAGGTACCATAAATTGTTTAGAAGAGTGCCATAGTATTAAAATTACTATGGGGAAGTATTTATAGGATAGTCCAATGATTGCAATCCAAATGGGTGGTGGTGTTGTTGTATTTAGGGACTAATCGTTACAATCATTGGGAATAGTGGCTCTTAATTTTCAGGAATTATTCATGAGATTCTCCTTAGAAAGCATAGAAATTGAACTCAAAAGTATTCCAGGGAAGCCCTCTAAGTGATAAGCTCTAACAGCATGAAAAAATTTCTAAAAAAGGGACACTTTGGTGTAATTACACAATTGTGCTCGCTAGATTTTCAAGCATCTATACCCTCTGTTCCAGTAAATCTCCAAAGATTTATTGACAATCATTCCAAGGTATTTGGAGATATGCCTAAAGGTATTCTATCTGCCCCAGATTTTGACTATGTTATTCACTTGCAAACGATAAGTGTACCACCTAACATCAAACCTTATATTGGCACCCATATGCACAAAAGAGTGAGATTGAGAATATGCTTCAAGAAATGTTAGATGTTGGCATCATTCAGCCTAGCCAAAGTGCTTTCTCTGCACCAATGGTAATGGTTCGTAAAAAGGAAGGTTCATGGCGTATGTGTCTAGATTAAAAGCTCAACAAGATGATCAATAAAGATAAGTTTCCAATTCCTGACATTGATGAATTATTAGATGAATTACAAGGAGCAATTTCCTTTACCAAGTTGAACCTCTGATCTAGATATCATCAAATCAGATTGAGGTAAGAAGAAGTTCAGAAAACAACACATGAAGGCCATTATGAATTTTTTGCGATGTTGTTCATGGCTAATCCACAGTTCAGTAATTTTAAAACGATAGGAGATCTGTGGTACGAGTTTTTTGCGATGTTGTTTAGCCTTACCAATGCACCCTTTACATTTCAAAGCTTGATGGATTCTATTTTTAAATCCTTCTTCATGAAGTTTATGTTGGTATTTTTTGATGATATACTAATCTATAGCAAATTGTGAAGAGCATATACAACATGTTGACATGGTCTTAAAACTATTGGAGGAGAAACAACTATATGCCAAGCCTTCTATGTGTGCCTTTGGGGTTCAAGAAGTGGAATATTTGGGTCATATTGTATCTCATGAAGGCATCAAAGTGGACCCTAACAAAAGTAAAGCTAGGATGGAATGGTCAATTCCCAAAACTTTGAAGAATCTTAGAGAATTCTTGGGATTGACATGCTATTACCACAAGTTCGTCAAAAATTATGGTCAGATAGAAACACCTCTAACAATGTTATTGAAAAAGGAGCATTTTCTTAGACTCAAGAAGAAACCAAAGCTTTTGAAAAACTTAAAGAGGCCATGTGTACAACTATATTAGCCACACCTGACTTCACAAAAACCTTTATTGTGGAATTTGATGCCTTAGGGAATGGAATTGGTGTAGTTTTAATGCAAGAAGGAAGACCCTTGCATTTGAGAGTTGCCAACTTAAAGGAAAAAAATCACTCAAACAAAATTTATGAAAAAGAAATGTCAGCCATACTGCATACAATTAAGAAATGTTTCCCTTACCTAATAGGAAGACACTTCAAGGTAAGAACAGACCATGAGTCTTAAGTACTTCTTGGAACAACGATTATCTTCCGAAGGGCAACAAAAATGGGTTGCAAAGATGCTAGGTTATGACTTTGAAATTATATGAAAAAAAAATGTGGTGGCAAATGTACTTTCAAGGAAAGAAGTAGACACAGAGGGCTTACATTGGGCTATTTCCATTGTGCAATCTGATTGGGTGGAAGAAGTAAGGATAGAATAGAAGCAGTATCATAAGGCATGCAAGATAATTCAAAACTACAAAAGGACCCTTGTGCATTAGATACATTTGTGTGGGAGAATGATTCATTATGGTACCAAGATTGCCTATGTTTAATATTTATGTACGGATTCCCAACTCGGACAGAAGGTCCTTCTGCGATTGCACACTTCTATAGGAGAAAATTCAAGATTCCTGAAAACTTACCACATGATCAAGAAGGAAATTTTTTCGGGAAGGTCTTAAAACTGATATCCAAAAAATTGTGGCAAAATGTTTGGGTTGCCAACAGAACAAGGGAGAGACAATCAAGACACCAAGTATTCTATAGGCATTAGCCATACCGAGTCAGCATTGAGAAGAGGTCTCAATGGATTTTATCATAGGTCTACGAAAGTATGAAGGAAAGAAAGTCAGCATGGTAATGGTGGATAAACTCACAAAGTATGCGCATGTATGCTCTCTTTTTCATCCTTTTAAAGCAAATACAATAGTTGCATCATTTATGGAAACAATTCCAAAGCTACATGGAATCCCCAAGATTATTTAAGTGATAGAGATCCAATTTTCAATGGGAATGCTTGGAAGAAAATATTTTCTTGTTTGGGCACTCAGTTGGCCCACAACTTCTCTTACCATCCTTAATCCAATGGGAAAACCGAGATTGTGAATAAATGTCTAGGAAAGTATCTTTGTTGCTTGGCATCCGACAAACACTCACAATGGGTCAAGTGGTTTCCCTTAATAGAATGGTGGTACAACATATCCTTCCATACTTTATCAAAAATGTCACCATTTATGGCTATTTTATGACTATCATCCTCCATCCATCACATCATACTTGAAAGAGAAAGATAAGGCTCAAGCAATGAAGGATCACATAGAGCACCAACAAGAGTTTCTCCAACTATTGAAAGACAACATGGCTATAGCAGAAAATACGATGAAACAAGAAGCAAATCAACATCCTAGTTAAAGGAAATTTAAGGTGGGGGATTGGATATGTTTGAGGCTACAACCATACAAACAAATGTCCCTCAAGCAACAAAATAAGGACAATTCAATTAGCACCCAAGTACTATGGTCCCTATTATCACACAATGTGTAGCTACCCACTAAAGGTATCCCATCCGAGACGAAAGAGCTGGGGTAGCCAACTGTTGACACTGCAAGGACCTCGCCCAATACGGATGAAGGGTAGTTGTCACACCGGACAGGCTCTTATTGCTTTAGATCAATCTAGAGAATGATCAAGGGGGAGACCCTACTAGCCTAAAGGGGCTAGCGAACCTACTCAAGACACTCCTAAGGGTAAGCAATAGGTAAAAGAGAGAGATAATGAGTGAGGTAGGCTATATCTAGGAAATAGATGTGGTATAGGAGTTAAAGTGAAGTTGGGGAGACTTAGTGAATTAGGAAAAAAGCCCAACTTAAGAAGGAAAGTACCACAATGAGTTAAGCAAAGTAGATCTAAAAAGATCTAGCAACATGCAAGAGAAACCTAAAAGACCCGCTTAGGGTTTTATGCAAAAGTGGACAAAGTGGACCCAAAAGGGTAGATCAGGGCATGGAATGACTAGATCCGGGTGCTTGGAGGATAGATATGTGAAAATTGAGTGGGTTCAAGCATACCCAACTGATAGATCTGAGAATATCTAGACACACGAATGGGAAACCTAATGGGACCCACCTAGGGTTTATACAAAAATGGATATGGCGAACCCAAAATAGTAGATCGGGGCAAGGAGTGACTAGATCGGGACACTTGAAGGATGGATCTATGAAAATCAAGTGGGTTCAAGCATACCCAACTGATAGATCTGAAAATTTGGCCACCCACCCAAAGGGACCCCCCCACCTAGAGAGACTAGTGCTAGATCCCGAGGCAAATGGAGTCTGATTTGCGTGAAATTCGAGATCTAGTGTCTATTCAACAATCTCCAAGTGGGTTTTGATGGTCATCATCAAAACCTCATCGGATCTATCAGATCTACAAAACTATGATTTTAAGAAAGGGTTTTAAATGGATAAATGGATGAAAATACTGAAAAACAATACTAACCTTGCAGATCATACCTGAAAATACTTGCAGTCGCCTTGGATGTCGATGATCCTTCCACTTAGTTACAATTTCGAGCTAGATCTGACACAAGACAATGGAAAAATGCTCTATTTAGGTAGTGCGCTCCCTCTTCTCCACCTACAAAATCAAACTACAAATGAGATTTGTTTACGGATGAAAAAGACAAGCTACGTACAACATCTACATAAACAGATCCAATGTACAAATGACAATTGAAGCACTCCCTGAAGATGAAACGGTTTGACCGGAAGACAATGCAAGACGCCTTAGCAATATCCTCCAACCAATTTGCTACCTTGCAAAAGATCAGTACGGCTACCACAAAAAAATATTTGTTTGCATGCAAGATTCACTAAAATGTCTAAGCAATAGGCGTAACAATCACATCCAAATACATTCACAAAGCTTCCAAGAGTTTCTACAAAAGTTTTCTTGTATTCAATATTTCCAGAGCCAAAAGTCCATTACAAATGAGAGAGGATCTCAATATATAGGTCTCTCAAGTACATAAAACCTAGATCCAAAAAGATCAAGGGTCAAGATCATAAGATAACATCATCCTAATCTATGGCTAATATTAGTCAGATACATCTCACATGGATCAACTCACTAAAAGAAGGGGCTCATCACTAGAAATGCCCAATAAAGGGGCACACCACATAAAATATGACTAATGATCACAAAGTAGCACATGGTGGGGCTAGGAGGTCATGTTATCCTTCACTAGCATGGCCCCATGGCACAATAACAAGGTGTGGTGGCAAATAATATAAAAGAGTGATAAAAATCACTAGGGTATCTCACTCAAAATACATCAAAACACCCTCAAACTACATAAATCAAGGATGTGTGGACCCCAAGTGAAGTGAAGTTGATGTCAGATGATGAAGGTGACCCAAGCACTGTGCCACGAACCAATTCCATGCCATTCCTTTACCTCAATTTCCCAAATCAATTTCCTCATTAGCCATTTTTTATCACTAAATTGTTGGCTTGGGAACATAAAACTGTCATAATCTCATCCGGGAAGCATCTACACAAAAAAATGACTGAACAGATGCACCTGGCACCCCGGGTATATGGTATAATCGATTGGATGCACCCCAAGGATCCACTCTAGTGCCCTAGGAGATCTCACCAATATCTGCATTGTTGTTCCTTTTAATTTCCCAGGGAAAATCTGCTGCAAAATGCCTGAAAAAACCATATCTCTCATATAACTACCCAAAACTAAAAACCAGTTGGACCTATAGACTCAAAATGTCCAAATCAACTAGGAATGAGTACTCACACACAATATGTCCATCACAAAGGCACATCAGAAGCCCCATCCATGTGAGAACCATAATAATAATAAAGCCTGTAAATGCTGATAATCATAGAAATAATACAAGCCATCATAGCAAATCACCATCTGAAGCATGAATATGTCTAATGGACACCTGTAGACCATAAATAATCATCATCCATAACCATCGGTCTATAGCTCATCCTGGAGCTTGCTCCTAGCATGGTCAACACTAGGTTGACCAGGTCAACACTGATCAAATGATGACCCAAGTACTAAACTCTCATACTGCAAAGTACAAAATGGACATGCATGCTCAATTATCTATGCTAGTAGTGACACTCAAGTACAATTAAATTATGTTGGAAAGTATAAGCACAATACATATATAATAATCTACATCAAAATGATTAGTTGCTTAAAACAAGAACCTCCAGTGTATACTCATTTATAGATTTAGCCCTTTTGCTAGTCAAGGGTGAAGGGAACTAAAACCAAGTAAGGCCAAACAGACGACTTGATAACTCGACATTGTAGGCACTTGGGCTAAATGACAAGGGGATCCACACGACACATAAATTGGGCTAGGTGAACAATAGGGAAAGGCAGTGTCTCACATATGGGTGGAATGATGAGAAGGCTCCACTAAACTTTAAACAAACAACATTTTTATACTTTATTTGCACAGCATTATTATACTAGTTAACCTCTAAAGGCAGGTGCCCTGGTAAGCCTTTTGGGCTTCCAGAAAATGACAAAGACATAACCTTCTGGGGCTAGTCTCTCCCTGTTGCCCCATGGAGGAAAATGAGTCGTAAATTATACAAAGAATGAGTGCTCATCCTCTAGCCATCAACTTTATTTTTTATTACTAACTTGCCAGCCTCCAAGAGCAGGTGCCCTGGAAAGCCTTCTGGGATTCCAAAAAATGACAAAGGCTCAACCTTGACGAGCTTGCCTCAGCCTGATACCCTGTGGGGATAAATAAGCCTTACACCATACAATGGATGAGTGCTCATCTCTTGGAAATTGACTAGTTTTATTTTTTATTTGTAGTAGTGTCTAGAGACACTTTTATTTTGCTAGCGGGGCATCCATTTAGAATAACTTTAAGCTCTGATGCCTTAGTGTCTAAAACACTTCTTTGGTAGGGCTACTTGTGTTCAAGACCTAGAGGTAGACATTCCCTATGATAAACATCACATAAACTGACACCAAGACATAATTTATACATGGAGACATATTCCAACATAGTCAAGTTACAAGTCAAGGTTAATCAATCAACAAGGGAAGGCAACGGATGGACGGAGACAGTGGAGATGGTGCCAAGACTAGCAAGCCATGACCCTAAAGGAGAATGACCAAATCCATACTAGGAGTAGGGAAAGGCCAACGAGTATACAAAAGAATCTCTCGTTCAAAACAGCTAGATCATTTATACTTTAGATTCCAAGTAAACCAAGATAAAGTACTGCCAACATATAATCAATATCAACCGAGTCTCACTGCTAGAATAGGTAACAGAGCAACATCAAAATCCATATGTACAAACCAAACCATAATATCACCTGGGTCATATACCTGCACTGGATTTGAAACCAATCTGAAGGTCACTGGAACAACTGCTACTGCTACATATCAGGGACACTATAATAATCTCTGCTCTGGGTCATGAAAGAATGGCTAACTCAGTCATCGAATCTGGGGTCATGAAGCTCAGTCATGGCATAGAACTAATCAATCTTGATACTCTGGATCTGCTGAAAGTGGGAGATCATCAACTGGTGGCTCATCATCTACTGACCTCGTAGTAAAGGACTGGCTCAAAGAACTGCTTAGTGTTGCCGCCTTTCACACACTGGGGGGGGATGTGGCAGAAATCTTCAAGCCACTCAGTGTGTCCTTGGGGGAAAGCCTCTAGTCAAGACTGTCACCTTGTTCTTGACTCCTCCGTTTAGGCCAACTCTTAACGAATCCAAGGGGGGTAGACCCTATTAAAACAAAATCCATGGTTTTTAGTCTACGAAAGAAAAGACTAAATCTAGGACGTAATATGAAATGAAAAAATAACACAACGGACTATTGCAAGAAAGGGATCACATCAACAGCATATGACAATGTAAGCACCATTCACGACATTTTGCAATAATTGATTTAAGCATTGAAAGTAAAACAGACCAGTGCCGATGAATTTGGAGTGCTTGTAAAAGTGGAGTGTTGTTGCGTCGTGTAAGTATTGCAGTTGTCTCGTTGGTCAGTTTTAAAATTATTAATGAGTAATTAAGGGCGTGGGTTAATTGTGGGTTTGGCCCAACAAGTCAAGTCCCTTCGAACTAAGTGCTAAAGCGGTAATACCAAGTGTCCAACGAGGCGAGGATGAACTTGCTTGGAGTAGCCCCCTGACTCTGTAGTAGTTATCCTTTGCAACCTCCCGAGTTCTCGAGAAAATCACTTGTGTGGATTTTCCTATTAAACCTAGTAACTCATATCCCTTTCTGATACAGCTAACTGATCAGACAAGCTGCAACGGTGTAGAGCATACGGGGAAGGAGTCTTGGTTTATTTTATTAGAGACGTAACAATGAGTTGTTTAGATGATGACCGAAGAGTCTCTTTCACCTTTCGGGTACTCGGGAAAGCAACGGTCGACTTGATTTAAAAAATTAAGAACAAATAAATAAAAGAAATATTTTCTAATTAATCCTACCACGAATCTCTTTCACCCTTTCGGGGTACTCGGGAGAGCGTGGGGTAAGAATTTCTTTTACTTCCTTGGTCAAATAAACAACTATATCGAAAAAAAGATAAAACTAACTAAAACTAGAAAATCATAAAAAAAGACACCGACACAAATCCCCCTAGGGGGGATGGGGAGTGGGCTCTTTTTATTAATGGTAATTACAATGCTTGAGGTGGATGCCAATGGTCCTTACAAATCTGGATCCAAAGGCTTACAGGTTTTATGAGTAAGACAAGATAAAGAGTGGTGCCCCGAGAGGTCTTTGAACAACTTAGATCTTTGATTTTTCGGCAGCACTTCTCCTTGTCTTGGCAATAAAAGTGAAAAACCAACCACCTGTGATGCACCAAATGTGCCAAATAAAGTGTTAAGAACATGAAAATATTAAGTACTGAAAGATTGGAAATATGCACAAGTACTTAATAAAAACTAGATCTACTTTGAAAATATTACTTTATGTTTCTAGATCTAGATACATGTTTAAATAGATCAGCCTTTAGATATTGCTTGAAAGAGAAACTAAACTACTTAAGCATGTGAATAATTGTAACCGAGAAAGATTTAATTTTTCTTTAAAAAATGAAGGAAAGAGAGATAGAAAGAGTGCTGGAAGCCTAGGAATGTTGGGCCATGGAGTCTGCTTTGGTGGAACACTAAGGGACTATGTCCTCAAAAAGATCTTGAAGATGAGGAAGATTAAGACTAGCTCAACCCCTTCTACAAGTGAGATCACCTGCAACTTAGAATTCCTTGCACAAACAGTGGTTAAAACATAGGTGTTGCTGGGAAAAGACAATTAGAAAGCATGCAATTAAACTTAAAATACATGCAACTCCAAGAGATCTGAAACAAGCGAACAGTAAGAGCATAAATCAAACTAGAATAATCTCTTACCCCACCGGGAGGGAGCTCCCTTTCAAGGCCCACAATTAACCAACAAAAAACAAAGACCAATAATACAGATTATACCTCATAAGCACTTGACAATCACCATCCACACATGAAAAGCATTACACCATAGATCTTGCCTCCAAAGCCTTGTTTATTCCAAATGGTAAACAATACAATACAAGCAATAGCATTCCTTCGGTCCTCTGACCATGCAAAAATGAGGAAAGGAGCCCTACTTAAATAGAAAAAATGAGACCCAGGGGGGTGCTACCAACACTGAAGATAAACCTGGAGTTAACTGAGCTTGAAGTGAAGAGGAAGTGAAGAGGTGATTGACACCTCTCTCACTTAACTCACCATTAACCTGCCAACACACCCAATCCATTCACCAACTCATCCAATCAACTACCCACCAAGAACAAACCTAGCGTCCCTTCACCTCATACATGAGTTTCCAAATTGACGTGAAGATTTGGTGAGGGTGATGTCATCTACTATTCCTTTCGATGCCTCCTTTAAACTTTAAACCAAAGTTTGAAATAATTTTATGTTTGAGAGGGGTCCACCCCTTCCTCCAAACTCCACCTTCACCCTTACACGCGCGTGGATTCTGGAAACATACTCATGACGTCACCCCCTCCATAACATATTTGTTACCACTCTATAATCCAAATTTTAAAAAGTTTATAAGTGGAAGAGGTAACTCATGGGGGGTCCACCATGTGCCTTCACCCTACTTTCCATGTTATATCACAAACCAAGATAAATTCCAAGTGAGGGAGCGAATTTTTCTTACGTGAAGGTGAGTTTTGACTTTTTGGTGGGGTCTCGCATTAACAAAAAATAAACTTAAAATAAAGTCCAAGTAGCTTTTCATATTTTAATATGAAACCACCTTAACTTTGGATTTTAACACATGCTTTAACATGACCCCACTCATTTTTTAAAAATGCCATTTTGTCGCATCTTTAGCATTTATTGACCACCTTGATGCATCTTTAGATGAATAATGCCTCACGGGGTGCTTCAGTTGCACGACTGATGTGGAAAGTGGTCCCTGGAGTAAAGTGGATGCTCTGGGTGTGAAAACGAGTGTCCCCACGTCAGAAACAGACTTCGTATCTGACTTTTATTACATTTTGAAATTTTCTAATTAAATCATTAAAAAATGGCCTAATTTTGCGGAAAATTTTTATTTTCTCGGAAACTGACGAAACTCGAGGGGGACCTAGTACATGTCCATACGACTCAATCAATGCCTAGCATGTTGAAAAACACTGGCACGAAGGCTCTAATAACTTCCTAAGGCTGAAACACCAAGACGACTACCCCAGCTTTGGAGGTGTGAGTAAAAAACTCAAAAATTATTAGTCGTTTGTTCAACAACCAATAATAACCGAGGGAAAAAACACTCTGGGCTAGTCGGCTTGATGCTTAAGTCCGGGAAGCTGAGCCTTTTATAAAAAATTAAATGCTAGAACATTTTTTACAATTTCCCTAAGGGGGTATGAAGATGTGTTACAAAAAAATTTCGAACAGACTCCTAGAAAAAACCTAGCAGACTTCTGAACTCTGATCATGAACAAGTGTACTTGTTCTACTTCACGGGCTCGCTTGAAAAAACCACCAAGTACAACTTAGGTGGTAACACTTAGTACTGCTCACAAACAAAAGTAGCCCAGCTACTAAATATGTAACAACATTCCCTATAAGATGTTGCATAGGTTCAGAAGAATGGGTTACAAATTAGAGTTGCCTCCATCTTCACATGTACATCCGATTGTCCATGTTTCTTGCCCAAAAAAGATAATTGATGGCAAGATCCCAATTCATACTATTTTACCAGAGATTGATGAAGAAGGAAAAATCATACTAGAACCTAAAACAATCTTTGGGAGACAGATCAAACAACTACGTTATCAAGCAATTACTGAGTATGTCATCAAGTGGAAGAATTTGCCAATAGAAGAGACGGCAAGAGAAGATGAGTTCTTCATGCAGAAATATCCATTGTTAATCAAGTCTTGAGAACAAACTTGTTTGAAGGGGGGGGCATGTTAAGCCCTAGATATTGTGGCATCACATTTCTATTATTATAATAGTACTTCCTTTGTTGGTCAGCTAGTACCTTAATTGTAATTGTATGGTCAGCTAAGACCTTAATTGTAATTCTATCCTTTGTCTCCTATGTATACCAAGGAGACCAAGTTTTAGGGATCATCTCATTTTGTACATTTGATATATTGTAAAAGGAGGTTTCCCACTTGAAGACTCTTCTTATTCATCTCTTTATTTCATTCTCAGGGCATTGCGTTACTCTTTCTTTCTACTTTTATACTATTTTGGAAATTTGGTCCATAACAGTGAGTATCATTTTTCTATTAATCAAACTCATTGAATGCTCTTGCCGAATAGTTTCCACATCATTTGTCTTTATTTTTGTGTGATTTCCCTCAGTCATTACTGATAAAAATATATTGTTGGTGGTAACCCCAAGGGTTAGCTCAATTGGTTGTACCATCCACCCAAGTCATGTTGCCAATGGGTGTTAAAATTTTAACCTTAGGTGATTGTTGTCCTTATGTTCTCAACTAAACAAAACTATTATTTAATTATCGAAATTAAATTCTTCACATAGCAATAATCATACATATAACTAGAAAGTAAACAACGGAAGCATAAACACAATACACGGATAATTTACTCCTTCCAATCAATTTTTCATTAACATATTAAAGCTTACAAGGAAACCTCCACAAACTGTCCAATTAACAGTTGTACGGTACACCCAAAACAAAACAGATCTACACACTTACTAAGGAAAATCTACCTACCAAAGACGAGAAAACAGTCTATTGTATGTTGCGTCTTGTACGGCCTATCCGCATGACTGTATGGATATTCCCGTATTGAATCAATACGATTGTACAGAATACAGAATTCACTATGCGTACCTGCTGCTGCTCTCTACCTGATTCCTGACCTTGGCTCCTCTATGACTCTCTAACTCTGCTCTATAGATTAATTAAATTCTCCTCTTGACAAAACTTGTCCTTGTGTGAATGAATGTGTTCTTAACCCTCAATTTTGACCTGCCTATTGAAAAAGCTAACATCGGACAAGTGTTCCTCACTAGCTTTGGTGACTAGCAAGTGGGGAAATGTCCTGGGGGTCTCTGGTATCAATTTTACTTTATGAGATAAAAAGTGAAATTATAAAACTTTGAGATAATTTTTAAGTGGTTTTTATATTTAAGTGATTAAAATTTAAAAGTGAGTTAAACTTTAATATAATGAGAGATTATATTAGAGTCATTGATCTTAAGAGCTCAAGATCAAATCTAAGCCATTAGATCTAGGCTTAGGGTTTTAATCACCTTAATGAGATAAAAGCCAAAATTTAAAAGTGAGTTAAACTTTAATATAATGAGAGATTATATTAGAGTCATTGATCTTAAGAGCTCAAGATCAAATCTAAGCCATTAGATCTAGGCTTAGGGTTTTAATCACCTTAATGAGATAAAAGCCAAAACTAGAGAAAAGACATGATATTATTATTCTTGTGAAGAGAAGAGAAATGAGAGAGAAGGAGAGGAGACGAGCTAGAAGAAATTTATGACAGATTGAGAAGGGGCGCAAATCCCAAAGTCTAAAGTTGGCATGCAAATCAAAAAGTGACAGCAGCAATAGAATCTGTACAGCAGTGAGTTTAGAAGCCTATAGTCTCACACAAGTACAGATATCGAGGATCTGTTCAGCAAGAAAACCAAGTCATATTTCTGTGTTGTCTGTGACCGTATAACTGTACAGTGTTTTGGCATAAATTTTGGGCACAGCTACAGCAGTTGGCACAACCCCGTGGCATTAAATGCCAGAAAAGTTGACCATGCAGCTGAGAAATCGTATAGTCAATTCTGCACAGAAATCGAGGTGGCTTGAGGAGTGAGATAAGTTAATTTTAGTGTTGATCATACACTTTGTAAGCAAGAAGAATTTCTGAGTTTGCTCATCATAATAAAAATTACTCTCACTCACTGGTTTTCCCGCAAGGGTTTTTCCAGGGTCTTTTGACCAAAAATCATGGAGTCAAATTTATGGTTTGCATTTATTGTTTCCATTTCAATACTTGAAAGAAGATTCATTGTGTTTCCTGTTTATGAGAAAAAGCAGAAAATTTGTATTTGCATGCATATGTGGGTTGGGCATTAAACTAAAATCTCATTAAAACTTGAAACCGAGGTTGGATCTGTGGAAAATCTTCATGGTATCAGAGCAATCATGAAAGGTGAAATCAGCAATACTACAAACTGTTTGACAAAAGTAGTGCAAGAAGGTTTTTGGACTTAGTGATCAGTTGAGACAGTCATGGCCACAAGGTTGAGATTTGAAGATAGGCTTGATGGGGCAGGAAACTTTAGTCCTTGGAAGGAGAGAATAGTCCTAATTTTGGAGGAGTTTGAACTATGGGATATAGTCAAGAAAACTGTAACTATTCCTGATGAAACTACTGACACAGCAGGTTTTGGAGAATATATAAAGAAAAATGTGAAGGCCAAATGGATTATTCTGGATGCAATAAAGGACCGTGTCATATCCCATGTGACTGGTAAAAAGAATGCATTTGAAATGTGGGAATCTTTATGTAATCTATAACAGAGCTCAAATCAAAACAGGAAAATGTTATCGAGGGAAAAGTTGAGTGATACCAAAATGACTAAAATTGATATTGTTTCCTCACATCTTACCAAAGTGACTCAAGTTCGAGATGAGTTGGGAGCGGTTGGTGAAAAGGTAGAAGGGTCTGAACTTGTGAGGACAACCTTAAAGGATTTTCTAAAACCATGGGACAACTTTGTACAAGGAATTGTTGCCAAGGAAAACTTGCCTAGTTGGCAGAGACTCTAGGATGATTTTGTACAAGAGGAGCTTAGGCATGGTTCAGGTTCTACTAGACAGAAGCAGGTAGATGACGAGGAGAATGTTGCCCTTGCAGCAAAGGGTAAGAAAAAGTCCAAGAAAGGTTCCAAATGTGGGGACAAGCCAAAAGGTGAACAAAAGAAAGATGTGTTATGCCTGCAATAAGATGGGGCACTATGCAGTAGTGTCCCAACAAGAAAAAGAAACAGGTTGCAGCATCAGCAGAAGCAGATGAGTTTTCCACTTGATTCGAGAAAGATTTTCTTTACTGGTTTGTCTATCTACGAGTACAGTTTCTAACACTATTTGGTACATAGACAATGGGGCTTCCCGCCACATGACAGGTGTGAGAGTATTTTTCAAACCTGGATGAGAGAAATCTAGATATTTCCATAGTCAAGGCAGTTGGGATTGGCACAGTATCTTTTCAAAGGGAGTCACAACCTCCTCTGTTAGTGAGAGATGTCTTGTATGTCCCCGGGTTGAAAAAGAACCTAATATCAATTTTTACTATTGAGGATAGTGGGTATGAGGTGGCGTTTTTTGATGGGCAGGTCCTCATGCATCCTAAGGGATCCAGTATCACTTCAGCCAAAGTGATTGGGATTCGCCATGGGAAACTATACAGGCTTAGCTTTCAGCCACTTAGAACCTTGGCACACGGCACCGTCAGCAATGATCTATGTGAGTTGTGGCATAGGAGGATGGCCCATTTGCACCATGGGGCTTTGAGAGTACTGAGGGAGATAGTTACAAGGTTACCAAAGTTCAATATTGAGCACCAAGATGTGTGCAAGGGGTGTGCTCTTGGGAAGTACACCAAGACTTCTTTTTCACGCAGTGACAGACAAGTAGCACGTGTCCATGATTTGGTACATTCTGATGTATGTGGTCCTATATCCTATGTCTCTTTGTGTGAGTATGAGTACTATGTTACCTTTATTGATGACTTCTCCAGGAAGACCTATATTTACTTAATGAAGACCAAAGGACAGATCTTCAGTCAGTTCCAAGAGTTCAAAACTCTTGTGGATAACCAAACATGTAGGAAGATTCAGGTGATGACGTCTGATAATGGGGGTGAGTATACCTCCAATGAATTCAAGAGTTTATGTGCACAGAAGGGCGTCAAGAGGGAGTTGACAATACCTTATAACCCACAACAAAACGGAGTGGCAGAGAGTAAGAACAAGGTTATAGTCGAGGCTGCTAGAGCCATGTTACATGATTAGGGGCTACCTTTCCTTCTTTGGGATGAGGCATGCAACACTACAGTTTATCTGCAGAACAGAAAACCACACAAAGCATTAGGAAACAAGACTCCTAAGGAGGCCTTCTCTGGGAAGAAACCTGATGTTGAGCACTTGAGGATCATTAGGTGTTTGACTTATTCACATGTCCCTAAGGAGAAGATGACAAAAGCTAGAACCCACGGCAAGGGTATTGTTGTTGGGTATAGCGAGACCTCAAAGGCTTACCACATTTATATTCCTGCCTTGAGGAAAACAGTTGTGAGGCCGGATGTGAGATTTCAGAAGGAAAATTCCTTTAGGAGGTCACAAGATATGGATCAGGTGAAGCAACATCCTTCTCAAGTTTAGGGGCATTCACCACAGGGCACAGGGTCACAGGTTTCAGGAGTGGCAAGGTCACAAGTTACAGGTCCACGTGTTACATGTCCACAAAGCACAGGTTCACAAGGTATAGGTTCATAGGTTACATGTACATCTTCTTCAGTTACACAATCAGTTGATAGGGATGAGCAAGAGGAGTTCCCTTCACAGTAAGTTACTTTACGGAAGAGGAAACCTAAGTGGCTTCAAGACACCTTGAAGGAAGCCCAGGAGTATGTGGGGAATCCCAAGAGAACTATGAGAGAGATTAAGGTGCCAAAGAGATTTTGTAGTTATTTATCTATGGTGAGCAATATCAGTGAGTTTGAGCCTTCTTCTTATGAGGAGGCATCAGGCCAGCAGGTCTGGATAGATGCCATGGCGGAAGAGTATGCTTCCGTCATGAAGAATGATGTCAGGAAGGCTGTTTTGAGACTTGAAGGGAAGCCAGTAGTGACTTCCAGGTGGCTCTACAAGATAAAGCATGTTGTAGATGACAGCATTGAGAAGTACAAGGCTCAATTTCTGGTGCAGGGTTTCTCACAAATAAAGGGAGTCGATTATGAGGAGACCTTCGCTCAAGTTACTCAATATACTTCGATTAGGGCAGTGATCTCCATTGCAACAGAGATGGGTTGGAAGATCCACCAAATGGATGTGAAAACAACATTTCTTATTGGCTTCATACAGGAGGAGGTGTACATTGAGCAGCAAGAGGGCTTTGAGGTGCATGAGAGAGTCTCATGTATGCAAATTGAAAAAGGCATTATATGGACTGAAGCAAACTCCAATAGCTTGGTATTCAAGGATAGATACTTACTTGCAGCAGATGGGTTTCGAGAAGAGTGAGGCAAATCCCAATCTCTATATAGTTTGGTTGATGAGGAGCCACTCATTCTTGTACTGTATGTGGATGACTTGTCTATTACAAGTGTAGAGAAACCCATAGCCAGTTGCAAGAAAGATCTTGCTTCAGAGTTTGAAATGAAAGGCATTGGGTTGATGCATTACTTTTTGGGTATGGAGGTTTGGCAGGAGAATGGGCATATCTTTCTGGGATAGGGCAAGTATGCAGTTGACATACCGAAGAGAATTTAGATGGAGGCCTATAGGCCCATTGCCACACCTATGACAACCAACTGGAAGAAGTTGATTGCTTCTGAGAGTGAATTGGTTATTACACCAGGTATCGTCAGCTTATAGGGTCTTTGATGTATCAAGTCAACACTAGGCCAGATCTTCGCCATGTTGTAAAAACTTTGAGTCAATATAAGGTTGAGCCCAGGAGAGTGCATTAGGTGGCAGCGAAGCATGTGCTTAGGTATCTTCAAGGTACAGTGGACTATGGGTTGAACTATGTGAGGCAGGTGGAACACAGTTAATTGGCTATACAGATTATGATTGGGTAGGTAGTGCAGTGGACAAGAAAAGCACTTATGGGTGTTGTTTCAGTTTGGGCTCGATAGTTGTGCCATGGCTCAACAGAACAAAACAAAACAAAAAAAATTTAAAAAGTCAGTGGCATCGAGTTCTGCACAGGCGAAATACATGGTAGCTAGTCAGGCTGGTTGTGAGGCCATCTAGCTTCGCAAGATGCTAGTGAGTTTATTTGGTTAGCAGTTGAGGCCCATAGTGATTTACTACGATAATCAAAGTTGCATAAAACTCACGAAAAATCCGATATTTCATGACAGGTCTAAACACATTGAGATCATATATCATTTCTTCCAAAATCATGTTCAAAATGAGTAGTTAAGATTCAGTATGTGTCCAGTATGTGTCCATTGATGAGTAGGTAGCAAACATTCTCACAAAGTCATTGATGAAGGGCAATATGTATTTTTCAGGGACAAGAAGGGAGTGGTGAAGAAAACTTTCCTTGTTAAGAGGGAGTGTTGGAAAAGCTAACATTGAACAACTATTCCTCAATAGCTTTGGTGTCTAACAAGTGGGGAAATGTCCATGGGGATCTCTAGTACTAATTTTACTTTATGAGATATAAAGTGAAATTATAGAACTTTATGAGATATAAAGTTTTAAATGTTTTTGTATTTAAGTGAATAAAAGTGAATTAAACTTTAATATAATGAGAGATTATATTAGAGCCATTGATATTAAGAGCTCAAGATCAAATCTAAGTCATTAGATCAAGGCTAAGGGTTTTAATCACCTTAATGAGATAAAAGCCAAAACTTGAGAAAAGATGTGATATTTTTAATTTTGTGAAGAGAAGAGAACCGAGAGAAGAGAAGGAGAGGAGGTGAGCTAGAAGAAATTTATGACAACTTGAGAAGGGGCGCAAATCCTAAAGTCTAAGGTTGGCATGCAAATCGAGAAGTGACAACAACATTGGAATCTGTACGACAGTGTGAGTTTAGCAACCCGTGCAGTCTCACATAGGTATAGATATCAAGGATTTGTTCAGCAAGCAAACCAATGCATATTTCTGTGTTGTTTGTGACCATATAGCCGTACAATATTTTGGCATAAATTTTGGACGCAGCTACAACAGTTGGCACAAACCCCGTGGCCTTAAATGCTAGAAAAGTTGACCGTACAATTGAAAGATCATACATTTAGTTCTGCATAGAAATCGAGGTGGCTTGAGGAGTGAGATAAGTTAATTTTAATGATGTTCGTACAGTTTGTAAGCAAGAAGAATTTCTATGTTTGTTCATCATAATAAAAATTACTCTCACTGGTTTTCCCATAAGGGTTTTTCCAAGGTCTTTTGACAAAAAATCATTCTAGTCAAATTTATGGTTTGCATTTATTGTTTTCATTTCGGTATTTGAAAGAAGATTCAATGTGTTTCTAGTTTATGAGAAAAAGCAGAAAATATTTATTTGCATGCACATGTGGGTTGGGCATTAAACTGAATCTCATTGAAACTTGAAACCGGCGGCTAGATATGTGGAAAATATTCATTACCTTTATACTTAAGCTGAAACCCTAATCTACCAAAACCCTAATCTCACTGAGATGTACAATTGGGAAGAATCTAAATCGCTAGTTTATATAAAAAAATAACTTTATTAAACTCAACAACTAAATATAGGACTTTCACTTTATTACTAAAATTAATATATAGAATTGACTTGAACTACTTCCGACATGTTTGACACTAAACTTGTGTAGAAGTTCATGTCCAAGCTACAATCTTGAACACTCCCTCTTAGAAAGGAAGAAATTCTGCAGCAATCCAAGTTTGTCTCTGAATACTTCAAACTTCCCTTTTGTTAAGGGCTTGATCAAAATAGAAACAACTTGTTGATTTATGGGTACATATTGGAGCCTCGCCATTCCCTTTTGAATCCTATATTGAATGAAGTGATATTTGATCTCAATGTGCTTGGACCTGTCATAAAACACTAGATTCTCAAAGAATCTAATACAACTCTAAATATCGCAGTAAATCATTGAGGGATCCAACTCGTAACCAAATAATCCTAAAAGTAACTTGAAATCCCAGATGGAATCACAACTAGCAATATTGGTTGCCATATACTCTGGCTTTCCTGAGCTGACTCCACAGAAGTCTACTTTTGGCCGAACCAACATATCATCATTGATCCCAAGCAAAAGCAACACTCTAAGGTGCTCTTCCTATCTAATGCATTACCTACCCAATCTGAGTCTATATATTCTTGCAATGTCACCTCACCATCTCTAAGATATCTTAGCCCATACTCCACTATGCCCCTCAAGTATCTCAACACATGGTTTTTTGCTACCCAATGCTCTTGCCTCGACTCCACCATCAACTGACTCCAGGTGTTCATTGCAAAAAATATATCTAGCTTAACGTTGATCGGACACATCAAGGAACCTATCAGCTACCTGTACAATGTGGGATCCACCACATCTAAATATGAAGTCATTACCTTCTTCAAATTGGTGATCATATGTGTGCCCCCATAGGTTTGCCATCCTCCATTTGAAATCTCTTCATGATCTCGATTGCATGCTTACCTTGCACAAGAAAAATCTCCCTGGTCTCTGCAAAACCTCCAACCCCAAAAAATAATGCATCGTGCCAATGTCCTTCATCTCAAACTCGGCCACCATATATGCCTTGCACCCTACAATTAACTTCTTTAAACCTATAAGAAATAGGTCATCTACATACAACACCAAAATAAGCAAATCAACCTCAACAAATATCAAATGTAATTTGGGATTTGCATCAGTTTTGGTGAAGCCCATATTCTACAGGTACCAATTGATCCTAAAACACCATGCTCTTGTTGAACCCTAATTGATACTAAGAAGGGGGGTAAATCAACATCAAGCACAATTTTAATATTTATACAAATTTTCTCCTTATAGATTATACACCAATACCAAAGCAATTAACAACATGAAAACATTGTGCGCAAAGTATTTATAAAGAAATTATTGGACACAATGGCCACACTGAGAGGGCGGGTGAATCAGCGTGTGAGCAATTTATAATCTTTTTACCTTCTTTTAGTCAACCAGAGTATATCAATTAATATGTCATCAAATGCATTAGTTAAATCAACCAAGAGTCATAAGTACATTCATCACATCAAAGAGACACAAGAATATTTTTAATTTGATCTTTATTTATTATACATGGAAGACAACAATCTTCTCGATTACAATCAGCACCAACTGATAAAAAGAGCACCAACTCTCATAACATGACCCAGCCTGGTTTTCTTAGCTCCGACTAAGAAGGGTTTGAGGAGTCCAATCCTCAAGTGCAAGATTCTTCTTGCAAGCAATCATATGGTTGTACTGCACAACCAACCTTTGCTTTGCACATCAATCTCTGCCCATCACTCTGCTAGTCAACACTTCTCATCAATCTCTAGTCAATCAGCTCATCAATCTCTAGTCAATCTGCTCAACACTATTGCTTATCATAGCTGCTCATAACTGTTGCTCATCACTACTACTCAAGTATCTCTGCACATCAACTTTGCTCATCACTGTTGGTCATTCTTTTCTGCTCATTAATACTGATGGTCAAGCTGGTCAATTTGCTCATGTACACATCACTGTACACCTCATCATACACAATTACTAAACAAGTAATTATGTTGTGCTTTCACTGAACATAAGGCATGCATCGTCATGCATCATCATCATAGGTATGCATCATCGTCATAGGGTATGCATCCTCATCATCAAATATGCATCACCATCATCTCAGTGTGCATCGTTTATGCATCATCATCATAAAGTATACATCATAGTGCATAGGAGAGCATCATCACACTTTCTGAAGATCACAAGATGAAGAAACAATAGACAAACCAAAATAAGCTCTATATCATGTCATCACATAGCCCTCATAACAAGCTTTCCAACGAGCCAAGAATTTTGTAATTTCGATTCCATATGAGAAAGTTATGCCAATTTTAGTGAAGATGCCCAAAAATTTCTCTGTAAAAACAAACTGCTCCTCTGCTGCTGCGAAAAAACCTCAGACCAATCTCCACAAATTCACTTCTCTACATCCATCATTAACTGTTTTTGGATGTGTTTATATACACATTAAAGTGGACATGTTTCATGCTGGCCAACTTGTCTTCAAAGGTAAGAGTGGTAAGAATTTTAAACCTATAAGAGACAGGTCATCTACATGCAACACCAAAATAAGCAAATCAACCTCAACAAATATCAAATATACTTTTGGGATTTGCATCAGTTTTGGTGAAGCCCATATTCTACAAGTATCAATTGATCCTAAAACACCATGCTCTTGTTGAACCCTAATTGATACTAAGAAGGGGGGTGAATTAGCATCAAGCACAATTTTAATATTTATACAAATTTTCTCCTTATAGATTATACACCAATACCAAAGCAATTAACAACATGAAAACATTGTGCACAAAGTATTTATAAAGAAACTTTGTATAGATAGAATCTTTGATTACATAGATTGTTGAGAGACACCAATCTCCAATAATAGTGTGAGCACCCACTCACAGAATTTGCAGACACCAATCTAACAAGGACACCAATCCCTTGTGCAAGCACCAACTTGTTGTTTGCAGGAACCAACCTATGAGGACACCAATCCTCTTATGAGCACCAACTCATAATCAGCAAACACCAACTTGCGCAGTCAAGCACCAACCTGTCTATTAGATGAGAACACCAATTCTCCTGAGCACCAACCTGTAGGAGACCTCTTCCTTGCCCCTTCCTCCTTTGAATAGATATGACTATGACCGTGTTATTCTGCACTTCCTGATTTGCACACTTTGTTCTTGCACAACCTCTTCAACACTACTTTTGCACACACTCCTTCACAAATTATGTTGTATTTTGTTCTTACGCAAACTCTCCTTGTACTTTGCTATGTTGAACACTTAACCATGTACTCTGCTGGATTAGAGCACCTAACCACATTCGCTGCTTTCCCTTTATTTTACACTCTCAGTTCTCGGCAATTGTGACTTCGTATATGACTCAATTTTGTATTGTCACGCACTTATAACAATCAACAAGTCGTTAATCCATCTTCCACCCTATAGTACTCTTCTCACTCGCACACCCAAAACACATCAATTTTTTGTTCATTTATACTCATTCTAGCATCAATACTTATTTCTTTAAATTGATTTTGTCCATAAAATGGGCTTCTCTACATCGGCGACACCCCTTCTTCCTTTCTTCACAGTCAAGTTTACCCAAACATTCAACTCGAACCAACTGCACCTCTTATTCTCCTGTCAGCATGTAATCTTCGCACTTTGATATATTTATTGACTGTGCAATATTTGTGCGACATGCACTCATCTTTAACTTGACAACTATTTCTTATATACTTCTTCAAACTGGCTTCTAGACTTCATGCTTCTTATTTGACATCAATGACAACACTAAGTTCAATAGCTCTCAATGCTTTCTTGGGTCCGTACAAGGTCTTTTTCAGCTTGCAAACATGGGACTCATTCCCAATGGTTCAAACTTCAAAGCCTTGAGGTTGCTCTATGTACACCTCTTCCTCAACTGTCCCATTGAGAAAAGTTGTCTTTACATCCATCTAATGCATCCTCCATCCAATAACGGAAACTAAAGACATCACTACTCTAATGGAAGTGTATCTAGTGACTGGAGCAAAAGTCTCTTTGTTGTCCAATCCCTCTTTCTAGGAGAACCATCTCACCACAAACATTACTTTGTACTTCTCTTTATTGCCATCTACCGCATGCTTGATCTTGTCTAGTCACTACTGATTTCCCCTCCAATCTATGTACAATGTCCCATACATCATTCTTCATGATGGAGGTGTTCTCCTCCACCATGGCATCCCTCCAAACCTACTGATTGGTTGCCTCCTAAAAACTAGAGGGCCCAAAATCTATGATGTTGCTCATCAACAACATGTAGTTTGGAAACTTCTTCGGAGGTCTACTCTCCCTAAATGTACTCCTAGGAGCCTCAGTATGCTCCTAAGAATCCCTCAATGTCTAAATGAACCATCAAGGTCTCCTTACATAACTGGTAGCAATTTGAAGCTCCTCCCCTATGCCTGAATAGTGAAGGCTATTGTCTCGAACTGGAAGTCATTGATGACCATATCCCATTCTTCAAAGCTTCTTGGTTCTCATCCTTTATCACTGGAATAGGCTCATCAGACTTCGTGGATGCAAAATCTTCCTCAAACTTTACATCCCTAATTACAATTGTCTTTCTCTATCCTAGACTATAGATCTTGTAATCCTTTGAAGTCTCATTGTCACCAACAAACAAACCCTTCCTACTAGAGGGCTCCAACTTGGTCCTCTTATCGACTAGTATATGAATATAAAATAGACAACTAAAGATGCAGAAATGACTCACCTTTGGCTTCACACCAGTGAATGCTTCCTCCGGTGTCTTGTCCTCCAAAATCCTGTGAGGACACTTTGTTTTGGATGTACACTATTGTGTTGCATGCTTTTTCCCATAGAAACATAGACAAATCCTGGTCATATATCATGGCTTTAGTAGACCCTATGAAAAATCGAGTTTTTTGCTTTGCAACCCTGTTTTGATGTGGGTTGTACAGAACAGTGAACTCCTTGATTCTTGCATCAATGCAGAAATCCTCAAAATCATTGGAGGTATACTCACCCCCATTATCCAATCTCAAAACTTTGATCATTGTCCCTGTTTGGTCATCCAATGGAGCTTTGAACCCCTAGAAGTTGCTAAAAAACCCATCCTTGGTCTTTAGGGAGTAATCCAAGTTTTGCCAGAGAAGCCATCAATGAAGGAAACATAGTACATCCTTCCTGTGATTGATGCTACTAAGATCAATCCACACACATCCAATTGCACTAGATCTAGAATACCTTTAGACCCGTGTCCGCTACTTGGGAATACCCCTGTTGCTCAATGTTAAGCTCTAGAAGACCTATGTCTATCTCCCTTAGAATAGGCATGCAGATGCCCCATCCTCTTGTGCCATACTTCGCACAAGTTATCTAAGCATGCACTAGCGCTCAAACAAGCTCACCCTGTAACTTGTATAAATTGCCTTCCCTAACCCCGATCAATTGAGCTAATACTAGGCTAGACTCCTTCGGTCTTATAAGGACTTGTTGGTTATTGAACTCTATTGCAAATCCTTGTGGCTTGTTTAAATTGTTCCTAAACCCAATAAATTGAGCTAATATTGGGCTAGACTCCTTTAGTCTTATAAAGACTTGTTGGTTATTGAACTCTGCAAAGCCCTTATCTTCCATGATCAAAACTGAAAGCAAATACTTCCTAAGACCTAGAACAAACAACACATCATCAAAGTCTAAAGAGTTCCCTAACTGGAGTTGGAAAGGAATGGTACCAACTCTTTCTATTGGATACTTGGCATCATCACCAAACTCGACAAGAACACCTAAGACATTGTATTTTAGGCTTGAAAATAGCTCCAGATGCTACACTATCCACATACAAGCATTCTTCGAACCGTGTTGGAAGATAAGAAAGAAACCATCGCAAAATCCTTCTTGAACTTGCAGGCAAACTCGTTCATCTAAGTTTCAGTTGAGACTGCTACCTCATGTTGCCGCTACGTCCCTAACCCTTCTTCTTCTTCGGACACTGTGATGCATAATGGTCCATATGAAGCACTTGATTTTACTCAAGTTCTTCTTTAGTTGTGAGGCTGACTCCGCACTCTTTACCTTACCCTTTCCAGGTCCTTTACCTCTGTCATTCTTTGTTTAACCAAATCAGGCATAGTCACTGTCACCTCCCTGCTTGTTGGCCTTTAACTCCATCCAAGTCTCATCCTAGATACAGTCACCCCACAGTCGTTCCCAAGAGGGAAGATTCTCCCAAGCACAAACACCCTGGAGAAATGTTTCCCATTGAGAGGGGAACCCATTCAATGCCCAGTTCGCTAGCTCTTTGTCTTCATCCTTCTCCCCAACTACTGCAAGTTGATCACGAATCTATGTGACCTTCATCAAGTAACTGAAGGATTATTCCAATATGGTCATCTCCATAGATCTAAGCCTATTATGCAATATCATCTTCTTGTTTATGTTCTTGCTCTAGTAAAGGATAACCAAGGCATCAAACATCTCTTTCGCCATCTTCTTCTCGAATATATGAGAGATTAAATGATCCTTTATAGCATCCATGATCATATGCTTGGCTTGCACTTCTTTCTTATGTTAGTTTGTGTAGCTCGAACAGGGACTTCTATATAGGCTATATGTCTAGCATGTAGAAGTGGTCCAAAAAGTGACTCTCTAGGTGAGTGCTTTATAAAGTGACTTTTATATTTTCAATGACTAAAGTGACTTTTAGAATATTTGAGCTACTTAAGTGATTTAAGTCATCTCAATGAGAGATTAAGTCACAACCGTAGATCTAGTGAGGCCAAGATCTAATCTTAACCGTTGAGATCCGGAGGTTAGCAATGAAATTATAAAAGAAACCTATGGAGAGAGGAAAGACACATTGAATGAGAGAGTTTTTGGAGAGCTACAGAAAAAAGGAGAAGAGAGCAACTAAGAGGGGGGTGCCTTTCCCAAGAGGAGACTAAGCACACATCCCAAGATAAAGTACAACATTTATTGATGGTTGTACAACGCATTAATTGTTATTTTGTACAGCTGATTTCCTGACACAGATTTTGAGGGCCGTACAACTAAGAAAGAGGACATGATTTTTTAGGGCCATGCTGCAGATTGGTGGCACGAAAAATCAAGGAGCTAAACAACATGATTTCTGGGCACACAAATCAAGGAATTTTTGTTGTCGATAGTCCATGTAGGGTTGTACAATCCATATAGCAAGTTGGGCACAAAATTCGAGGACCTAGCAGCTGGGCACAAATTTTAAGGGGCTAGGAACGAATTTCCAATAAAGTACAAGTGCATTCAATGATGTTCATTCATTGCTGTAACACTTAGAAATTTTCTATGGGCTCATAAATAAAAATTCTTTCTTGATTGGTTTTCCTTGCGGGGTTTTTCAAGGGGCATTGCCCAGAAAACATCTTGTGTCCAATGTACGGTTGAATGTTTGTCTAGTGTTCATTTTCCGCTGTAAATTTTCAGTTTTTAGTCATTTGTATTTCTACTCATATGCTTGAGGGTTTAACATGCATTAATGGTGAATAATTATTGGAGACTGGAATCTAATTGTTGGCTAAGTGTTTGACGAAATTCAACATCTTGTTGTGAACTGCCAAAGCCTACACATCTATAGGCACAGTTACGACATCCTTGACAATATCCCAAAAATCATTCTCTTCTAGTAGAAGAGTTACCCTGACTTTCTTTTATAGGAAATTTGGGGCACCTTCCAATCTATCCACAAACCTAAGGTTAGTTTATGCCATCTCTAATATGCAAACAAAGTACCAAAATTGATAAGCACTACCTCTGAAACCCTCTAAACTATTGGTCCTAGTTCCCGATAGTTGGTTTTGGTAGTTGATCTACCGTCGTAAGCTCTTTAGATCTTCTCAATCAGAAAAGCTTTGATACCATTGTAAAATTCCTACCCCAGGTGATTGTTATCATTACGTTCTCAAGGAAACAAAACCGTTATTTACTTGCAAAAATAAAATTCTTCACATAGCAATAATCCTACGTATAGCTGAAAAGTAAACAACATAAGCATAAACATAATACACAGATAATTTACTCCTTCAAATCAATTTTTCATTAACAAATCAAAACTTACAAGGAAACCTCGACAAGCTATCAAACTAATAACTATACGTCACACCCAAAACGAAACAAATCTACACACTTACTAAGGAAAATCTACCTACCAAAAACAAGAAAATAATCTATTGTACATTGTTTGTTGTACAGACTGTCCATATGATTGTACGGACATGTTTTGTATGCCTATACAAAATCTATACGATTGTTTGGTGTTGGAACATAAATTAATTTAGACCATAGGTTAAATCACTTTTAATTAAGTTCCTAGGTGTTTAGTTAATTGTTCCATGTTGTTAGGCTACCTAAGTGCATAGTCTAGGTGTCTGGGACCACATTTGTCCTCATTTGACTATATTAGACTATTGGTGCACCCACAATCCTAATTTGACTATACTTTTATGAGCTACTAGCGCACTTCCTGCTTTACTATGCTTTTATCCTGCTTTTACACCTTTTCACTACTTTTCACCAGGATTAGGATTAAGAAGTTGCACTAGGATGTATTGAGCAAGCTTGCCACTTTTGCCTCAACCACCTCCATCTTTTTCTCCTAAAAGCCACTCTTTTGCTGATTTTATGTCACTCACGGTCCACCAAGTCTCAACTTGCCCATTTGTGACCTCTAGCATAGAGTTGGAATTAGACACTTGTCTAGATTGGGGATTTAGTCTATTCTAAGACTGCTTTTCTGTGAGTCACTCGAATCCATCTAAGCCATTTGAATTCTCTCTATGGGATGTATCATTTATTGTAAACATATTCATGAATAATATGACAAGAGAGTTTACATCATTTGAGTTTTGTCTCATATATTTCTGCCTCAATATTTCTTCTTATTTCTGCATATCTCTGAGTAAAATTCTTGTGAGGATTAATCTGTTTCTAGATCCTGACTTGTTTAATCTCTATTTGGTGTTTAACGTGTTTACAGAATTTTACATTTGGAACTATCCGTAAGAAATCAATATGAATGTATGGAATTCATTGTGCGGACCTGCATGTTGTTCTTTGGCTTTTTCCTAACCTTGGCTCTTCTCTAGCGCTCCAACTCTGCTCCACAGATGAATGAAAATACCTCATGAAAAAACTTTTCTTTGAGTGAATGAATGTGTCTTAACCCTCTATCTTGACCTGCCTTTATAATTGAGCTGAAACCCTAATCTACCAAAACTCTAATCTCTTAGTGAGATGTAAGGTTGAGAGTAATCTAAATCACTGGTGTATATAAAAAATACACTTTATTAGACTCAACAACTAAATATAAGACTTCCACTTTATTACCATACTAAAGTGAAATACAAAATAGATTTGACTCAAATTACTTCGCACGCATTTGACAATAAACCTATGTGGAAGTTCCTGTCAGAGCTACAATATTCAACAATGGGGAGGCCACATGTCACAAGTTCAAATCTAGTTGAATCCCTCAAGGTTACCAACTGCTACTATGGTTGGCAATACATCCATAAAGATATTCCAGAGACGGAAGCGGGGGGGACCCAACAAGGTTTTCCCTAGGAAAAAAATTACATTGTTGGTGTTGTTGAATTATAGCCTAAAGCAACATTTCCAATGCATCGAAAGTTCAAAAACAAAACAACAAACACATTTTATGAGAGGTGAATGGAAAACCAAACAATGGGAAGAAGATAGTTTTATTGGAATATTGTTTCTATTTTCAAGAACCATTTCCTGGTGTTTCCCCCCTTTCTAACAATTTCCTAAAAAGTCTACCTCATGTTTTTTCCGTTTGGTCCTTACTAGACCCTATACATTCTTGGTCTTCATTTTTCATACATATGATAGCAAGAAATTTTCCTTTTTTTTCTCTAACAAATACACATAATCTTACTTCTTTAAATTCTAAAGAAAAAGTAGGAAAAATAGAGTGTTCTTAGATTTGCTTTCCATATGTATGTTTGTGTGTACTTGTGTTGCATCTAACATTTGTCTCATTTTGAAATTATGCTTCCACTATAATGGCCATATAATGAAATGATGGAAAATTATCTTTTCTCCTACTATCAATTCAATCATATCTACACCAAGATCTTGTGGACTAACTTTCAATCCCTAGATGATGAACTAAATGCATCTTTGATTTGTAAAAACAAGACATTTCTTGTGTAACTATTTAGTATAGACATATGCTCATGATCCCCCATACTAACATTCTCAATATCAATTTCCCCAAACACATTAATCATCAATATCTTTAACTTATTTTGCAATACTTTCTTCCATCCCTTGCAAATATATGTATGGGAGTATGATCGATTTCCTATTCTTATACACTTTAAAAAAATATTTGGGTAAAAATGTTGTAAAAGCTTTCCCGTTTCCTCTTCTTTCAATGGTGAAGATTTTGTACACTTAACATCTCTAAACATTTTTAAAAAATTGTCCTTAGAGTATAAGATATATTTATCAAAAGTTCTCTAGTTTATCATTTTTTAAACAATGTCGACATGAGGTTATAAAGCAAAAGGTCTTGAACATTATTCCGGTGCACTCTCCAACATGCAGCATTTGCTCAACCGAGAACCCCTTTTGACATAGCATCAGGTTAATATTGCGTCCACTTCTTACTCTTCAGCCGCACCAAGCCATTCTCAGAGTCAACCTACCAACTTTGGTGTAAATGTATGCTTAACACTATATATATATATATATATATATATATATATATGACAATATTCTCATTCAGAATACATTACATATTTTTCTTATGAGGTGGCAGTCCTTTCTACTTAATATAAGGGATAACTTGTATGAAAAAATGGTATATCAGGGGGGATTTGGAGACATGATGAATAAAGAATTAGTAAATGTGGGAGATTAGTACACTTATTTATATCATACATGAATATGAATTGGACTGAAATATTAGTTTTTGGAATTGAATTAATCATGACTTAAAGCTATAATGACCAATTTCTCATTAACTTGAATAATTCACTTAGCAATCAGATGATGCTCAAAGAAGTGGGATTGTCACCTAGAAGACTTACTCCCAATAACAAGACTTACACCCAATAACAAGGACTTCTTCGGAAGGTTCAATACAACTCTGCCTCTAGTACTCTTAACCATGTATCAAACTGGTGATCAGGTTTCAGTGAGGGTAGTCGAGTAGAGAACGCAAGAATAATGATATCCTCATAACCTACCTATCAAGAAGCTTAAAGCTAAAAAAGACGATTGAAAAGTGATTAAAGGGATTGAACCAGTGACCAGATGCAAGCAATGAGAATAATTTAACTGGCCTATCTAGAAGCTTAAAGCTCAAAAAGACGATTGAAAAGTGAGTAGAGGGATTGATCATTGAACCAGTGACCAGATGCAAGCAATGAGAATAATTCACTTGGCAATCAGGTGATGCTGGAATAAGTGGGATTAACCCTAGGATGAATGGAATAGTATCAATTGTCACCTAGAATAGGATAGTATCAATTGTCACCTAGAAGACTTACAGAGAGTATCAAGGACTTCTTCGGGATGTCCAATACAACTCTGCCTCTAGCACAATTAACCATGTATTGAACTGCTGACCCGGTTTCAGTGAGGGTAGTAGAGCAGAGAACGCGAGAATAATGATACGCTGATAAACTACCTATCAAGAAGCTTAGAGCTCAAAGAGACGATTGAAAAGTGAAAAGACTTAGGGATTGAACCAGTGACCAACCAAGCAATGAAAGAAACATAGAAACCTGATGGCCCAAGAAGTCGTGCACGGCCGTAGCGCATTTGTCGCCGGCCTTCTTCCCGGGACACACTGCGTCTACCTTTATTCCGTAAGCCTGCAATGCCTGGAACGGTACCATTACCTGCTCCCATAGGCACACAAGTCAATTTCATTTCAATTTCCACCATTCACCGTTAATGAAAGCCGGAATTTATTAAAGATCGTGGCAATTTTTTACCTCGTAATCCTCCATGTAATCTCCGCATATCATAAGAACGGTTCTGTAAGCTTCAGAACCCATCTTCTCCTCCTCCCTTGAATCCCCGGATACCAAAATAAATGAGAGAATACGGTGACACTGTTTTTTATTTAGATAGTGAGGATATATGCAAGAGATTTGTCACTACCAATTCGTGGCAGAGCATGTGTTCGTGAGCTAGATTTCCACGTCACGTCAATCCACCTGTGAATATTAAGTCAATCCACCTCGGTAGAACCCAGTGTTTTTTTTTCATAGCTATAATTATAACAAGAATTAAAACTTAAAACTCAATAGATTAAATTTTGTTATAGCATACTTAAAACTCAATAAAAATAGAATATAGAATAAAGGTTGTTATAGCTTATTTAGGCATCGTTTTGAGGATGGTAGAGATTTGACTATTTAGAAAACTCTAGACTCAAGTTCTATTTCAATGGATCTAAAGTAAGGATGAGATTTCCCTGCTTTGCGAGAACCAACTACTGCATCTCAAATAGGCCATGAAGGACATAAAGACAAGCCTAAATAGAGAGTGGGGATGAACCATTTTTTATTAGCTAGATGATAAATTATTGATACTTGTTGGGTGGTTAAGTTAATTCCTTTAGTATCAGAGTTGGAAACCAACTTCTCCTTCTAAAATGGTACCCACCTCTCTCTTGGAGTTGCACATGTGGGCTTGAAAAGTAACTTATCCTCTAAAGGAAGGGTAGAAAGGCAATGAAAGTGAGGGCACGACTCCATATTTGAATAATGTTAAGTCAATATAAGAAAAAGAAGAAATTGAAAGCAAGCAAAACCTTCCTCATCGTCCGAAAACTCACCACCTACCCTTCAATCAAATAGAAAAGTTTTAATAAAGTAAGACAACAAATTTCATTATTGCATACATCATAATAACCCTCAATCAAATAAAAAAGTTTTAATAAAGTAAGAAAACAATTTTCATTATTGCATACATCATAATAACCACTTATGTAAGTATACACCTATCTTAAAAAAACCTATTAATAAAAATTGGTAAGGTTTTGAATTTTTTTTTTTTATAAACATAAGTTCTAGTGAATTATTTCCCCATTTTTTGAACCTGTCTCTTAAGATTTTCAATAGTATTTTGACCGATTTCCTCAACAACTTCAGTTAAAATGAAAAAATCATTGCATGAAAAAGACATTACATAGATTATTTTAACACACTTATCAAATACAAAAACCATATAGACTTTATGTAACAATTTTATGCATATATATATATTTTTTTTAAACACTCATAAACATGTAAATAAAAAATAATTTTACCTCTTACTCAAATATACTATGATAAAAATATTTATATTATGAATTTTCAAAATAAAAATAAATATCATTCTAATATATTTACAATCCTTCTAATAAAATTATTATTAGAAGGATAAGATATTTTATCCTTCCCTAAAATTTTGTTAAACATCTTACTATACGATTAAGTAATCAAAATTAACATAAAATTATAAAATTTTCTAAAAAAATCGGTAGTTGTTTTTTATGTGTCTATCATGACAGTTGAGGGTAGATAATTTTGTTAAACATTTTACTAGACGATTAAGTAATCAAAATTAATATAAAATTATAAAATTTTCCAAAAAAATCGGTGATTGTTTTTTATGTGTCATTCATGACAGTTGAGGGTAGATGGCCAATCTGAGCATAAACTGGTGAAAATGAAATCGTCATTAAAGCTAGGAGAGAAGTCGTGTCGACCCCATCTCACTCAACCTAATCAATTTGGAAAAATAAAAAAATATAAGTGAAGGTGTTACAAATAATGTCAGTGTCAACCCCGTCTCACTCAACCTAATCAATTTGGAAAAATAAAAAAATATAAATGAAGGCGTTACAAACAATGCCAATGTTACACCTGCATGACATTAAAACAAATGGCATGACAATGCCAATGTTACACTTGCATGACATTAAAACAAATGGCATGACATTGAAACAAATGACGCGGGGAAGAAATTCACAATAAGAAATCAATATATAGAGAGATTATGTAAAAATAGTCTGCTTTGTTGTTGTTACAGTTGCAATTGCAATTGCTTCGATACAACACAATTGCATAAGTGCCTACTTTGGAATTTGTGAGTTCTAGTCTGCAAAATTATATCAAATGGCAAGCTCAGCCATCGGTCAAGGGTTTGCAAAGCTTACACGCCTAATGCCTTCCGTTTCTTCCTCCAACAAATTACAGTCGGGCTTCTCCAAGCATCCAGCAGGTAAGTTGAAGGTCCATTTTAAACTAATTTACAAAGTACAAATTACAGCTGGGCGTCTCCAAGCATCCAACAGGTAAGCTCAAGGTCCATTTTAAACTAGTTTATAGAGTAAATGTAACATCCCCGACCCTCCGATCGGCGAAGAGAACGCTACGATACACCAAATCATCCGGGCATCTAGCCCCATGAACATGAACATACATACAGATAATGCTGAAGGAAATGCTTAAAGACATAAATCATACAATGATGCATAATCATTCATGTACATAGGGGAAGCAAAACATATCAATCATTCATATACAATTCAGCGTTCAACATGTACATCATCATTCATCAATGGTAAATATGGTTGCAGACACAAGCTAGGCAAGAATACTTATCTTATAAAGAACTTGTCCCGCAACCAGCTACGTCGCTGCAACGTTCCACCCAACCATAGGCCAGCATGCCCCTTAATCTCTCAGCAACACTGCCACCCCCGAGCCGGGCATGATTCCCCAAGGAACAAGGAACTAGCAGGCTTGCACAGAGCCAAGGACAACAACACAACAAGGATACACAGTTCAGCCAAGCCAACACAGTTGGGTTTATCAAGCGAACGACGGATCAGCCAAGCCAACACAGTTGGGTTTATCAGGCCATCCAGGACCTGGGAAAGGCTAAGTGCTAAGCTGGTGAGCTCATTAAGGAGCCAAGGACACCTACACCAAAACTAGCCTGACTTCTAGGACACCCACACACACCCAACACAAGGAAATCAGTCCTTTCTCTACAACGCAGTCCCTCAGACCCTGATCTCCCTTCCGGTGCTATTCAGGGGTTGTGGAGAAGAAAGCTAGCCCATTAACTCTGTCTGTGTGGTTCCCAAACCACCAGGTTTATCAAGCACATCAGGCCCTCATTCACCACTCCAATGCAGTCCGAGGACAAAACCACTGCATGCATGCAACAAACCAACTATTAAAGCTTTAACAGGGGAAAAACCACTCCCTGAATCGTTCTTGGCCCTATCATAGCCAAAACGATTTCACAGCAACCTACAGCAGCCCAAATCGCAAAGGCAACTCATCCAACAAACATGGGGAAACAACAACCAACAAACAACAAATGAAACGTCCCTGATCATTCATGAAATGGTTGGACAACTACCCTGTCCGGACAGGAACGCGAGCAGGAAACCCACTCCTCAGCATAGACAGGAGGAAAAACATCTCACCAAAGAAAACCACCGCAACATTTCATAGTCCGACAATGGAAAAAGGGAAAACAATCCCCTGCGTGAATGGGAGGAAGAACATATTCACGCCCAACAATCCTGAGAGAAGGGAGAATGAACCAACCCCCACACACATAATCATGGGTCCTCTTATCTTCACGCTACGTGAGGAATGAACAACCAGCCATCAAAGGGAGTGACGTAGTGGCCTTTTCCTTGCCCACGTGAAGGTGGAGAGAAACAGTTGGTGGAGTGAGCGTGTGGCAAAGACTGGTTGTCCTGCCACCCACCACTTCTCAGCAATAACTGCTCCAGCTAACAAAAGGAATATTAACTGGGTGGCTGACACATGGCTTTTCCCCCCATGGCCCAAGGTTTAACATTTCCCCCCCTTAACCTTAGGAAATCATGCCCTTTTCAATATGGTTGCAGTGAACATAGCTGGTTGGGGTTATTTAATTAAATTGCATAGTTACATGATGTCATAACTTAATATGTATGCCGCATATCCCAATATACTATCGGTAATAGTTCCAATCACCGAAACATAACCAAATCGATGGTGGGGCCTTTGCCTTTAGCTCTACACCATGATTATTTACAATATATATATATATATCATGTATGTTTAATGCATCAAGGTCAAAACCTGGGTGTTACATTCCCCTCCCCCTTCAATAGCACTATCCTCAGTGCTTTACAAAATTGAACAAAATGCTACACTGGTACCACCTCATTGTTCCATAGAATTGAACAAAAATGGATGTGCCAATCGCATGGCATCCTCCAGTTCCCACGTAGCCTCTTCAGGTTCGTAGTGCTCCCATTGCACCTTTACCTACCCTATGGCTCGGTTCTGGAGCATTGTGACTTTCTTGTCGAGGATGCGCATTTGCTCGATTTGGAACTCTCCCTCGGGTTCCACCTGAATCACATCCCAATTTATCACATGGTTAGGATCATGTACATATTTCTTAAGCAAAGAAACATGAAAAACATTATGAGCTCTAATATTAGCAGGCAATGCAAGTCTATATGCAACTGGCCCTATTCTTTCAAGCACTTCAAACGGCCCACAATATCTTGGTGATAGCTTGGCACAACTTCCAAGCTTCGAGGAACTCTTCTTTGCTTTCACTCCGAGGTAAACATGATCCCCAACACTGAACTCTCTGTTCATCCTATGCTTATCTGCATCGCTTTTCTGCCTGTCCTGTGCTGCTTTCAGATTCTGTCTGATCTTTACAACCTCTTGCTCCATCTCCTTGAGCAATTTTGGTCCAAGAACAACCCTGTTCACTGGGTTGTCCCAAGTCACTAGTGTCCTACACCTTCTTCCATACAAAGCTTCATACGGACTCATCCCCAAGGATGCCTGATGTCCATTGTTATAAGCAAACTCTACCAAGTGCAAGTAATCTTCCCACTTTGTTGGTTTGTCCATCACATACATGCGAAGCATGTCTTCAAGCACATGATTAACTCTTTCTATCTGCCCATCTGTTTGAGGATGGTAGACAGTGTTGAAGTTTAACTTTGTACCCAAATCTGCAAACAACCCCTTCCAAAAATTGGAAGTGAACTTGACATCTCTATCAGAAACTATTGCCTTCGGCAATCCATGCAATTTGAAAATCTCCTTCATGAAGATCTTTGCAATGTCATCAGTCTTATGTGTAGACTTCATCGGTATAAAATGTGTTGCCTTTGTCAACTTGGCTACCACAACCATGATGGAATCATGTTGTCTCCAAGTCATCGGCAATCCTGTAATAAAATCCATGGAAATAATTTCCCATTTCCATTTCAGAACTGGCAAAGGCTGCAACAAACCTGCCATGTGTTGATGCTCAACCTTTACCTGTTGACACTTCATGCACCTTGAAATGTATTCAACCATATCCTTTTCCATTCCAGGCCAAGAGTACTGCTTTCTAGCTGTAGCAATTGTCTTATGATATCCTGGGTGACCAAAATACGGAGCTTGATGGATTTCATCCATAACAACTCTCCTCAAATATGCTACATTGGGAATACAAATTCTACCCTTATAAGTAACAAGTCCATCTTCTTCCAATCTATATCCTTCATACCTCTTCTCAAGACTTTGCTGCTGCAATTTGTCTCTTACCTGCTCATACAATTCATCTCCAGCAACATGATTAACAATTTGCTGCCTCAAATCTGTTTGGAAAATACTAAGAGATGCCACATGCATTTCCTGCACCTTCCTGCTGAGTGCATCGGCTACCTTATTCTATTTTCCCTTTATGTGCTTGATTTCAAAATCAAACTCACATAAAAACTCCAGCCATCTCGCTTGCCTAGCATTCAGAGTACGCTGATCAAAGAGATACTTCAGACCGCAATGGTCTGTCCTGAGCTCAAATCTTCTACCCATCAAGTAATGCCTCCACATCTTGAGGGTATGTATTATGGCTGCAAGCTCTAGATCATGAGTGGCATAGTTCTTCTCGTGCTCCTTCAGCTTTCTTGACTCATAGCATATCACGTGGTTGTCCTGCATAAGGACTCCTCCAAGCCCTTGTCTGCATGCATCGGTACATACCACAAAATCTTTCTCTGGATTTGCAACTTTCAATACTAGTGCACTGGTGAGAAGATTCTTCAACTGCTGGAAGCTTTCTTCACACCTTGATGTCCATTCGAACTTTAACCCCTTCCTTTGCAAAGAAGTGATGGTATGTGCAACTTTGGAGAATCCTTCAATGAATCTCCTGTAGTATCCTATAAGTCCCATAAAAGAACTTACGTCTGTCACATTTCTTGGGGTAGGCCAATTCATAATGGCTTCAATCTTCTCAGGGTCCACTGATATACCCTCTTCTGAGATAATGTGACCCAAATACTGAATTCTATCTCTGTAGAAGTCACAATTGCTCAGTTTTGCATACAGCTGATGCTCCCTTAGCTATTGCAATGTCAATCTCAAATGATCTTCATGCTCTTCCTCATTCTTAGAATAAACAAGAATATCATCAAGGAAAACAAGAACAAACTTGTCCAAATACCTGTTGAAGACATTGTTCATAAGGCACATAAATGCAACTGGTGCATTTGTGAGACCAAATGGTACCACTACAAACTCATAATGCCCATACCTTGTCCTGAAGGTTGTCTTATAAATGTCTTCGTCTTTGATTCTCACCTAATGGTAACTAGACCTTAAGTCAATCTTGGAAAATACCTTTGCTCCCCTCATTTGATCAAAGAGGTCATCAATCCTAGGCAAAGGATATTTATTCTTTACAGTAACCTTGTTCAACTGTATGTAATCAATACAGAACCTGAGTGTACCATCTTTCTTCTTTACAAACAGAATTGGTGCTCCCCAAGGAGACACACTCGGTCGGATATACTTCTTTTCCAACAACTCTTGCAGTTGCATCTTCAACTCTAGCATTTCCAATGTGCTCATCCTGTAGGGTGTCTTGGACACTGGTGCTGCACCTGGCACAAGTTCAATTGTGAAATCAATGTCCCTTTTTGGAGGAAGCCCTAGAATCTTGTCAGGAAACACATCCTTGAATTCCTGTAGCACCTGATAGTCCTCCAATCTAGGAGTTTCATCTCCCGTTGGCTCCAAAATATGAGCTGCATACAACTGGCAACCTCTCCTACAGAACTTCTTCAATTGCATTGTTGAAACCTGTCTTACTGAAATTACCTTTGGAATACCTTTCACAACTACTGGGTTTCCTTCTTCATCCATGCATTCAAAAGTCTTTTTATAACAGTTAAGCTTTACTCCATGAGCATCTAACCAATCCATTCCGATGAGAGCATCATAGGAACCAAGCGATAGAACATTCAGATCTACACAAGTGATCAATCCATTCATAACCAATGGACATTTCTCCACTACTTCACTGACTTTTCTCTTAGTCCCAAAGGCTAGCTGAACTAACCAAGATTTCCCATGCTTTACCTTCTTAAAAGCACAAATCTCCACTATTCTAGGAGTGATATAATTGTGAGTAGAACCAGGGTCAATCAAAATAGAAACATATTGTTCAACAATCTTACCTGCAACTTCAACCACAGTTGACTAGTGATCTGCCTGGCGGTCCTCCAGTGCTGCATAAATTATAGGGACTGCCCTTGCTACTTGACCCACTGTTTCTGCTTCCTGAATGTTATAAGTTGGTCTTGCACCTTCATTCTCGAGTGGACAATGTCTGTGCATGTGGGGTCCTCCACATTTCCAACATTGAAGTGTTCCTCTATTATGTTGTGGCTCTTTAGGCTTTCCACCTGTCATTCCAACTGGGTTACTCGTAGCTTGGGATGGCTGCTTCTACTGGTTCCTGAATCTAGAAGGTTTAAAACCTTTCTTTCTTTGGTCAAACTTCTCATTCTTCTTGTCCTTCCATGCCTTATGGTAATCAGGTTTACCTTTGCTTTGCTCATAGCAATACTTAGCCTTCCTTATAGCTTCTTCAAGTCTCAAGAGTTCTCAGTTCATAAAACTCAATTCTATCTTTGTAAGACTGAGGCAATCCACTCAGAAACTGCTGGACCTTCACTTTTTCATCTCTGATGTACCGAACATACCTTAACAATTCCAAGAACTTATTTGCATATTCATCCATGGTCTGCTGTCCCAATCTCAGTTCATGGAACTCCTTAATCTTGTCATCATAATACCTATCAGAGATGTATTTATGCCTGAAATACTTCTTGAACTATTTCCACTTCAGTCTCCTTTCACTTATTCTCCTTACTTACTTGAAGTGCTCCCACCAAATGGATGCTCTTCCATTCAGATTGAATATGGCAACTCTTGCCTTCATGTTTCTCGAATAATCCTGCACCTGAAAGTACGTATTTATCCCAAGAAGCCAAGCTTCAGCCTCTTGTCCAGTCTTTATCTCACCATCAAATGTAAGAGGTCTAGCTTTCTTAAATTCATCCCGAGAGCAATCCCTATGGTGCCTTCTTCTTTTCCTTTTACGAGAAGATGAACTTGTATCTCCACTGGATTCTTCAGAGTTAGATGATCCACTGGAAGTCCTTCTCCTCCTCCTAGTGCTGCTCTTACTGCCTTCTGGTCTTGATGTACCTCGTCCAGAATCTATCTTTCTCTGCAAGTCTGTCAGACTCTTCAACACGGCAGCATGATCCGTCGGATCTCAACTTGTGTGCATTAAAAGTTTGTTGTAAAAGAATGCACGCAACAGGTTAATCAATGGAACAACATTAACAAGAATTAAATGCTCAGAACAGAAATGAAAACCACAACACTAATAGACAGATGCAAAGAAGAAAACGCAGAAATAGAGTCACAAACAGAAGTTGATAACGGAGTTCACCCCCTCCTCTGGGCTACGTCTCCGGGTCCCTCTCCAATGGGTACCGATCCAATTAATCTCTTTAAGATGGTACAAAATGGTTCTGGAATCAACTTCAACAACTAAAAACAGAGTGTTGTACAAAGTCTTGAAGACCTCTCTTCTGGAAATTACAATTAGCATTCAAAGACAAAGAAGGCTAAACTATAACAGAGAATGTCGACCTCTACAGTAACAGCATCTGGACACGTTGCAGCAAAAGGCTCTTTAAGCTTCTCATAACAGAGAAACGATGCTCTGCGCTCCAAACCAGTCTGCGTCTCTCCACCCTTGGCTGTGTCTCTTCCTTGGCCAGCATCCTCTATTTAAGCATTTTGCGAGAGGATCCCTAGCGGACCACAGCCGTTATCTTCTTTATTATCGTTACAACCATATGCTAAACTGAATCATGCCATCCCGCCAAGTCACGGCCCAAGCGTTATGTTACCACGACGTTCCAGAT